>OY986963.1:33088187-33106683 GCA_963920575.1 Narthecium ossifragum | reverse complement strand
CATGGCCCTCCAACGGTGCTCCGTCCGGCGGCAAAACACCTCCATCTCCGGCGAACTCCCAAGCTCCACCGGCATCCCTCTCTCTCACCTCCAAGCTCCACTAACCCACAGCCATCCACCACCTTCAAACACACGCTAGCCGCCACCCTCAACTTTGGCGACCGCACCGGAAGCTAGCATCCAACCACCGTCCTCACCCATCCCCATCCAAACCCCCAAACCTTCCCATCCAACCCCCGCAGCCACCATCCCTTCTTCTCCGGTGAAGCCACAGCCCCTGCGGCCCCTCTCCATCCCAATGCCGTCTTGATCACTTCCGACACCTCCCGCGTGGCCAGCAACTCTCCTCATCGTCGGAACCCCTGTTGAGTTTGTGGAGCCTGATTGTTCCGGACCTAACCACGACGCACTACGTAGAGCTGATGGGGTCCGGGGCAACGCACCGACGGGGGTTTCCAGGGGCAGCGCCCCCGCAAGCTAAACGGATTTCAAATCTGTTGATAGTGATAGTTTATGTAATTTTCTATATCCTATGTGTCAAAACCCTAGGATATGAGGGTTTATATGGGCAGCCGTCATATGTAACTTGTAATTGGCTTTTTGCCTCTGACATAGTGAAAACCTCCAACGACTCCATGGACGTAGCCCTATTCTGGGGTGAACCACGTAAAAATCTTGGGTCTGTGCGTTCTTCTTCTTCCTCCCTTCTAATCCTAACAACCCCAACCCAAGCCCGGCCTCTCTCGGACCCGGCGCCGCCACCACCCAATACCGCCACGTCCAACCTCCAAAACCCCATCCCACTCCAGATCCGGCCTTCCCCTTCATCCTCGATCTCTCTTCGACCCCCCTCCGGCGAGATCCGATCCCCAATCGCCGTTCCTACTCGCCGTCGTCTTCATCTCTCAAGACCCACCACCACCAACCTCCTAGATCCGCCTCTTACGCAGCCCAACGGCCCGATCCAAGCCGTTGGATCAACTTCCCAAGCCAAGGCGACCCCTCCTCCGTTGGTCCCAAGCTCCGGCGAGGTCCCTTATCACCAATCAAGCTCTGGCGAGTTCTCATCCGTCAGATCTCCACCCTCCTCCATTCACACATTTTCGTATTAATTAAATAACTAAATTATTAAGGATAATATGTTTTGGCCTATTAATCGACTTTGGTAATTAATAAACCAATACAATACTATTAACGCGAAGAATTAATCAACTTTGGTAAGCAAAAGCATGGGATTTATCCCATAAATTATGTAAAGTTATTAATCAACTTTGGTAAGCAATTCAATACTATTAATAAACCAATACAATACTATTAATCAAATTTGGTAAGCAAAAGCGAAGGGTAGTTTTGGTATTTTGCATTCAAAAAGAAGTTATCCATGGGATTTATCCCATAAATTATGCATGATAACTAGCCAAACACCTTTTATTTATGCAAGAGATTATGTAAAGTTATTCTTGCATGAGAGTTATGTTATGCACTATGCAAGCTTACCCTATCCTCCATCCAAACGGGACCCTAAGCGATAACAGTAGCAGTCAAAAACGCAAGTAACCAAGAACTTTCTAATTAAACAGAGATTTCGCAAAATGAAATTAAAGCCCTAGGAGGAAACAACTGATAGATATGCAGCTAAGAATCAAAAACTCGATAACGAATTCACGAAAAGGAGTAGGAGGAAATAGGAGCACCTCTTGAAATTTCCGAAAGAGGAAAGCCATGGAACCCCTTGTAAACCTCCAGTATGGGCGGTTCTTCTCCACTGACGACCAAAAACTATGGTGCCTATGGTGCGCAGTGCACCAGAAACCAGCCGCACGGGGAGCCGATCGAGTTAGGTTTTCAGTACTCGGCGATCCGCCTGCATCTGTGAAGGGTGACCGGGCGAGGAGGTTCTCACGCCCGACTCTGCTAACCCAACCCAAGCCTAGCAGCTGGAACTAGGCCGCATTTATTGGCCCACACGAGGGTTTGTCTGGGCTGATCTCGGGCCGGCGTGATCATGGTCTTAGCACTACCTTATGTGGCGCTTATGTGGCGCACGGGTGTGCTGCTGACGTGGTTTACAATAATTTCATTTCAAAAGATATTATCTTTTGGAAAATAATAAAATGCTCACTCCATGTGGGTATACTGTACATTATGCACACCCATGTATATGCCACGTGTTAACAGGATTCCTCAATCAACTCCTTCCTTATTTAGTATAACAATTATATAGTAAGATTCATTGTAATTATATAGTAAGATTCATTGTAACTTCCTTAAAGATTACTTCTAATTGAGGAGATGTATATGATATACATATGAGTGCAGATCCCCCGAAGAGGAGGATGGGGGTTTTCCTCTCAGCTTGTCTTCTTCCTCTGTTTTCCTCCCAGCTTATCTTTCTTTGTTCTCCATTATATCTCTGTTATTGACATGGTATCAGAGTCCTGATCTTCTTCCTCGGTTCGTCGAGCTTGTGTCCGCCCTGCCAGATTCGGCATACCTTGGTGCTTCCTTCCTCTAGTGATATCCCTATCTTGTTTTTTTCCGACGTGGTCTGTTCTGTCCTGGTTTTTTTTTTTTTTTTTTTTGTGCTCCTACCAGTACTTCCTCTCTCTCTCTGGTGCTATCTTACTCCTTCTCTTTCATGGATGCTCATCGCCTGGCTGTTAAACTGGATGGGAAGAACTACTTCTTGTGGTCTTCTTATTTTCGAAACTTCTTGGAAGGACAAGGCCTATGTAGCTATGTCACTGGTACTACTCCGCAACCAACTGATGGGTCTGCTACTTCTTGGGTGATGACCAATGCCAAAATCAAGACATGGATCATGGAATCTGTTGACCCATCCATTGCCGTGAACTTGAGTCCTCTGTCTACTGCAAAAGATATGTGGGATTACTTGAAGCTTATCTTTCAACAGAGTACTCAGGCACGGTTATACCAACTCGAGCAGGAGTTGAACTCCTTAACTCAAGGCTCCAGAAGTGTGCAGGACTTTTACTCTGTGATGATGCTGATTTGGAATGAGATGAATACCATTGACGCCGACATTCCTCCTGAAGCTGTTGCAACTGTTCGCAAACTTCGTCGCCAGTCTCGCTCTCGTCAATTTTTGATGAAAATGAGACCGGAATTCGAGCATGTCTGTGCCTCTGTCCTCAATCGTGATGGATGCTGCGATCTTGACAAGATCCTTGTGGATCTGCTCGCTGAGGAGACCCGCCTGAAGAGCCTATCATTTGTTGCTTCTCAAGATTTGTCTCCAGATGCTGCTCTCCTTGCCAGTGCACATCGTGGTAAAGATCGCGACATGGGCAAGGTGGAGTGCTATTACTGTCATGAGATGGGGCATCTTGCAAGCCATTGCCAGAAGAGGCGCGGTCTTGCTAGTTCACCTATGTTCTGTCAATACTGTAAGGAGAAGGGTCACCTGATAGAGCAGTGTCGCAAACGACCCCCTCGTCCCCCTCGTCGAGACAATGCCAAAGCATATGCTGCATTTCCGCCACCTCCTGCTGCGATGATCGCTGATGCCTCCACACCTTCTGCTCCATCGGGCGTGATTTCCACACCTTCCAATCCGCCTGTCTCCCAAGATTTTCTGCAACAAGTCATCCATGCTCTTCAAGCATCCGGGTTTGGTAAGCCTCACTCAAGAGTTTCCTGGGTTCTCGACTCCGGTGCTACTAATCATATGACAGGAAATCTAGATTTCTTCAAGCACACCATCTCTTATGCTAAAGATGAATGCATTCTTGTTGCTAATGGGCAGTCCATGCCTGTCCGGGGCGTTGGTTCCTTCTCTGTTCCATTGTCTGGCTCGTCATCACTTTTTCTTTCGAATGTTCTTTATGTGCCTAGCTTATCTGCTAACCTCATCTCTGTTAGCCAACTTGTAAAAGAAAACCATGTTGTCTCATTTTCTTCCTCTGGTTGTGTGATACAGGACCTGCGGAACGGGACGGTGAATGGGAGAGGCCATAGAGAAGGGGAACTCTTCGTTTTATCTGCTTCTACTTCTCCCTCATGTTTTCTTGTTCCTTCTACTACTCGGATAGATTCTGCTAATAATCTTTGGAGGCTCTGGCATTGTCGTTTAGGCCATCCTCACACTTTCTGTTTAAGTTCTCTGTTTTCCTCTGGTGCTTTGCCTGATAAGTCAAAACTTCCATCTGATATTGATAAGAATTGTGTTGATTGTGCTCTTGCAAAAGCTCATACTTTACCTTTTCCTAGGAGTATGAATCACTCCTCTTCTGCCTTTGATCTTGTTCACTCTGATGTATGGGGTCCTACTCATGTTAGTTCATTGTCTGGGAAGCTTTACTATGTGGTTTTTGTTGATGACTGGTCTCGCTTTACTTGGGTTTATTTTTTGAGGCACAATCTGAGGTTATGCAAGTTTTCAAGTTCTTTCACGCCATGGTGCAAACTTAGTTCAGTAAAAAGATCCGAGTTCTGCGCTCGGACTCAGAGGGAGAGTACATGTCCGGCGAGCTTGCTGAATACTTAGCGACTGAAGGAGTCATTCATCAGCGAAGCTGTTCACATCAACCTCAACAAAATGGACTTGCAGAGAGGAAGCATCGGCATGTTATTGAAACTGCTCGTGCACTGAGCCTTCATGCTTCTTTGCCACAGACCTTTTGGGCTGAGAGTGTTTCTACTGCTGTTTACCTGATCAACCGTCTACCTACCACAGTCTTAGGCAACATATCCCCGGTGGAGAGATTATTTGGCTATTCGCCAAATTACAAGCTACTTCTGTGAGGACCTGCCCCTCTACCCCTGTGGCTCGTTGTAGACCGCAAGGGCAATTTGGTAAATTGCGCCTTGTTGGTTTGTTTCACACCCGCGTGTGCACACACTGGCCTTGTATGTGTTAGTGTTTGTTTAGAATGGCTAGGTGGACCCGGGATCGAAAGATCCGGATTTGAGCTTGAGTTCTTGCCCAAGTTTAGCTTTCAGCACACAAAGGATCGATCCTCTCTGGCTAAGGGATCGATCCTCTTCGTGCCAGAAAGCCTTGTAAATCGTCTTGAAGGATCGATCCTTCGTTGAGGAAGGATCGATCATTTATAAGTCGGTTGGTTTTCTGCTTCGCGAGGACGGCCGCCGTTGGCCGTCGTTCTCTCCTGTCAGAGGGGGAGGACTTTCCCTCCCCTCCCCTCACTTTTTCCCCTCTTTCCCGGCTGTCCCCTCCCCCTTTCCCCTCCTTTCTTCCCCTCCTCTTCCTCCTTCTCCTCTCTTTCTTCTTCCTTCCTTCTTCTCTCCCGAAGCTCTGTTTTTCCCCTGTTTCGGGCAGCCACCTTCCTCTCCTCCGTTCTCCCTCCTCCGGCCATCTTTTCCGGCGTTCTTTGGCTCGTTGGATTCGTGACAACTAGAGGAAGATCCCTGAAGAGGTTTGGAGGCTTGTTTGTGATCAAATCGCGGGGAATCAGCCGAGGAAAGCGCAGCTAGGTAGGGTTATACCTACTGATGTTTATTTCGGGTGTTCTTGAGATCTAGCCGTTGGATCTTGTTGATCCTTGCTTTGTTGGTTTTCTTATGCCTTGTAGAATAACTGATTTAAGTTTCATGTTAATCAGTTGAGATTTGAGTAGGTTTTATGGATGATTAGTCTCGGATTTCTGGTTTTCTGCTGTTCTTGAGAAACAGCCGGCTTCCGGCGAGTTTTCCAGCCGGCTAGTACATACTCTTGGCTTTTCATAAACATAAGAGTTGTAGAACTATTCGTTAGCTTTCCATTCCATCTTGTTTCATATTTTTCCGATTTATGTACGATTTCTTATTAATTGTTTGCTGAAGGGCTGCGTTGCAGCAATTAATGGGTAAGTTAGTTTGATTGGCGATTTTGATTAGCGTTTTCCCGTTAATCCAACCGTTGGATGATTATGATTTTTGGATATGATGATCCTGGTTTATACACCTACCGGTGGCTAGGTTGGATTTTGAATCCGACGTCGTTTGGATATCGAATCGACGAGATCAATTAGCCCCTAAGTAGTGGTTTTGGGTGTTTGAATATAATATTATATCTCGGAATATTATATTATATTGTTTACTGTTCTTCGACGGTTTTCGGGGTTGCTTCCCGTTGCAGGAGTCCGCGGTTGACGGTCGTGGTACCGTCGTAATGCCGGGACCCGCTGCGGATCGGCTGGCAGCGGTTGGTGGTACCGCTGCAGCGATCCAGTAGACTTAGATGATATTTGTCATACTGTTGCATGCTCTACTTCTTATCTGTGTATGTCATAGCATGCATTGTTGATTGTGCATTAGTTGCATTGGTTAGGGCGTGGGTGATCCTTGGGTCGCCGTCCCGAGGCTGGAAGTTCGGACTTAGCCCTAGGACCGGGGTTGGGTAGTTTGGACCCGGTTTGAATTGTGGTGTCCAGTCGAATCTTGTGATAGGCTTAGATGACTGGTACACTGTTGTGTTTGATGTTTAGAGGTCGTGTCGGCCTCGAGCCAAGTCGAGGTGTAGCCGGTACCCAGTCCTTCTAAACTCTTGGGTGGCAGGTGTGACTACCCAGCGGTGCTATCCGCCAACAGTGCTCAGGATCCTGTTGTGAGTGGCAGTGCCATTTCCTGCCTTACTGAGTGTGACTCAGTGTGTGACCAGTTCGCTGGAAGACCATGACTGGGGCTCTCAGGGGTATCCGGTGGGGTTATGGGGCCCCTGTGATACACCTAGGCTTTGCTTGGGGGCGACACTGTTGCGTTTCCCTCTTCCTTCTGTGTGTCGTAGTGTAGATCCCTACTGAGCTTAGTGCTCATACCTATCCGGGCTGCGTTTTGCAGGTGCAGGCGTCAGTCCTTCTTCCTTGGCCCCTACCGGGCAGTTGGTCGGCGGTGCGGCGGCGCCTGGTGGACTTTGAGAGGTGGTGATCGTTTACTGCTTTTATCCTATGTTAGATAGTCTCCTACGGGAGTGATGTTGTATTTTTGAATCTTCCCCTCTCTGAGGATTTGTATATTTAACACTTGAGTTTTAAATCTGTGGTTCGAGGTTTCATTATTATATTGTACCTTTATCTTGGGGATGCTTTTGGTGAACTGTTAGGGAGACCAATAGGTTAGAGGGAACCCTCGCCAGCTTTGTTTTCCGCGTTTTGTAGGTTCCGGTTCGCGTCGCCCGGCCCGGTTGGGCTTCCGCGGGTCGGGGCGCGACAACTTCGAACTTTTGGATGCACATGCTATGTCCTGCTTCCGGCCTCAGACCGTTCAAAGCTAGATGCCAAGTCTGTTAGGTGCATATTCCTAGGTTATTCCGAAACACAAAAGGGCTACAGATGCTATGACTGGTTGGCCAAGAAAATGCGAATTTCTAGGAATGTTATTTTCTTTGAGAGTACCCCATATTTCTCTAAATCCTCATTATCTACTTCTTGTGAATTTTCTAGTTCTCTTGTTCCTTTGTCTTCATTTTCTAACACTTGGCAGCTTGGTCAGAATGAAGCAGTTCCTCTTCCTTTGCCTCCTCCGACACCAACTCGTGATTCAGGTAATATTTCACCAACTGAGCCACCGCCTCCACCTGATCCCTTATCTCCATCTCCCCCTCTTGCTCTTAGGTGTCCTCGTCGCAATGTTGGACCACCAAATCGTCTCTCACTTTTTTCAGTCTTAGACCCCCTTTCTATTCCCAGATCATACAAGCAAGCATCAAACAGTGACGCATGGAATAAAGCCATGGCCGACGAGCTCGAAGCGTTGGAATCTAATCGAACCTGGGAGCTCGTCCCTGCTCCTCCAAATCAGTCCATCGTTGGTAGCAGATGGGTCTACACTGTCAAGTTAAATTCTGATGGCTCTCTAGACCGATATAAAGCGAGGCTCGTTGCTCAAGGCTTTAACCAGGAACATGGAATTGATTATGACGAGGTCTATGCCCCTGTTGTGAAAATGGCCACTGTTCGCACCTTGATTGCTATTGCTGCTACCAAGGACTGGGATATTTTTCAACTGGATGTCAAAAATGCTTTCCTTAATGGCGATCTGTCCGAAACGGTATATATGCGACCTCCGCCGTGATACCCGCTTCCTTCTCCTTGTTGATCCTAACCTTGTTTTGATGATGCCAATATACATTAAATGATAAAATATATGTTTAATATTTATTACCCCTTTAATTGGAGATATTAAATTCAATATTCAAGCTAATTTGTACTCACGGTCGATGCAAGGATCGACCGTGGGAATGGGACGGTCGATCCATGGATCGACCGTGATGAATGTTTCATACATGGCTATATGCGTATTGACGCGACGGTCGATCGGTGCATGGACCGTCGGAAGCGTTTTTCTTGACATAGGCTCACGGACGATGCGACGGTCGATGTGGCGGTCGACCGTGTCGCATCAATGAAGAATGTGAAGAAGCGACGGTCGATCGGTGCATCGACCCTGAGAAGCATTTTTCTTCACAGAGACGGACGGTCGATGCGACGGTCGATGAGGCGGTCGACCGTGGCGCAGATATGAAGAAAAGTCAAGGAGCGACGGTCGATCGGAGCATCGACCCTGGGAAGTGACTTTCTCAACAGAGGCTCACGGACGATGTGACGGTCGATGTCACGGTCGACCGTGAGAGCGACGGACGATGCGTGGATCGACCGTCGACCAAAGAGGCTGAGTTTTTTATACGTGACGGACGATGGACGGATCGACCGCCAGGAGCGCGCAGAGTAAAAAAACTAGCCGTTGGAGAGTTGCAGGGAGCCGTTGGGGCTTCTTGTTGAGCTGGTTGAAGCCCATCTATAAGTAGTCTCTTCATGTAAACTTACCACAACTTTAATCACTATTATTGAGATCATTTGAGCAAGTTCTAGGAAAGATTTCTACTTATTCTCCTTGAGCTAAAACCTTTGTAAACCTTCTTCAAGTGTGAAGAAGTAACTTGAGAGTTGTTCAACAGCAGTTGGCTGTGATTGTAAGGTCACCAAGCACCAGGAAGCTTGGGGAAAAGCTTGTAAGGGAGTTGCAAGTAGTGGAACCTCAAGGAGAGCCTTGAGAGAAGTGGACGTAGACCAAGAGTTGGGTCGAACCACTATAAATCGGTGTCATCTCTCTCTCCCTTCTTTCAGTTAATGCTTGCATGCTATTGTAGTTAAGTTTCATTGTGTTTACAAGCATTCTAGCTGTTAGATTCTTTTCTATCTGAATTTTCCATCAATCTAGTTTTTCGAAAAGAGTCCAATTCACCCCCCTCTTGGACCTTCACTCACATGGTCTGTAAGTTGCGCAAGGCGATCTATGGTCTCAAACAAGCTCCTCGAGCTTGGTTTTCCAAACTAAAAGGCGTTCTTCAAGGTGCTGGTTATGGCCAAAGTCACAATGATTACTCTTTGTTCCATGCGACCACTGCAGGTGGGCGAGTTCTTATTTTGGTCTATGTAGATGACATCCTAATCACATGAGATGATCGGCAAGGTATTCAAGATCTGAAGCGAATTCTTCAGCAATCTTTCCACATGAAAGACCTTGGGTTGGCCACATATTTTCTTGGGTTGGAGATTTCTCGCCACTCTCATGGGTATTTTCTCAGCCAGCGGAAATATATGAGAGATCTTGTAGATCTGGTTGGGCTCACAGATGATAAGCAAGTTGACACCCCTTTGGAATTAAATGTCAAGTATACAAAGCTTGATGGCGATCCCATTGATGATCCTACCCTCTATCGAAAGGTGGTTGGGTGCCTAGTCTACCTTACCGTGACCCGTCCGGATATTGCTCATACTGTCCATGTCCTTAGCCAATTTGTTTCGGATCCCCGGCGGCTGCATTTGACTGCCGTCCATCGCCTCATCCGCTATATCCGTTCAACTCCAACTATGGGCCTGTCATATCTTAAGCGATCTCCCTTGGAGTTACATGCATATTCTAATGCAGATTATGCGGGCTGTCCTGATTCACGGGAATCCACGAGTGGTTATTGTGTGTTCCTGGGTTCCTCTCTAATTTCTTGGAAATCTAAGAAGCAGCCTACCATTTCCAAGTCCTCCACCGAATCGGAGTATCGGGCTATGACCTTGACGTGTGGTGAGGTAGTCTGGCTCCGACGTCTACTTGCTGACTTTGGGATCTCTTGCTCGTCTCCAACTCCTCTTTTTTGCGACAATGAGAGTGCTGCTAAGATTGCCAACAATCCAATTTTTCATGAGAGGACAAAGCATATAGAGGTAGACTGTCATTTTGTTCGTGAAAAATTTGAGCAAGGTGTTGTCTCCCTTCCACATGTTTCTTCCAAGGACCAAGTTGCAGATATCTTCACGAAAGCTCTGTCCAAACGGCATCACGACTACCTACTTGGCAAACTGATGATGGATCTTCATCAGTTTGAGGGGGAGTGTTAACAGGATTCCTCAATCAACTCCTTCCTTATTTAGTATAGCAATTATATAGTAGGATTCATTGTAATTATATAGTAAGATTCATTGTAACTTCCTTAAAGATTACTCCTAATTGAGGAGATGTATATGATATACATATGAGTGCAGATCCCCCGAAGAGGAGGATGGGGGTTTTTCTCTCAGCTTGTCTTCTTCCTCTATTTTCCTCCCAGCTTATCTTTCTTTGTTCTCCATTATATCTCTGTTATTGACACCACGACCTCTCACTAATCATCATATCTCCTAATCACCTGATAGCTGCCACTCTTCACGTGGTTTTATCTTAATCATCTGATATATTCGAATTTAACTTGGATCGAACATCTCTATCCGTCTCATAGAATACACCTGATCTTATATGATAGACTAGCATATCCCCGTGCAAATTGCACGGTTTGCTAATCACACCCACCTCTCTCATTATCTCTTCCGTAACCACCCCCACCACACCCAACTATTCATATACGAATGAATTCAGTTACTTTTAGAAATAACTAACTTCGTGTGATGGGGATGATTCTAAACCATAATCACACCTACCTCTCTCATTATCTCTTCCGTAACCACCCCCACCACACCCAACTCTTCGTATACGAATGAATTCAGTTACTTTTAGAAAAAACTAACTTCGTGTGATGGGGATGATTCTAAACCATCAGATATAAATCTTATAAACTCTTATAGGGCGTCCGATGTAAGTAAAACCCTGTCTTATATAGATAAGATTGCATGAGAAAATATTATACACTGGACACCAAATTTCATGCCAATTAAAATAAACTTTTTCCATAAATTTTTGACTTGAAAGAGAAAATAAAACAAGAGTATATAGTGTACTGGTGATGTGGAATTTGTGCACATTGCAAGTTCTCTCTCTCTTTTGTTTATGAAACAAAGGACGACAAGGATAATTTCATACATGATAATTCTTTTTGGTAAAGTAAAACTTTTTGCTGACATGGAAAGTTGGAAACCCATGTGTCGTAAAAGGGCCAAGATTGGGGTACATAGCTAAGGATGTACATGCCCTTCAATCGGTAGATCTCTACCGATCGAGTCAACTGATTCATCGGTAGAACACTACTGATGGATCTGTTGACTCGATCGAGTGGAGGTCTACTGACTGAACGTATGAATCATCTAATCGGTAGATATCTACCGATTGATTCACCTAATCCATCTGTAGTGTTCTACCGATGGATTAGGTGCTTCAAGTCTACCGATTGAACTGATGTGTGATGTACATGACCACGTGGTCATGTACTCAAATCATTTTCCATGGTAAAATTTACTTCTCCCAACTGATATATTTAGCACCAACTGACATCTCTTTGAGTTGGCTCGAGTTGCTAAATGAATATTTGCTTATTTGTATTTGCACAAACAGTAAATTAGTCAAAAATGTGCACATCCGTCAAAGGTTTATATTACATTGAATCAACTCCATCTCCATTTATAACATCCAAAAAATTACCCCAAACTAAAAGTGCATCCATGCTACAAGCCTATAACCACCAAAAACCTCACAAGTCACAAGCTATCTAGGATGGATGCAAATTGAGTGCAGCAAACAAAACAATATCATCTGACTGACCTGAAGCGTAACAAAAAGCTGAAAAGCCTTCCTCCTGCAGTGCAACAACCGTCAGTAGCTATGCCATTGGTAGGATTGAACTATTGAAGCTACTTCTCGCACCCCCCTGACACCACCCCCTCTCCTGACACATTCCTTTCTTTTCCATTATGCCCCACCTCTTTTCCCCTCCCCTCATTTCTCCTTTCCTTTCTATTTGTCTCTCTCAATTCGGGGTGGTAATCCGGGTCATGATCCGTGAACCCGATCCGAGATAAATGAGTTTAGATTTAGTATAAACGGGTTTGGGTTTGTTTATAAACGGGTCGGGTCGGGTTGACCCGCGGGTTAGACGGGTCAACCCGTTTACCCGTTTAATAATAAAAAAAATAAATAAATAAAAACCCATATAATCAACCACCCGGACACCCACTCCCACTCAGCCCCTGTTCCTCTCTCCTCTCCTTCTCCTCTGTTCTCGTCTCCCATGCCCCAAGACTCCCAACCCTCTCGCCGGCCGGCACCGTCTTCCTCTCCTCGGATCCAGCACCTCGCCGCCCCATCTTCCTCGACGCCGCTCAACCTCCCCGGCCTCCGTCCACGCCGGCCGCCCCCGTCTTCCTCTCCTCGGATCCAGCACCCCGCCGCCCCCTCTTCCTCGACGCCGCTCAACCTCCCCGCCCTCCGTCCACGTCGGGAGCCCAGCCGAGCACCGTCCACTTCTCCGATCATCGTCGACCGCCACACAGAGCTCGGCGCACACCCGAGCTCCCTGCATCTCCCTCGGAGTCCACCGCCCACAAACCGCCCCTCTCGCCTCCTCCTCCGTTCTCCTCTCTCAACCCTCTCGCCAGCCGTCCCTCTCTCCTCCTCCTCCTCCTCCCACGTCTCTTGCCTCCAGCGCCTCCTCGGGGACGACGGTCGCCAACAACGGGGACGACGGTCGCCAACAAGGGGGACGACGTCGCGACTGCGGATCTTGCCGGGAAGTGGTCGGGAAGAGGCTGGAAGAAGCTCGGGTACCCGGATCTGGAGTCAGATGGGGCCCGGGAGGTCGGAGGTGGCGGTGTTGAGTGGTGATGGCGCCGAATCTGAGAAAGAGAAGGAGCTCGGGCGAGTTTCCAGCGAGGAGAGCAGTCGGCGCGAGGAGACTGCGGTGGTAGGCCTCACATGAGGAGGTCCGCCGGAGCTGGGGCTTCGCCGGAGTGGTGGTCGTCGGGTTTAGAGAGAGAAGGAGGACGCCTGGAGGATGAGACGAGGACGATGGAGATGAGAAGAGTGGGGGGAGCCGAGAGTGCGGGAGAATGGGCGATAGAGATAGTGACGGACCCGGACCTGGACCCGACCCGACCCGACCTGACCCGTTTAGTAAACGGGTTAGGCGGGTCGGGTCGGGTTGACCCGTTTATAAACGGGCCGGGTTCGGGTTTGGCCTTTATTAAACGGGTCAGTACCTGACCCGAACCCGACCCGCGAACCCGAATTGCCACCCCTACTCTCAATTTTATGTTTTTTTTTTAGTTTTGTTTCTTTTTTTAGTTATTTGATGATAACACCATTTTAATAAAAAATATCATTAAAAACCCCATTAGCCTCGTTTTTAAGGTCAAAACCCCATTGTGGTGGTAGCTGTGGTATAGTAATGAACTAAAAGTCTGAAATACCCTTATATGCCAGATTGAAACTATGGAAAACTAAAAACCCCCATTAATATTTGCTAAAAACTCCATTTTAGAGAAAATATATGCTAATGGTATCAACTAGGGATGGTGGACGGCGCGGTGGAGGGTCACCGGAGTTGGGATACGGCGATGTTGATCAGCGTTGGGGAAGGAGGAGGAAGTAGCTAGATCCAAGAGGGAGAGGAGGTCGGATGGGCTCCCGATGTGGGAGGCAGCGGATGGGGACGACGGATGTGCCCGGCAACGGAGGGCTTGGGTGGAGTTCGCCGGCGTCGATGGCGAAGGTGTTGGAGGCGGAGTAGGTTGGAAAGTGGTCGGGAGTGAGGAGTAGACGAGCAGGGGAGACGCGAGCAGTGGAACGTGCTGGATGGCGTTGGAGACGTCGGAAGTGGCGGTGTTGGGTGGAGGCGGCGCTGGATCCGACAGAGGAGAGAAGCTCGCCGAGGAAGGAGGCCGGGAGGGCATCGTGGCGGCGTCGGTGAGCCGGGGGTGGAGATAGAAGAAGAGAGTGAAAAATCGGGCGAAATAGAGAAAAAAGGGGTAGAAAATAGGAAAAAGTGGTAGAAAATAGCGGAGAATATGGAAAAAGATAAAGAAAATTATAAAAATAAAAGTGGAGATGATTAAAGAAACTATTGATGATGAATTTTAGCCAATTAAGTTGTAATTTGAAGAGTTAAGAAATGTAAATGCATGGAAGATGAAAATGCATTTAAAGAGATGAAAATAAACTTAAAAGGATGAAAATAGAGTTAAAAAGTTGAAAATGCATTTAAAAAGATGAAAATGAATTTAGGAAAATGAAAATCAATTCAGAAAGATGAAAGTGAACTCAGAAAGATGAAAATGAATTTAGAAAGATGAAAATGAAGTCATGAAGATGAAAATGAATTTAGAAAGATGAAAATGAATTTAGAAAAATGAAATAGAATTCAGAAAGATGAAAATGAAGTCAGAAAGATGAAAATGAATTTAAAAAGATAAAAATAAATTCAGAAAGATGAAAATGAATTTAAAAAGATGAAAATGAAGTCAGAAAGATGAAAATGAAGTCATAAACATGAAAATGAATTTAGAAAGATGAAAAATGAATTTAGAAAGATGAAAATGCATGTAAAAAGATGAAAATAAACTTACAAAGATGAAAATGAATTGAGAAAGATGAAAATGATTTTAAACATATGAAAATACATTTAAAAAGAGGAAAATGAATTTAGAAACATGAAAATAGAGTTAAAAAGATAAAAATAAAGTTAAACAAGACGAAACATAGATTTAAAATGATGAAAATAGAGTTAAAAATATGAAAATGTATGAAAGATTAAAATGAATTCAAAAAGATGAAAATGAATTGTGAAAGATGAAAATGAAGTCATAAAGATGAAAATGAACTTAGAAAGATGAAAATGAATTTAGAAAGATAAAAATGAAGTCAGAAAGATGAAAATTAATTGAGAAATATGAAAATGAATTTAGAAAGATGAAAATGAATTCAGAAAGATGAAAATGAAGTCAGAAAGATGAAAATGAAGTCATGAAAATGAAAATGAATTTAGAAAGATGAAAATGAATTTAGAAAAATGAAATAGAATTCAGAAAGATGAAAATGAATTTAGAAAAGATGAAAATGAATTTAGAAAGATAAAAATGCAGGAAAAATGGATTTAGAAAGATGAAAATAGAGTTAAAAAGATGAAAATGAATTTAAAAAGATGAAAATACATTTAAAATGATGAAAATGCATTTAAAAAGATGAAAATGAATTTAGAAAGATGAAAATGCAAGAAAGATGAAAATGAATTTAGAAAGATAAAAATGAATTAAAAAGATAAAAATGAATTTTTGTCAAGTTTAGATGGTCAATTTTCCAAATTTTAGATATAATTTTGATGCGTAAATCAGCTTTATTTGGCTCGATTCCGGATCGAATGTGATCTAATCCGGTCTAAACCGACCCAATCTGGCTGTAATCTGGTCAAGTATGGATTGCTGGATCTGGGCATGATCGGATTCAGCTGTAACTGAGCTTGATGGGCATGATCTGGTCCAATCTGGCTAGGAGGAAACTTGATGGGATTATATCGAGTCTGATCGGATTAGGTTCGGCTAGAGTGCTTGGATCGACTCAAATCTTAATCGGAAGGCTGAGATCTGTTGGATTCGGATCGAGTGGTTGAAGATGGCAGAAGGTCGGTCGGACAGCTGGGATTTTTCGGAGCCCGATCGCCGGCAAGGAGGGACGTCCGGTCGTCGGCGTTGGTGGGGATGTGATCGTGATGGCATGAGGACTTGATCCCCTGCGTTAAATCGCCGGTGGCGCAGCCGTAGGTGATGGATCGAAGGTGGCGGCGCCGGCGGGTCTTGAAGGTAGGAAGGTGGACGTCGTCATCGGATCTGAGACGGAGATGAAGGAGAAGAGATCGGGAGGCTTAGGGGGTTCCAGATCTAACTATTGTGGACGACGGCGAGGGCAGTGGCGGCGGTTCTCAGCGGTGGCGCCGCCGGGTTGCAACAGGGGAGCTCGAGGTGTGGAGGCGAGGACAACGGAGGCGTTGGCGTTGGCGTCAGAGGGAGGAGCTCGAGGGTGGGTTTTGTGGGTGAGGACGGTCGCCGGAGTCCTGCGCGAAGTTGGACGAGTTCTGGGGTGGCGCCGGAGCTCTTTGACAGTCGCGAAGAAGAGAGGGGAGAGAGGAGAGAGAGGAGAGAGAAAAGCATGGGAGAAAAAGGGAAAAAAAATATAAAAGGGCATTTTCATCTTTTTTGTGTGTTTTGGGCTTATTAACAAAAAAAAATGAGTATGGGGTTTTTGACAAATAGCATGGGGTGTTGGACAAAGAGACTACCAGTTTTGGAGTTTTGGCCTAATACCTCATCTTTTTTTCATCAACTTTTTTTTATAATCAGTTTTTTTTATTCTTTTTTTTATTTATCAATTTTATTTCTTTTTTTATCCGTTTTCTTTTTCTTTTTGGATAAACAGTTTTTTATTATATGTTTGTAATTTTTTGTTTATTTTCTAGTTGTAGTTTTTTGGAGTGATTATTTGTAAAAATTTAAAAAGTATAAAAATATGAATCAAAATAAAACGTGTATATATACATTGTATTTTGTGAAAAAGCTTACTAAGTCAATATTGATTTAGCCATGTTCAGGGAAGAATGCATGTAATAATATACACAAAAAAGATACACAAAATTATATTAAAATATGAATTCTAATCAATATTGCTTCCAAATTATACTCCTGACGCACTTGATGTTGTAACTGACAAATGAACATGTGCCATATAATGAGCGACCCATCGTACAAGAATTCATGTGGTGGTCATCACATCCTGTATATGCTTATCTTCTCAATCTTCTAAAAGAATTCATATTGTGGTCATCCACATATCACAATAATTTAAAATTTTTATAATTTTAAATATTGAAATTTTTATGATTTGAATTTTTAAATTTCTACAATTTGAATTTTGAAATTTTTACGATTTGAAATTTGAAATCTTTAAAATTTAAAATTTTTTAAATTTATATGATTTGAAATTTGAAAATTTTAAGATTTGGAATTTGAAATTTTTACGATTAGATGTCTTAATAAATTAAAATATGAAGACCGTGCTTTGGGAAGGTTTTTTTGGACTTTTTCCTTTTAAATGGATTAAATACCTGAAATTTCTTGTGGCCGGTCTAATTGTCAGATTGGGTCCAAATAAAGGACCCCCGGTCCCTTTCCCCAAAAAATAATAAAAAAACTGATTAAAAAAACAAAACAAATAAAAAAATTAAACGGTACTCTTGTTTTTAGTGGATTGGTTTCGACTGGTCCTGCGTTGGACCGTGTTTTTTCCTGTGAGGGTTTTTTCACGTTAAAAATCGTGTCTTCCTTCTTGTGTGTGCTTGATTTATTTCATATATCTGCTTCCACGTATTTCGGGTAATCTGTTGGGTCTATTTAATTTCAATCTTAAAAATCCCAAAACCTGTGGAGAAACAACTGCAGGTTAATAAAATGCTTTCACATGGAGATTACAATCAATGGACGCATCATATGCTTGCGTTCCGTGATCTTGTCATCTTGAGGCTAGATCTGAGCTTGGATTCTTGATCTCAAAGTTTGAGAGCCTACACAGCGGTTGCATCTGGTTGCACGTTTGACCATGAGAACGGAAGAGGGGAGAGGGAATGTGACTCCCATTGGTTGGCTTTGTACCACAGGAGAGGGAATGAGCTTTCATGAGCTCTCACAGTCCTGTGAGGACAAAAGGCCATGGTCGGTAACATAATTGCCTTTCAAATATGTTGCCCTATTTATAACTAAAAAAACTAACTTGGAAAACGCATTAACTGGAGACTCATAACCAAAGAACCCAACATAGGGACTTAGAGATAAAGATGCATCCAGTATCTGATAAAAAAACTACAGTGAAAACAATGTGAAAAGCACATCACATTGCACAAAAAGATCCACAAATAATGAAATGCTTCTTCGGTAAAGCAACCCAAATCTAAGATATATATGACAACAGAAGCTCCATATAATAGGAAGTCTTCAACAATTTGAGAATTAAAGAATGTTCACCCTTTCTTGCCATCCTTGGCAGTCAGCATCACCAGCCTTTGTTTTCATGCCGAACACAATGAACAGAGAGCCTATGGATGACAATTCCACAAATCAGTTTGCTTGAAACAGTCAACAAGGATGCTTTGTTAAATTCCTAAGCGCTGGTTAGTATGTTACAAGCGAAGAAAAGCCAAGGAAGGCCTAATCATATCTCGCCTTCTAGACACCAAGATTTTCCAGGCTCCATCTTTCCTTTCCTTCATCTATTTCCTTGACTTCTCAACCTTTGCCAA
>OY986963.1:32809408-33087987 GCA_963920575.1 Narthecium ossifragum | reverse complement strand
ATGCATGCGATAGGCAGAATCTAGCCTTCAATGATGGATAGATTGGTCTAATGTGTATGTCTAGCTAGCTACTCTGAAGAGTTTTGATTTTTTATTTAATCGTCTTCTGTTTATGCCTTGTGGCTATTTGGTGGCGTTTTCAACTTCTGGTATGCCATTTCTTTTTTCTATTTCTGCTGCTTATGTGCAATCATGTTAGTAGATAGAAACAAGCTGTCTAGTCAAACGGCATTCTACTTGCTCTCTAAAGTGGGATTTCTTAATGTGGATTATTTACTGAGCTTTTCATAGTAATGTGTTAAAGCAAAATTCAATTCCATGATGCTGATGTACTTTCTTTCAAACGGCGACTTCAGACTGTCAAAACTCTTGCAAAGAGTCCAATGTTTGCTCGTGATCCGAGGCATCTTCAATTTGAAGCTGATGTGAACCGATTATTTCTGTATACCAGGTAAGTCGCTACATTTTATCCATGTTGAAGCCTCTTATCTTCCAGGCCAAGATGTTTTAGCTGCCTTCTTATTGATGCAATTGACATGATTGATAGGTTGTTTGATGTAACACGGTTAGGTTTTTGATGCATCTTTTCTTTGTCCTTTCTGTATTCATGTAGTTTTGTGTTACAGATAAAAGAGATAATGTTTTAAAGTCGTAATTGTTGTTTGATTTTCACAAATCAGATAGAGCTTTATAATTTTGGCTATTATTGAAACTAAGTTAGGATTAAATTCTTATGTTTTTAGTTTGTGCTTTGTGCTTTCAACTAATATTTACTTCATGTTCATGTTTAACTTCTTAACCGGGTATTCATATGTTAAGTTGTTATGCACTAGTTAGGACCCAAAGAAATTTAGTGTATGCGGTCCAATTGTGCATATAGCTTAAAGCACCCTCCATCTTGATGCTGGTCGTGTTTAAGCCAGGCACATTTGTCTTTGGATTTCTTTGCAGAAGATTCATTTTGGGCTTAGCTATTATGATGTTTTTGAAAGCACGTCGTTATCGAAAATCTGGTTTTCGAAAATAGTTCCAAATGTTTCCAATAAGAATTGTTTGTGTGAACATATAATCTTTTCTCTTGTAGTTTAACTTTGAAGTTTTATATAAATTGCTTCATTTCTCCTTATGCTTAATACTTAATTTCAGTTATAATCGTCTGGGAAAGAATGCTGATGAAAAGGATGCAGATGAGATTGTAGACTTGGCAAGCAAAGCCATTATTGCTGATCAACAAAAGCAAATCCAAGAGAACATACATTTCCAAGTTAAAAACATCTGTGGATCCATGGATAGCATTCTTGCCCCTGATGTCAAAAGCAACCTTACTCCACAGGACTCAGATTCACAATTCGAAAATGGCTCCCGACGTAGTGGGCTTAGCTTTGCCATTGGCAGAACAGTGGCACCCACCAAACATGGTGAGCTGTTCTTACTTTATGCTGGTCTCCCATTGTTTATTTTACAAGTCTGAGCTTGACTTTTGATATTCTATGCAATTGCACATTATCTAGAATCTTCAAAGAATATATTCAAAGCTTCAGATAAGGAAAGTGCAAAGAGGAATCAGTTCTATTTTTTGAAATTATTTTTGGTTTGCATTGAAGTGTAAGATGTCACCTTGCTTATGCTATTGGATCAACTTTGGATTTCATAACCTAATTACTTGATGTGCCGCATGGAAGGAGGTGATACCCGAGGTTTATAAATTGTTTGAACTTTGATAATATCTGCATTGGTGATATGCACATGATATAACCAAGCTGATAGTTTACAAGTTTTCGTAATATTTTGCAATAGGCTATATGCATCCAGACGATGATCCACAAGCACTCCCTTTTTAAGTTGTAACAGTTGCAGTATTAGCCTTCAGACAGCTATGTAGGTCAAACACTTTGCCAGGAAATCCTTAAGAGTGACTTTTGTAGCACACTTGGGTTACCAGCTTGCTGGACTTTGTGTTGTGGTGTCAAGTGCTTAAAGTTGATCCTTAATAGCTTATGCTCATAGCCATCGTGAAGCTGGTTTAGGAAGGAAGAGGAATTTAAGGAAGAGTAAGTTAGAGCTAAATGATATCATCCTGCTTGTTTGCAGATATTCATTTAAAGGGCCTTCTAATATATTATTCTCTGACTTGTCTGTTTTTTTAGAGTTATCTTCGTATTAGCATGAATTGCATGTTGGATTGCTTGATTGACAGAATATGTATTCGATATGACATGAGTTAGATTTCAATTAAGATCGCATCATCTCATAGACAGTTGACTCTTATTCTCTGATGCAAACGTCTTTTCCATTTGTATGCATGCATGTGATATCTGGAAAATTGGGACCATATTAAAAAAAAACTAACGTCCATTCTTACAGCGCAGCTGTGACTGAGACTCGGCTATTGACCCGCCATCAACTATAAGACAGTTTGAAAGATCAAATAGGCCACGCTCTCGATATCAAACCTTCACAGATTCCTCACAAGGATGCTGGTCAAGGTCTTTTTTTGAGTGGAGAAGCTGATGTTGGATCTGTTATTGCCTTCTACCCAGGAGTAATATACTCACCAGCTTATTATAGGAATATTCCAGGGTACCCAAGGGTCGATGCTTGCAACTCCTATTTGATAACAAGATATGATGGGAATGTCATCAATGCACAGCCTTGGGGAATTGGCGGTGAGACCAGAGAAGTATGGGATGGGTTTTACCAGCCTGAATACAACTCAAATCCCTCTGAAGATATTAAGAGCAGTTCTGATCGGGTTTGGAGATTGCTTAGTAAGCCTTCAGAAAGCAGACACACGGTAGACTTTGCAGCAATACTTGAAAGACGGAACCCTCTTTCCTTCGGCCATTTTGCCAACCATCCACCAAAAGGAACAGCCCCTAATGTAATGGTTTCTCCATATGACTTCCCTCTGACCGAGAAAGATATGCGTACATATATTCCCAATATCGTGTTTGGAGGTGAAGAGAGCGTTAAGATGAAGAGGTTTGGCACCTTTTGGTTTAAGTCTGGCCGTTCTGGTGATACTGACACAGAAATCCCCATCATCAAGACACTTGTACTCATTGCAACGAGGCCTCTCTGCAATGAAGAAATCTTATTGAACTACAGGTTGAGCAATTCAAAGCGACGGCCAGCATGGTACACTCCAGTTGATGAAGAGGAAGACCGGCGGAGGTGGAGGTAAGCTGGAAATTTAAGGCCTTTATGTGGACATTCTTCAAGGTTTGGTGATTTAAATACTTCTAGAAAGTCACATCTCCCGGGCTATAATGTGGCACATTCAGATGACAGCAATATTTTGTCCCTGAACTCCATAAGAGAAATGACCGGAAATAGTTCATGATGAATCCTTATACTTCTGGCATATATCTGTTATCTTTCTTTCAAACCATGTTTAGTGGGGTCTAGCAGTTAAGCACTCTCATCTAATTGTGTGGTTTATATAAACCATGGCTCGTTTTTACATCATATGTTTTGCTACTTAAGAACATCATACCTCTTTCACTATAGGACAACCTAATTTCCAATGGTATGGGTCGATTAAGCTGCTTTTGCGTAAGTGTTTGACATAGAAAAGAAGTCTATTTGTGTAGACATTGACTATTACTGTTCTAGTGTTTAAAGTTGGACTGCGAAGGCCCAATTTAGTTGCAGGCCTGTATTCTTGCAAGTCTTTATACAGCATTAGTCTTACTATAGGACAACCTAATTTCCAATGGTATGGGTCGATTAAGCTGCTTTTACGTAAGTGTTTGACACAGAAAAGAAGTCTATTTGTGTAGACATTGACTATTACTGTTCTAGTGTTTAAAGTTGGACTGCGAAGGCCCAATTTAGTTGCAGGCCTGTATTCTTGCAAGTCTTTATACAGCATTAGTCTTACTAGGTTGATATAGAAGTGTTCTAGTGATAACATATATGTACTCTGCTCGTAAGGCACATCCATCCTTCTGCTGCGGTAGCTGTTCATTGATAATATGAACTCAGTACAGCTTGTCATATAGAAAAGTATTTGTTAAATCTTCTTTCCATCTTGTCCAACTTGCCTCTGTCTATTTTCTGTCGACTTTGGAGCCTTATTGTATTGTAGTTTAGATGCCATGTTCAACCATGTCTTGATGAAATACTCTCTTCTTTCCTACTATTACCAAGTGATATCAAATTTTGGCTGATTTATATGGAAGAAAACCTTATTACTAAATTACTCATTTGCCCTTAATGCATTTTTTCCATTTGAAGTCAGTTGTTAATGTTTATGGACATAACGTTTGTGATACTTGTTAATGATACTGATGAGTGTTCCTCTCTGGATGTATGGAGGGGTATTTTACCCTTGGTTAAGATATGTGGTATGTAACATCAGTCTCACTCTCCAGGCTGATAGGTGCTATCTAGGGTGAGTTGTTTTACAGAATGGGCCTTTGGCAAAGGTTGAGAAGTCAAGAAAATAGATGAAGGAAAGGAAAGATGGAGCCTGGAAAATCTTGGTGTCAAGAAGGTGAGATATGATTAGGCCTTCCTTGGCTTTTCTTCGCTTGTAACATCCTAACCAGCGCATAGGAATTTAACAAAGCATCCTTTTTGACTGTTTCAAGCAAACTGATTTGTGGAATTGTCATCCATAGGCTCTCTGTTCATTGTGTTCGGCATGAAGACAGGCTGGTGATGCTGATTGCTGACTGCCAAGGATGGCAAGAAAGGGTGAACATTCTTTAATTCTCAAATTGTTGAAGACTCCCTATTAGATGGAGCTTCTGTTGTCATATCTTAGATTTGGGTTGCTTTAGCGAAGAAGCATTTCATTATTTGTGGATCTTTTTGTGCAATGTGATGTGCTTTTCACATTTTTTTCACTGTAGTTATTTATCAGATACTGGATGCATCTTTATCTCTAAGTCCCTATGTTGGGTTCTTTGGTTATAAGTCTCCAGTTAATGCGTTTTCGAAGTTAGTTTTTTTAGTTATAAATAGGGCAACATATTTGAAAGGCGATTATGTTACCGACCATGGCCTTTTGTCCTCACAGGACTGTGATAGCTCATGAAAGCTCATTCCCTCTCCTGTGGAACAAAGCCAACCAAACGCAACAATGGGAGCCACATTCCCTCTCCCTCTTCCATTCTCATGGTCAAACGTGCAACCAGATGCAACCGCTGTAGGGTCTCAAACTTTGAGATCAAGAATCCAAGCTCAGATCTAGCCTCAAGATCACGGAACCCAAGCATTTGATGCGTCCATTGATTGTAATCTCCATGTGAAAGCTTCTTGTTAACCTGCAGTTGCTTCTTCGCAGGTTTTGGGATTTTTAAGAAGAGAAGAGTATTCATCATTCATCGCCCTCAAAGGGCTGGCAGCAATGGTCGTCATTTATGCTGGAAGCTACCTGTATCTTGCTGGTGTTGGAAATGTGTGGAAGTCACAGCAATTAATAAGTAGACGGAACGGAGTACACACTGGCGTTTCGTTTGGCAAATATTTTCATATTTTTCAATTGCCTATTCTTATTTTTTGTTTTTATTTCTCATTTGCATAATTTAAAGAAAATGTATTTGGCTTGAAATATTGAAGAACATCAATTGAAGTTTTCATATTTTCTGTTAAACACTTTATGTTATCTTGAAAAAAAATTTAAAAAAAAAACAAAAATGTTTTCTGTTTATTCTCTTTCTAGGGTTAATTACTTGATGGGTGCAAGTTTTCTTGGTCCTTGAATTATGTATTTGATCTTGAATTTTGTATTTGATTAAGCATAAGCAACCAGTTTCTTTAAATTTGTCACTGAGTGGGCATAATCAGTATTTAAACATAATTTCAAAGTAAGAAACTTAATGATTGTAGACATACAAAAAGTCTGAAATCTATATATTAATTAAAGTTGTGATGAGCATCAATAGAATTTACATAAAGTTGCAAAATAGTGAGTGAATGATTTATTCTGTTCAGAAGTTTACTTGTCTATGGATTAATGTTAACCCATATATTTTCCATAATGATGAATTTAAATTAAATCCGATTAAATCGATAAATTAGTTTTTTCTTCTCACAAAAAAAAAGGTGAAATAAGATTCAAAATTCCCACGTGTTCATGAAGACACTACATGGGGGACCCACTAATCAACCAATAGCAGTAGTGTACGTAATTGCTCTGGAAACGATTCCATCCCTGTAATAATTATCTCCTTGAATCCTGTTACAAGGCTACTACTCCTCCATAGTCCATATAACAAGCCTTAGCCTTGGAGAGTCAAAAGAGCTCCCTTCTCATGCTAGCCATGGCATCAACAACATCATCCATGGGTGCCTTCTTGTTGTCTTCATTCCTTCTCCTCCTCCTCTCCTCCTCTGCGTTGGCGGCCTCGAGCTCGGCGGAGCAGGATGCCGACTTGGTGGTTGGGCTGCCCGGCCAGCCAGCGGTGACCTTCAAGCAGTACTCCGGCTACGTCACGGTGAACGAAAGCCATGGAAGAGCACTGTTCTATTGGTTCTTCGAAGCCGCTCACGACGTCGAGAAGAAGCCACTCCTCCTCTGGCTCAATGGAGGTTCTCTAATTTTCATGTCTTCTCTAATATCTCTACATGCCATGAAATTTTCTTATCAAAAATCTTATCCTCTTCTGTATTAATTGTTCCTATTGGTTGCTTTGACCATGTTAGGTGTTTTTGGAACTAAAGTTTTGGTGTTATGTAGAATATGTAGCCCATATCAAAAGGATAGGCTACCCTACTATATATATATACTTTGAAGTATTATTTATATATATGATACCCAAATATATATATAGGGCTAGCTAACTTTGTTCATAGTGTAATTAAAAGTGGTCAACCAATTAGTTTGATAGTTTGATGGGTATGATATCCTCTTGGGGATCTGCATAATTTTATGTGCATTACAAGCAAACGTATAGCTGCTTGGTTGACTATTGACTTAATAGTAACATTCTTCTTCCTCACTACTCCTAGCTCCATGCATGCTAATTACAACTTTTATTCTTTAACCTTAAGATATGTTTCTTTAATTGTCCACACATGATTAAAATGTAATTCTCTGTCTGCTTTTCTCTGGCTGCTCTTGAAAGTTGTGATACTATCCTAGCTAGATATTACATCTTTATTACTTCACAAATTAGATCTCATTTTCTGATGTATGATTATAAACTAAGACTAATTAGGTTGGATGTCATGCATATGTTCCTCACAAACATTTAATATCCTCAGAACCGCCAATAACTCCCATATAAAGTACCTTTATTGTTGATATGGCACATTCAAGAATGGCTGGGGACCAGTCTCCGGCCGACGGTACTCGGGCAAGATGACCCATGGTGTATTGGCAAGACTTGTCAGTTGTGAACTCCGACGTGGAGATCACAACTTCGAGTCTTAATTAATTGGCAGGATCAATTCATGCAAAAAAATAGTTCTTTTTTCTTCTTAAGAATACTCTTTTCTACTTTGATAAATGATTTGGTTGAAAAATATATATGAAGAAATAGTTTTTTTTTCTTGCTCTTTCATTAACATTTATGATGGTTTAATAAATTTTCTCTCTACTATTTTTATTATCTTCGTTTGAATGGCTATTTATTTCTAGTTGAAATTTTTTTTAGTACTTATATTACTTGAGGAAAAATTTGTAGTCATCACTTGACCCTCCTCCGAAGGTAGAATCCTGGTTCCGTCCCTGGGGCATGATGGATAAGTGAGCAATGAAAGTCGTAAATATATATATAGGGCATTTGCGTCTCCCCGTAAAGTGACAGGCTCAACTAATCCAAAAAAAAAAAAAAAAATTTGAAGGCTTTGCCGAAACGTTGGCCCTTCCTATCATGATAGAAGGATACAAGGGGACCATATATACAACTATATATAGGACCACACATCCACTCTCCCTAGCTAGCTAGCATTATATCCACACATATATAGATGCCTTTCATATGTCCCATTCAGCTGTTTTAGACGCTTTGAGTTATTAAAGGCTGTGATCGTATAGATGCGGAAGAAAAGGAGTATTTAGATATCATTGTAGCTATGTCAACTTGATGATCAATAAATTGTCACATCGTTTAGAAGAAAATTGCGCTTCCATATATCATCCATCTTTGACTAGATAAAGATATTTTTGTCAGTATATCATTGAGTTTTCTTCTGTTGATAATTCCATGGATTTTGCTTGACGACTGATTTGTTTTTTATTGCTACAATTATCATCGTCATCGTCCTTATCGCAATCACTCAAACCTAACAAGAAAGAAAAATGATCAGTAGGCATCTTTATTGTCAATTGATCTTTGTTTAATTTTCTCCTTATTATTAACAAACTACACCAGTAATGTCTCTCACTTCCGAGGTTAAAATATTGGCCACGTTAGGTTAACAAATTGATGCACATATATATACTACGAGAATATGATTAATATATATATATATAGTAAGTCAGCCAAAAGATGGCTAGTTACATGAAAGAAACTGCATAACTAGGGAAACAGACAAAAAGAAAAATTCGCAGGAGCTTCAGATCCAGAAGCAGAGGCCCAGCAGTGACTCCAGCGCCTATCTTTACCAAGCATGGCGAGATTATCCGCATCACAAACTCGATCTCGTTGCACAGATCTAAAAACAACTGCCAGAAAGCGCGCCACCATCCCACATATATCTCTCAATAAACTAGCAAGATGAGAAAGCCAAGAGATAGACCCATGTATACAGTCAACCATAAACATCTGACACCACCAAACACCTTGATACCCCTAATTGCGTAGCCAACAAAAGGCCCCTATAAATAGCATGCAGTTCCGCCTCTTCACAAGAGGCAACAACAATAGCTTCGGAACATGCAGCCCTGATCCGGCCACCTTGAGCTCTTATAATCACACCTATTGCAGCCTCAATGCTAGCAGAGAAAGCCACATTCACCACAATAGAGGTCCCACCACCCTGCTCCTCTACTTCTGATACACCATCATAAATACAAAATTTTCGCTCTTTGCACCTCCAAAATTCCTCGGCCATACGACAAATCCGTAAATATAAGATCTCAACATGGACTCCTTCTCCCGAGAACACCACCTCATTCATGTTTAGCCATATTAACCACACAACAAAACCAACCAAGGTCTTTCTTCTTCCCACCTCCAAGAAACTCGACGAGGATGACAGAAGCAAAATCAGGTCCTCAGATCCAAAGGAGACAAAAGAAGGCAGGAGCAGAGCCCAGATTCTAAAGACAAATTGACATGAGAAAAATAGGTGAAGTAGGGATTCCTGTGCCAAACCACACAAGGGGCATGAAGAGTCAAAGATCAAACCCTGTTGTCATAGAACGTCCCTGGTATAGCAAGCCTTTCGTGGAGCAATTTCCAAATTAAAAACCTGACTTTAGGGGCCACATGCATCCTCCAAAGATTTAACCAAACCTTCTTTGGAAAGATAGAAGATCTCTCCACCAGCACCTCTGGTAAAAGAAGAAAAAGATATGCATATTTGCTAGATATTTTCTCCGATGGATTGAAATCCCAGGTCCAGACATCACCCTCCTCTAGAACTGGAATATTAGCAATAGAAGATCCCAAAGAAATACCCAAAAGCACATGTAGATCCCGAAGAACCCATTCCTTCCCAACAAGGAGAATATGATTAATATGCATTCATCAACCTTATAAGGAGCAATAACGGTTATGCATAACCGCCCCCTTATAATGTTGATTTAATTCAAACAGTTATATATATTCTATAGTTATAGTATACTAATCTAATATAATCAATCTTATCTAATATCCATACTAATCCATTAATCAAATTCGGTTTTTATAACGGAATCACCCATTAACCTGATGGTTACCCTGCCAAGTGGCAGGGGGTCCACTTAGTTACTTATATGTTGTACCTCTTATACAACAAGTAGAACACAACAAATAAATTAAAGAAGAAAATGGCCTGTTTAATTAGTTTGCACAACATCCCTGAGAATGCATTAATCAGATATTGCTTTTATTTGGACTTGATTGATACTGATTATCCATTAGAAAAGAACACAGAGTAACGATCAGTTGTCAAAATGCATGATCATCTACGTACGTACTTTTAGGTCCTGGTTGTTCGTCAATTGCCTATGGAGAAGTTGAGGAGCTTGGGCCTTTCTTGATGCAGAAGGGCGATCCGCCGCTCCGGTTCAACAAGCACTCATGGAATAACGGCAAGCATGCTCTAGCTGCACTACTCGATCTATTCCTGTTTTTTATCATCAAGCAAGCAATTAAGCATATATATATGTCCTAATAATTAAAACTCATCGATCTAATTAGTTTTGCAGAAGCCAATTTGCTATTTTTGGAGTCTCCGGTCGGTGTTGGCTTCTCTTACACAAATACAAGCTCAGATCTTCTTCAACTTGGGGACAGCATAACCGGTAATAATTAAGTTCATGGCCGGATACGTACTGCTACGTACGCTTATCATCGATCTTCATAAAAAATAAGAGCAATCTATATCTTTATGTATTCCCTTTTCTAGCTAGCTAGCTTATATATATATATATATATATATATATATATATATATATATATATATGAAAGATATATAACATGCATATATGTTTCACTTTCAATCTTTGAAGCAAGCGATTCATATGTATTTCTTGTGAACTGGTTCAAGAGATTCCCGCAGTATAAGTCGCACGACTTTTACATCGCCGGAGAAAGTTACGGAGGTACGTAGGAGTTCATCTGTTGAGCATATTTTTCTGAATTACTACTACTGATGCACTACATTAATTGAATAGAAACAAAAATTAATGCTTAATTATTTGTGTTCATCTCCTTAATTTCCATATATAGGGCATTATGTTCCACAACTTGCAGAGAAGATATATGACGGGAACAACAACAAGAAGGCTCCAACGGAGAATCATATAAATCTTAAAGGCTTTATGGTAGGTAAAGCTAGAAGAACACAATAAGATAAATGACATAACGATATATATATTATGACAATTAATAAGATGTGACCAATTAATTTCCATTGAAACCCTGTGGATCGTTTCAGATAGGAAATGCCTTGATGGATGACGACACAGATCAATCGGGGATGATCGACTACGCCTGGGATCACGCTGTCATCTCCGACCGGGTGTACCTTGATGTCAAGAAGGCCTGCGATTTCAGCCAGCCTGATAACGATACTTGTAATGATGCATTGAACGAGTACTTCGCCGTCTACAATATCATCGACATGTATAGCCTGTACACGCCGGCATGCGTCGAGCCGAACTCTTCCTTCTCTTCAAGACGTTCTCGCATGGTCGAAGGCGCCGCGCCCAGGCCTTTCTCCAAATTTGTAAGTCCTGACTTAGAGAGAATTTCTAGCTAGCATCCATCAAGTCATGCATGCATGTTTTGATCTCGATCCCTTGTCTGCATGCAGAGAGCATGGCATAACAGGCCATCCGGCTATGATCCTTGCGTGTCGGACTACTCCGATGTTTACTTCAACAGGCCGGATGTCCAGAAGGCATTGCATGCCAATGTCACAAAGATCGGTTACAACTGGACTGGTTGCAGGTATCATGCATGATCAGTCCTTAATTAGTTCAGCAGGAAACGTACGGCCTGTTTAATTATAAGGACTTCCTTCATATGGTTTTGTTAGCTGATCAGATCACTTCTCCAGCTGCATCCATATACGCTAACTTCTGCTCATCCCTAACGAAACAGTAATGCGATCAACGTATGGAGGGATGCGCCATTTTCGGTCCTCCCGGTCATTCGTAAGCTCATCAATGGAGGCCTCAGAGTGTGGGTGTACAGGTATTAGTTTGTATGACAACTGTTTTGCTTGTCTAAAAGATGGAAACACTGCATCAAAGATGATTCAATTGCATGTGTCATACATTGTAGTGGAGACACAGATGGAAGAATTCCAGTTACATCAACAAGGTACACACTAAACAAGCTTGGCCTCAATATAACTCAGGAGTGGACTCCATGGTATGATCAGAAACAGGTATGAATATATGGTTACTACGTACTTTATATCTTTCATTGATGATCTCTTAACGTATTATTGTTAGTGAATTATTCATGTTGATCTTATATATTGTGATCATGTAGGTTGGTGGGTGGACCATCATCTACGACGGGCTGACCTTTGTGACGATCCGTGGCGCCGGACATGAAGTCCCGATGTTTAAGCCGAGGCAGGCACAACAGCTGATCAGGCACTTCTTGGCTAACCAGCAGATGCCTTCAGCTGCATTCTAGCAGCTTCCTTTCAATCTTTTTCGAATAAGGAATATCTGGGAGTTTTCTTTTTTCTACCTGCAAAGCTAGAGTCATTGTTGGAAACCTTGTATAGATTTGTCACCGATATCAATCTATACCTGAAAACAACTATAAATGAAAGCAATAATAACTTTCATGAGTTCAAGTGTAGATTGTTATTTTCGAAATTATGTTTATCGTTTGTAAACGATAATTAATAATTTAGAAGCAATTGTAACACACTCAGACATTTCTATCAAACACTTTGTGTTGCGATTTCTGATATCAAAGCATTTCGTAAATCCACAAATATTATCAACCACAGTATTCTAAGGAAAAAAAATTTGACGTATAGTAAAAACTAAAGAGAAGGCTGCTGAAGTAGACGATGAACTTGAGACAATTTAAAATAAAGAAACCCATCCTCTCCTCAATGAGATTCCATAATTAGCCCAAAAATAATGGTCCTAAGTATGCCAATTTGATCTGAATTGATCAATTTAGTATTATTACTTTGCATTTCTTAATAAGTGTTTGACATCAAAATCATAGGGGATATGAACCAATTGGATAAAAAAATAGCTTTAGAGATGGAATTTCTTCTTTTTACAAGATAAGTCATTCTGGAAGGGAGGCATGATACTACTATAATAACTTGTATACTCCTATGAAAATCCACTATCGAGAAAGATTTTGAATTCTGTGTCGTTTTGGACCGCGGATTCTTTCATCACTGAGTTAGATCAAAAGCTCAATTAAGAATAACAACAATCTTATGGAGTTGGAACTCGAATTTTTTGCCAAATCAGACCCCCAGTGTCCAGATTTGGCACTTTCAGACCCCCCGATATTTCTTTGCAACAGAGGACCCCAAAGCTATGAAATTCCGTTTTTACCCCTCCCTCCCATGCCATGAATCGCCATGTCATACATGCATATGCATCCCGTATCCCTCATCATTAACGCATTTAATGCATGCTTTGCTTAAAAAAAAGAAAACCCTCCCGTCGCATTGTCTTCTTCCCCAACCGTCTTCCTCCCTCCCGCCGGGCATGGGTACTCCGGCCATCTTCCCTTCTCCCTCTCTCTCCACTACCTGCTCTTCTCTTCATCCTCTCCACTCTTCTCAATTATTCGTTCATATCCCCTCCCTTTCCTCCGGTCATCTTCTCCTCTCCCTCTCTCTCCACTACCTCCTCTTCTGTTACTCTTCGAATTTTTTGCCGTTCATATCCCCCCCCTTTCCACTGCCTCCACTTGTCTACCTTAGCCAAAATAGTTCACCGGAGAGAGGTCCCCACACATGCAAGGCGATGAGAACCATGTCCAAGCGGAGACGAAAAATTAGCACAACTGGTGGAAGAGATGATGATGAACGGACTCCCACCGGGGGCCGAGGGGGAAAGTTATAAAAGCGCGGGTATAATAATAAGCTGCGTGTGTATAAAATTCTACATACGTGTCTAAACTTGTTTTCACGCGTATAAATAGGATACGTGCGTGTACAAAATTTATGAACGTGTACGAGATCTACATGATTTCACGTGTATTAGTAGATCACACACGTGTCCTTGCACACGTAGAAATCTGAACATGCACGCGTATAAATGACCATGCGTGTGTACAAAAACAGCATTACACACATTTGACGTGGCGTGTTTCTACTGGGTAGTGCAAAGAATAAAACCAATAAAAAAATGTATCCCCACACGTGTCGGTTAACGAATTACTTAAATAAAAAAAATCTTCCGCCGCATTACTCTCCCGCCGCATTTATTGCGACGGGACGCGACGGTCCAGATGGCCGTTTATGATAAGTTGGTCGTCGCGTCTCGTGCTGTGTAATGTGACGGTTCGACGTCGCGTCTCGAAACGGCGCGTTGCCCGCCAAATCCCTTTTCGCACGGGTATTTTAGCAAAAACCTGCCGTTCAATGTTCTTCTTCTCTTTCACCTAGCAAACAGCCGCCGATTGGTTTTCTTCTTCTTTTCCTTTCCCTTGCGATTCTTTGTTCTTCTTATCCGTGCTATTCTCCTTCTCTTTTCTTTGACTCTGCTCTTCTTCGCCTCTCTTTTCGTGCTCCCACCGTCTGAAATAGTGAGAGAATGGAGAACACCTTTGCCGAGGTTCTTGGGAAGGCCGTGGAGAAGGCCCTGGAAAAGGCCATAGCCGGGAAGCTACAAGCCAACCCCTCATGTAAAATACATGTGGAATCACCCCAAAACCCCTTCTTATTATAGTGGAAAAGGCCGTGGTTACCATATCCTCTCATCCCGTCCTCCCCCTGTATGCGCATTAAAATTCCCTTATTAATTACCCCTGAAACCCCTCCGGATATCGCCCCCAATTTGATTTGAATTTTTCCTAATATACGCGTGTTTTCTTGTACGTGTACACTATTACGCGTCTTTTAGTATTTGTTACACGTATCTCCTATACGCGTACTTGTTCTATTGGTAGCTACCTACGCGTCACGGCATATTTTATCACGCGTGCGTATTCATACACATTAACGCGTTTATTTGACGTCTAGACGCGTATGATGTCCATTGGCACGCGTATTTTCCTTTATCCGCGTAGTTTATTTTAAGACATTGCTAACATTTGCACGCGTGAAACTCTCAGAGGAAAGCGGACCAAGCACATCGGGTGCACCATTCAGTGGCCGGTGCTACGGAGCGAAGATAAACGAAATATCAAGGGATTACGCCGCGGATGTACATGTCGAGATCATCCGCAAGACCCCGTTTGGCCACTTCCTCGGGCTTCCAGAGGTGAAGCAAGACAACCGACTGCTTGACGAGATGATACGAAACCACCAAGGGGGCCTGCAGTTTAACCCTTGTGGCAACGTCAGAGCATTGACACCTGAGGACGTTGCCGTCTTCCTCGGCTTTCCGCTAGGCGAGGAGCTCGTCCATCGGGGTAAGAAGGTGTGCCAGAATCTTATGGTTATCCCCTACTTCGCCAGACGCGCCCAGGGGAAGACCAAGAATGGCGACCTCCAGACGCAGGGCATCGTGGAGATATTGAAGCAGCTGAAGGATAGAAGGGACCAGGAATCGGTGGAAGATTTCTTCCGGTACTTTGTCCTCTACATATTTGCGACATTCCTGTTCCCTCGGGCGAATTACACGGCCTCTCCAGAGCTAGTTGGCACTATAGAGGATCTCGGCACCCTCTACAAGTGGAATTGACATGCTATGGTCCACAGCCACTTGCAGAATGAAGTAGCGGCGGCACTGAACCGGTGGAGGACTTCGAAGAAGTCTTCTTCTAGAGCCTTGACGTACGTGTGTGGCTGCACACTAGTCCTTACAGCTTGGAACTGTGAGCTGACCGGCTGCAGAGAACCCGGGGAACCCGGCAAGACCCCCCGCATATTGAAATGGACTAAAGTGAAACAACCAAAGCGGGGAAGGCTAAGCGATCCGGGTTTGATGTCTGTCCCCACAGAGGTGAGTCCTTATTCCTTGTGCTTCCTTTTGCATTATGCCAATGCTCTCGCCACAAATTTAACTTACCGTTTTCTGTTCCAGCTTGGTTACACCGACGTGTAGGTCGCACTGTACCTTGGGGGTACGCGGCCAAGTGTACGACTGGAGATGGTCGGTATACCGTCTATAGAGCCTCCGTCTGCGCCTAAGGGGGCCACCAGGCGCGTATCTTTCATGTCTCCTCTAGGAAGTCCTCCCAAGGACGTCGTCGATGAACAACAGCAACCTGTCTTCCCAGCTCAGGACCCCCAATCGATCCCAACAGATGAAACAAAATGGGAACAGGTAAAAACTTTGAATGTACGCGTCTTCGTCTATGTGACGTGTCTCCTTCTATAATTATACGTGTTGGTTTGTATGCGTGATTGTGAACGCGTATTGGTTGCTATGCGTGATTGGGAATGCGTATTGGTCGCTATGCATGATTGTGAACACGTTCGGACTACCAGAAGCGTTTGTTGGTACATGTATAGTAACTATGTGATTTTTTAATGGAACACAGGTAAAGTCGGAGTTCCTAAAAATTGCACGCCGGGATCTCGAAAGAGCTGAGGAAATCCGACGCCTGAATATCTCAGTGAACAGGTTGGGGGCGCAGCTGGCCGCGGCAAATGCCAAGCTAGTTAGGGCTGAAAATGAAATTGCAGCCCTGAAGGAAAAATCAAACATGGAGACAGGACAGCACCCAGAATCATTCATCGGGGAATTATTCCCTTCCTTGATCACCAAGTGGAGGAGGAGCTTCATTGGGCTCCCAAGCCAAGACGCCGTGGAGGAGACGCAAGAGCCCGAGGATACGGCCACAGATTTAGTGATAGTGTCGCAAGAGAAATTGACCAAGCAGCGACGCGGGGCGCGTCGAATGGAAGAAACCATCAGTCCCCCATATGCCTTGCGGTCAAAGAAGAGTAAGGCGGCAACATGCAAGAGGCGAAGGGGCTCGACGAGATGATCTCCGCCTACAGAAGCACACCAATTGGACGCCACTGACATTATCATGAGCACGGTCAGTGAGTTGTCGAGTATGACCGCCGTGGAAGAGCCGGCGAGGGAAGAGGAGGCGGAGGCCGTGGACGCAGTTGCCGCGGATCCTGAGGACGTGGAGGCAGTGCCCGTGGGGGCAGATGCCGCGTACGATATGAGGGCCACGGAGGCAAAGCCCTTGAGTGCAGAGGTGGCGGATGCGGTGAGGGCCATGGAGGTAGAGGCCGCTGTTACTGAGTCCGCGGAAGAAGGCGACGATAAGGCCGGTGAACCTATAGATGATGCAGTGAAGGACGTAGCACCAGTCTAACCCAGTAAAGAGATGTGTGAAGTGGAGGCAGTAGTTCAGCTCACCCACTCAGATTCTGCGCCGTTGGCATCCCCGAGTGGCTCCGGCGATTCCCATATAGATGACAGCTGGATTGCCATGAATGAGGCACAGCGAACGCCGGAGGAGCTTTCACAGACACTGAACCTTCTCGAGCATGGCTTCACGAGGCCCATAAACTATACTTCCGCAAGAGAAGCAACGAAAAGACCCGTCGTCAGTCAGAAGCAGTACATGGACGACTCGAAAGCAGTTGTCAATTTGCTGGAAGACTTCGAGAAGAGGGGGCTTGAATATCTCGACCTGATTGACGACGAGTAAGTTCTCGCTCTATACGGGTCGTTTATTTTCTTCTTATACGCGTGTTTTGTCCATTTATACATGTCTTCTGTCCATTTAGACACGTGTTATTTCCATTTATACGCGTGTATTTGATGTTATGTTTTGGCATGAGTTTACACGTGTTATGTCCATTTATACGCGTGTTATGTCCATTTATACACGTGTTAGGTTCATTTATACGCGTGTTAGGTTTTTTTATAAGCGTGTTATGTCCATTTATACACGTCTTTTGTCCATTTAGACACGTGTGATATCCATTTATACGCGTTCATTTGATGTTATGTTTTAGCTTTAGTTTACACGTGTTATATCCATTTATACGCGTGTTATGTCCATTTATACGTGTTTTAGGTTCATTTATACGCGTGTTAGGTTCATTTATACGCGTTTTAGGTTCATTTATACCCGTGTTATGTCCATTTATATACGTCTTGTGTTCATCTAGACACGTGTTATATCCATGTATACGCGTTCTATTTGATGTTATGTTTTCGCGTAAGTTTACACATGTATTTCCAATTATACGCGTGTAATGTCCATTTATACGTGTAAGGCAGTTGTAGGCGTGTAATGTGGTTTTATATGCGTATTTGTTGTGCATTTTCAGTGCCGTCGTCTATACCCATGGGATGGGCTACTGCACCCGCGGCCAGATCATGGACTTATTGAACAATAGCTCCATCGAGGGAGATGTGATCAACACGGCTCAGGATGTCTTGGCGTATCGTTATCTACCAGCGAAGACATCCCGTCGTTGTTTTTTTTCATCTACTCGCCTCCATGTAAGTATCTAGTCATGTTACGTCAATAAGTTCGTGCTATGCACGTTTCACTAAACATCTAACGGTTTATTTCAGCATGCTGTACGTGACGAACGTCATTCGTTGCGAGATTCCCTCCTGCACTCGTGCAAAACCTTCTCCGCACTTCCGATCTTGGACGTGTGGTTCATCCCATTGTACACCAGTCAGCATTGGCACTTGCTGGCAGTAGATTTATTGGGCGGGGTTTGCAGGCATTACACATCCTCTGAGGCGCCAATCTACAACAAAGATGCTGAGGATATGGCTAAATGGGTTGCACATGCGATCCGGACTTGGTTGCCAGAGGTGCATGGTAAAGGGGAGGAGCTTGGGGGCTGGGCGATAGAGCATGTCACCGGCATACCAATGCAGCGCGGCTCATAAGAACACTGCAGTTTTCAACGATCCTATTAGTGCTCCAATTATATACTCATTAATTTTTCGTTGTCATTGCTAGACTCGACTGCGGACTTTTCATGCTGAAATACGAGGAAGGCATACGCGCCGTCGTCCTTGGGACGATTTCGAGTTCAGACAATCAGACATTGCCGGCATTCGTGAACAACTTGCTTATATCTTAGTAAGCGTCGACAACCAGAAGGCGGGCCTTTCGAATGAGCCACAACGAACGGTTGTTCCAGCACGAGCCGCAAAGGAGAAGAATTAGATTAGTTGATGTAAGAAACAATTTGCCTTGATCTTCTTTGGGTGGTATGTAACAAACATCGTACATTTCATCAAAATTGTACACATGTGTATCCTGAAGATAACACGTGTGTTGAATTTCACACACACGAGTCTAATAATTATGCACGTGCATCCAACATACAGTTACACACATTTTTTGAGACACGTGATTAGAAAAACATACACGTATGTTCCTAACCAATACACGTATAGTCAGAAAGGAATACACATGTAACGCAAAACACGTGTAAAAACCCATCATTTTGGCGTTACACGTGTATTTCTTTCAGTCGATACGTGTATTTATTAGGCCCATACGTGTTTTAACATTGAAAGTGTTTACATTGACCCAAAAGGTGTGCTACGAACACTGCACCATAAAATACACAGACGTAACATCATGCAGCGGGCGGAGCTGGTGCTGCACCGGAAACAACTACAGGACATACGGGTGCATCAGGATGAATGGGTGTTCTACAAGTCTTCTTGTTGTGCCCAAGTACCTTACTCCTCGAACATCTCTGCATTGTTCTCGACTGTGCCTCACCTTTAGACGGCAACCTTCTCTTCCTTCTCTTCCCCTTCTTGATCACACAGTGAGGTGGATAGACGGGTGGGTCTTCTTCACTGCCTTTTGGCCAAAACTCCTGTGACGCGGTGGGGTGGATCATGTCGGCGTAGGTCGCTCTATAATTATCGGACATGAACCACTTCTCACAATAGTCGTATTCGGGCAGACTCCTCCACATTAGAGCGGCGCAAGCATGTGGGCATGGTATTCCATGCACGTTCCATTCTTTACACGAACAATCACGATTTGCTATATTCACCGCGTAGTATGCTTCACCGTATTGAACTTGGAAGTCCGTCACGCTCGATTCTGCGACAGTCATATGTCTTCCCTTTTCTTTAGCAATATTGAGCTCATTCTCCGCCCACGGAGTCAAAGTGCTCTCCATGTGAGCCGATTCCCTGTTTCTCCTGAAGAAGTAGGACGCTATCTTACGCCGCATTGTTTCCATCATGAATTGGATTGGTAGTGCCTTGGCCTCCTTCAACACCCCATTGAAGCTCTCGACCATATTTGTCAACAACATTTTATACCTTCGTCCACAAAAGCAGTGTGATGCCCACTTCTTCGTAGGGATGTCTTGGATATAATCAAACTGTTCTGGATACCTCTCTTTCAACTGATCCATGGTCCGTATGAAACTTGCCTCCGTGCACGCAAGCGCGGCCGACCAGAACATGTTATACGGAAGAGAACGCCTCGGTGCGTTGATCAGGTTGCGCGACAGATGGACCATGCAGAACCCATGTGCGGCATCGGGGAACATGTCCTCCACAGCCTTGAGTATGCCCTTGTGGCGATCAGAGATGATGGTCAATGTCTCAAATGGACTGATGCATTGGCGTAGTCGTACGAGGAACCAAGACCAAGAAGCCGCATATTCTTTTTCCCCTACGGCAAACGCTATTGGGACGATGTGATTGTTGGCGTCCATTCCAATCGCGATAAATATCGTCCCTGGATATCTTCCAGTGACGAATGTCCCGTCTATCTGACACGCCTTGAAAAGTGTCGTAGTCTTAACAAGTACGCCAAAATTAGAAATTTATAATCCGAATCACTAACTAACTACTTTATGGGTAGATAGCAATGAGTCCGAGTCGGTCCACAGGGAAAAGAAGTGTTAAGTATAATTACCTCGTATAGTTCTAAATCAAAAGATTGATAAAGGAAATGATTTTTGATTTTTAAACTACTCTTAACTCAGATTAAACTCAACTGATTAATAATAGCATAAATGGCCAAGAGATTTCTAATCAGTAATAAAGAACTAACTAGGTCATCCTAGGATAAAAGCAATTCAAAAGGTGTTAATGGTTTTAACAAGTCGATAGGTGAATGGCTAGAACCCCTATCGCTCAACAAAGATTCGTAAGAAGTCTTCATCGGAACGAAGATCAAATCAGCGGATAATTGGTATGAGAATAATCAAAGTGGTTCTAGCACTTTGAGATCGCTTAATCAATAAAGATAAAGAACGAATTGTAGGTTATAATCATAGGTCTTAATGGTTCTAGCATTAAGGTAGTGGTTCTAGCACTCCTACAATCATAATCTAGGGTTTAGAATCCAATCCAAAGATCTAACATGGTTCTAGCATGAAAGCATCTTGAACAAGTCCTAATCCTAGCCTCTAACATGCAATCCTCAGAACCAGCGATCGTAATCTCAGTGTAACTTTCATATCCGAACTCGAAACGAGGTGACTCAAGATTCGGTGGAAAGCTAAGGAAGAGATCTACGACTTTTGTGTTTTGAGTTTTCACAAAATCCGACTGTATACCCACGGAAAAACCGAGACAAGACAGACCGAATTTAGGGCACAAAGAACATCCAATTCATTCGCCATAATAAATATTACCAATAGATATGACAATAAAAGATTATTCCATTAAAAACCATTAAAAGAATACATGTTAATATCCATGAAAGTCCCTAGAAAGATTCTCTAATACATCATAGAAATCCCTAGGCTAGAGATTAGTTACTCATCATAGGAAGGAGATCCGTCGATGAAGGTTGTCGCCGCGCTCCACCCATGGATCTTCTACCAAAGATTTAACCTAATTTGTGGAAAAGAAACTAAGAGAAACCCTAAGAGATGACGAAAATTCGGCCATGAAAGGCTGCCAAAACGCCCCCAAAGAAGGCTATTTATAGCCTAGGGCAAACCCTAACTCGGATTAGTCAGTTTCCTTCTATTTTTCCCGCAGCGCCCAAGGAGATCGATCTCCTTTGGGATGAGATCGATCTGGTTTTCCGTAACTGCTTCTTCTGCACCTCTGTACTAAAAATAGCATATCTTCCTCTAGGAAACTCCAAATCACGAACCGTAAAAAGTTCTGGAATTTAGACTTCAAGAGCTTTCTAACCATGTATAGCACATCATCTGGTTCTTCCTGAGCAGGTACAGTTTTGATGTCAAAGATGGTCCATCTTTGCTCCTTTGCTCTTTTGCTCCTAGCAGGTTCTTTATTTGTTCGTTTTAGCACCAAACTTGATCTAATCTTCGCTGAGGGTCCTTAAGCCTGAAATGGGGAAAATACAATCAAAATAGCATTGCTCAGAGACTAACAAGACCTAGTTAAAAGGGCGATTTGTGCACTTTTCACGTCTTATCACACCCCCCAACTTGATCTTTGCTAGTCCTCGAGCAAAGCAAGATAAAAATAAACATAAAGCAGTAAACCTAACTAGCCACTTTCGTAGGTCTCACGATTACACTTAGCATGTGTAACAAGCCTTTAAACCCCTGGGTGGCCCCAGTGGAGGAGTTATAGTCTCCTGAGGGTTTCCAGTGATGATACCCACAAACATCTATACATCCCATTGAATATATCATCAGAAATCAATTATAATATTCATCAACTCTCATGCATGAAATAGAAACAATATCCATGAATTTATTCTTTAAGTCATAGTCACATAAAAGTAGAGTAAATACAAGCATGTAATAACACATTTCCAATACTTCAACATATTTAATCATAATTCAAAAATAACCTTAACACTCCAGTGTGTGAATAAAGTTCCACATGCATCAGAGTCTCCATTATATCCAAGCATTCGACTGTTCAAGATCAACATTCTAAGCATGCACATATTTTCCACTATCACATAACAATATCTGTTCTTTTTTTTCAGACACATTTTTTTCTTTAGGAAATTCAACCGTTTTACGCGAACAACATGCTGGTTAGGCACACTGCCTGGTTACTAGGTATGAAATCCTTTTTTTTCTCATTTCTCTTTTTTTTTCTATTTTTTTCAGGTAATTCAACTGTTTTACGCGAACAGAACGCTGGCTAGGCACCCTGCCCGGTTACTAAGTTGAAAACCCTACACTTTTCAAGCACATACACTTTTTGTGAACAGAAAATTGCATGTGTTCGTGTATCTTCTGTGACATGATAGTAAACAATAAATCTATCCCAGTCTTAGGCTCAGAATCTAATTTCAGCTCTTCAACATGTGAAAGTGAACATGTGCATTAGGATATGTCAAGTTATCCCTAAATCATGGTAAAAGTGTTAAAGTATAGAACTCATGTCATGCATAGCTAAATATACTAAATCTTATATGACATACAAGTTTCAAAATAATTCATAAGATAAATTTCTAAAACACGCATCTTTGTCAAATCATATCATAATTTCATTCTTTTGATATAATCTAAGGGATGTATAATAGACATGAATTCCCTAAGAATTCTACCCCCCAACTTAAATGTAATTGTTCTCAATTACATTAAGTCATAAAAATAAAGCAATGTATAAAGGGTAGAGATCACCATAAGATCGTGTCAGAATAGTCGTCTTCCGCATTATAATCACCACCTCGCCCACACAACGGAAACATCGCCACCGACAAAATGCATGTCTCTAGAAAATACAATCTATATCTGGCATTAATATCCGCCCATGAGTAATGTACAAAGGAAAACCTGTAATAAAAATACCTTTCCAAAAAATCAAATAGAATAGAATGGAAAATATATCATTAATAGCAAAAAGGCATATAAATTATTAAAAATTTCGGCATAGTCTCCTTTGTATTTCTTGAATATGTAGCCTATACAATCGTTCATCCACATAATTTAAAATATAGACATTAAATCATCCATGCGCAACACCAAAAATATTCAGCATCAATAATATTGTCCTGATCGAAATTCAAGACCGTCTGATCAGACAAATGGGTTTTGGAGTATATGGATCGCGTCCATCAGCAATCGGACGGCTGAGAGCTTGCCGGCCGGTGATCAATGGTGAAACGTCATCGCCGGAGGACGGGAAGGGCTGGGATAGAATCGTGGAGGGCCAAGGACTTTACTGGTGAAGTCTGATCGAAGCATAGTGGCCTCCAGACGACGGAACGGTGGTGGATGGCTCGGAGGAAGATGACCGGAGTTGGAAACCGGCGGTCGGAGCTTCAATCTAGATAGGCAAGGATCGAGGAAGGATCGTGGAGGCCGAAGGAACTCACCTATATGATTTATTTGATGAATTGGAGTTCCAGGAGGCGAATAGAAGATGGTCGGAGAGGTTGAGACCGTCGGTGGTGAGATCCAGTGATCTAGGCCGCAAACAAAGTTTTTGATGGGTGGGAAGTGTTCGTGGCAGCCGGAGGACTCTTCTGGAGGTGGCTAAGGGCGGTGGGAAGCAGTGGAAGAGGTGATCGGAGATGGCGGATGAAACAGGGGAGGCTCACCGGCGTCGGAGGAGCTGATGTTAAGGGAAGACGAGGTTGTTAGGAGGTAGAGGAGAAGATGGCGGTGATGTAGGTGGTAGTTTTGAGGGACGGGGATGGCCGGAGAGACGGTGACGGGCGGTGGGTGGTGACGGCTCGGGGACGAGCCGGGACGACGAGTCCATGGCTCGCTGGTGAGCCACGACGAGAAGGAGAGAGAAAAACTCGGGAAAAATAAGGGAAATCCGGGGAAAAATGGAAAAATGGAAACAAAATCATGGAAAAACCTAAAAATTAAGGAAAATCCTACAACTTAAAAAGAACTCCTAAAAACTGGGTTGCCTCCCAGCAAGTGCTCGGTTTATCGTCACTAACCCGACGCTATGCTATATAGATCAGAACTAAATTTGGGTGGCCGATGGTTCCAGGTGAAGAAATACATGGATTGAAGAATAGAGAAGAGGTGCAAACATGATTTATCAAAGATGAAAGACAGGTCCCAAGTAATGAAATCATTAAAAAATTTAGTTAGTGACCAATCACCATCCTGCAAACCATGTGTTTCAATAAATCTGTCTATCATCATATAGGCTTTTGGTGGCCTATGGTTTAAAGTATAGAAATACATGCATTGAAAGATGGAGATGAGGTGCAAACATGATTTATCAAAGAAGAAAGGAGAATTCATGGCAAATAATTCATTATAAGTTTTAGGCATTGGCCAATTGTCATCCTTCAAGCCATAGATTTTAATAAATGAAGTCATCATCAAGTGGTCTTTTGGTGGCCGATGGTTTAAAGTATAGAAATACATGGTCTGAATACGAGCAAAGTCATGCAAACATGCTTCATCAAAGAAAAAGGGAAGGTCCTTAGCAAACAAAGTACAAAAATGGGGAGTCTTGCAAGAGTCTTTGATGAAATTACAATCAAATTCAGCATGACTTAGGAAAAGTGGAATAACAAGGTCTGCCTCCTCACAATGTTCAACAAGTGTAGATGAAGTGAAGGGTAAAGGCTCAAAGTGAGGTTTCCTAAAGGAGGTCTCATCACAGAAATCATCCAGCACATCAAAGACCGACATGTGAGTTCTACATGAAACTTCATCAAGATATGTATCGAGATTAGGTATGGCCTCATAAAAAGCTTCATGAACCGGTAAATTAATATCATAAGAATCATCCTCCTCAAGGTTAGATATATCCTCATAAAAACCTTCATGAACCGGTAAATCAATATCATAAGAATCCTCCTTCTCAAAGTTAGATGTGTCATTATAAAAACTTTCATATACCGGCAACATAATCTCACATGAATCATTATTAAAATCCAAAATATTCGCAGGAAAAGTTTCATAAAATGGCAAGCTGATATCAAATGATTCACCCTCGATATTAAGTATATGCTCGTGGAAAGCTTCATAAACCGGCATAGATCACATGAAGCATCATAATTATCCAAAATGGGAACTCGCGAGTTATCGTAAATCACATCACCATCACATGCCTCAAAATCATTAACCGGATAAGCATTCTCAACATCATCATTAATCATAAGAGGCTCTAAGTCACACATGCTTTCATCACTATCATCATCATCAACATCATAAAAAATATGAGGCACTTGTCCTTTCATCCAATCAATATGTGTTGTCGACCACAGATCATTAATAATATCATCACACCTTGGCGAAACATCATTCAAATCATCATGAACAAGTGAAGTCTCATTAGGAATCGCATAATTGCATGTGTCACTATCATTGCTAAATTGGGTATCACAAGTATCATCATTAGAACAAGGAAGTACCGACTCATTCCCACCCTCATCAACCTCATGATCATTTGATTCCATCAAAGATGTGAGTTGCTCAATTTGGGCTTGTATCCTAGCTATTGATTGTGATTGAGAATGTATAATTGGTGTTAGTTCCTCAAAAGTCTCATGAACTGGTAAAACCCCAAAAAGAATCTCATCGTTGCTTGCATCATAACCATTGGTAAAATGAACATCACAAGCCTTGTCATTAGAACTAAGGAGCACCGGCTTGTTTCCACAATCATCCACCTCATCATCATATGAGTCTATCAAAGAAGCTATTTGTCCAATTCGGGCTTCTATATTAGCTATTAATTGTGAATGAGAATGTAGGATTGGTGTTAGTGCCTCAATAGTCTCTAAATCGGTACGAGTCCTTTCATCTAAAGATGGATCTACGTATGCTTGTGATTCAAAGGGACTGAGAGGTTCATGCCAATGTTGGGGTGGTAGGTATTGTGTTTGAGGAAGATAAGATGGTTCAAAATTAGGTGCAAAGTATTGGTTTGGTATACTTGAATCTTGTGATTGAACATTATGAGGATAGTAACCTTGGAATTGCCAGCAAGGGTATGGATGATTACTCAAATCCGGATCATAGGTGTATGAATGCGAATAATATGTCGGGTTCGAGAAATCATATGCATCATTAACATAAGCGGGTGCATAATTAGATGATAAAGAATAATTGTTCAATGTGGCACCCGGTGGCATATACGGTCATGTATAAACAATCAAATAAACAAGAACCAAGTCAAAAAGTTAGAAATACGTTACAAGGGGTTGGTCCAAGTACGAGACGTCCGTCGTCGACCGTAAACCGTTGATTCTCCTCGCGTCGGCGTCTCCTAGCGGCAGAAAAATAGGCAATGTAAGCACAAATCGCTTTCTCTTTTTCTTTATTTTTTTTTTAATTTTTAAAATTTTTTTTAAAAAAATAAGCACAAGAAAATAACTAATTGAAATAAAACTACACTAAGCAATTAACTTAACTATTATTCTATTCCCCGTCACCGGCGCCAAAATTTTGACACGCCTTGAAAAGTGTCGTACTCTTAACAAGTACGCCAAAATTAGAAATTTATAATCCGAATCACTAACTAACTACTTTATGGGTAGATAGCAATGAGTCCGAGTCGGTCCACAGGGAAAAGAAGTGTTAAGTATAATTACCTCGTATAGTTCTAAATCAAAAGATTGATAAAGGAAATGATTTTTGATTTTTAAACTACTCTTAACTCAGATTAAACTCAACTGATTAATAATAGCATAAATGGCCAAGAGATTTCTAATCAGTAATAAAGAACTAACTAGGTCATCCTAGGATAAAAGCAATTCAAAAGGTGTTAATGGTTTTAACAAGTCGATAGGTGAATGGCTAGAACCCCTATCGCTCAACAAAGATTCGTAAGAAGTCTTCATCGGAACGAAGATCAAATCAGCGGATAATTGGTATGAGAATAATCAAAATGGTTCTAGCACTTTAAGATCGCCTAATCAATAAAGATAAAGAACGAATTATAGGTTATAATCGTAGGTCTTAATGGTTCTAGCATTAAGGTAGTGGTTCTAGCACTCCTACAATCATAATCTAGGGTTTAGAATCCAATCCAAAGATCTAACATGGTTCTAGCATGAAAGCATCTTGAACAAGTCCTAATCCTAGCCTCTAACATGCAATGCTCAAAACCAGTGATCGTAATCTCTGTGTAACTTTCACATCCGAACTCAAAACAAGGTGATTCAAGATTCGGTGGAAAGCTAAGGAAGAGATCTACAACTTTTCTGTTTTGAGTTTTCACAGAATCCGGGTGCAAACCCACGAAAAAACCGAGACAAGACAGACCGAAATTAGGGCACAAAGAACAAACAATCCATTCACCATAATAAATATTACCAATAGATATATAAAATCTGAAATCTATCCATTAAATCATCAAAAAGTATATGCTCTGATCCATAGGAAAAACCTAGAAAGATTCTCTATTACATCATAGAAATCCCTAGGCTAGAGATTAGTTACTCATCTTAGGAAAGAGATCCGTCGATGAAGGTTGTCGCCGCGCTCCACCCATGGATCTTCCACCAAAGATCTAACCTAATTTGTGGAAAAGAAACTAAGAGAAACCCTATGAGATGACGAAAATTCGGCCATGAAAGGCTGCCAAAACGCCCCCAAAGAAGGCTATTTATAGCCTAGGGCAAACCCTAACTCGGATTAGTCAGTTTCCTTCTATTTTTCCCGCAGCGCCCAAGGAGATCGATCTCCTTTGGGATGAGATCGATCTGGTTTTCCGTAACTGCTTCTTCTGCACCTCTGTACTAAAAATAGCATATCTTCCTCTAGGAAACTCCAAATCACGAACCGTAAAAAGTTCTGGAATCTAGACTTCAAGAGCTTTCTAACCATGTATAGCACATCATCTGGTTCTTCCTGAGAAGGTACAGTTTTGATGTCAAAGATGGTCCATCTTTGCTCCTTTGCTCTTTTGCTCCTAGCAGGTTCTTTATTTGTTCGTTTTAGCACCAAACTTGATCTAATCTTCGCTGAGGGTCCTTAAGCCTGAAATGGGGAAAATACAATCAAAATAGCATTGCTCAGAGACTAACAAGACCTAGTTAAAGGGGCGATTTGTGCACTTTTCACGTCTTATCACTATCCCGATGACTGGTCGGAGATGATTTTTGAATGCGTGTATGCACGCACCAAAGGCCCAGAAAATCCTCTCAAAACGCATGCACGAATCTAACTGGAGTGTTGTCACGGTTCTAGGATCCCTCATCATTAGCTCACGCATATAAAACTGGAAACACGTTAAATTGTTGTTCACGTGCGCGCTTTTATAGTACGTGTGTACATAAGTGACACACGCGTATAACCGGCAACACGTATGAAGTATACGAGTCTTCAGTTCACTATACTCGTATGTTTTCTACGCATGTCATATAATATTCGTACAAACATACGTGTTTATAGTTATATACGTCAACCATAAGTTATATGCTCACTAGAGTAAGAACTTTCACTTTTGCGCGATAGGCCTTCCAGTAGGACACACGTACGCCGTATCTATGCACAAGCTCTTCGACGATCATCTTCACGTTGTATTTGTCACATGCTGCTACTCGCGCTTTTATCTCCTCGGCGATAAAGGAGCACGTCAACTGCTTGTGTCCATGCCCAACCATAGGTCTGTTGCACATGTGGTCTTTGACGAATACGCTTACCCGGAAAGTCGGTAGCCCAGGTATTCTTCTACCAATGAGCTTCCATGAGCAGCTAGCATGAAGACAATTTGCAAGCACCTTATCCCCATTGCATTTCTTTAGCCTATATTCGAACCGGCGCGCTATGACGTATCTTGCGAGCGACAGCTTAAGGTTTGCCTTGTCGGGGTACCTCTCTCCAACATATGGCTCGAGAGCATTCAAAAAGTAGTTCGCTTGAGCTTCCGGTGTTTCGAAGTTGAAAACGTACTCATCGATCTCGTCACAGTCAAACATCTCCGTTGGCTCCTCGCAGTCGCTACCGGCTACCCTGTCATTCGCAAAATATATTTCCTCGTATGGGTCATACGTGTCAACAGCAGGCCCGTCTTCATGATTGCGTGTACAAGCAATTCAAAAATCAGTACTCGTAAAACGACCAAAACATACACGTGTTCCGATTTATACGCGTGCATGAACACGTGTGTGAGCTAGTAATACACGTCAAAAGCATGTAAACAACGTACTCTTCTATAAATTGTGTACACGTGTGTAGCGTATACATACTCGTGAAAATAAGTTCACACACGTATATAGCATTTTATACACATGCAGCTTATAATTATACCCGTGCTTCTATAACTTACCCATCGGCCTCCGGTGTGAGTCCGTTAATCGGCATCTCTTGGACCAGTTGAGCAAATTCTTTGTCTCCGCTGGGACATGGTTCAAGAGGTGTGTTCAGATCAATACCACCCAGTATGTGGGGAATAGTTGCTGGCTGTAACAGCGAGACGTCGCTGTTCGAACTGAGACCGTGTTGGATGCGTTAGAAGGCTAATAAACTACCTTATTCTTTAGTGAGCAATAGATAAGACGCATACCTCGAGTCAACCGCATCTTCTACAGTGGAGGCGAATACTCTAACGACTGTGCATGATGGTCGTGCAAATGATAAGTCACTAAATGTTCATGATTCAACCCCTTAACTTAGCTTTGTTAGGCCTAGAGTAGTTGTATTTGATAGCTTGTTAGTTGATTTCAGGTTTGATTATGCTTTGAGAAGAAATGCAAGAAATTCGGTTAATATACTGAAATATACTGCTCTGTCGACTGTTAGCACAATATTCACCAGAAATTATTATTATGTCCAAATATTCTGAATTTGGGTGACCAGTAGAAGACTTCAAGACGTACAACTTTCATATTGGACACTTTCATAGATTCCTGATGGATTGATAGCAGTTTTGAAGAAGATGAAGATATTTAGCTGCTGGAAGACTGGTCCATCGACGCCCGAGAGAATATTCGTCAAATATTCTAGATAAGTCCAAATATTGCAAACTCTTCGGGAGAGGACAGAGGACTTCCAGATCTACATCTTTTGTGTCGGACTCATTCTCAAATTCCGAATAGGTTGAGCCCAGTCGCGATTGGAAGAAACTGTCAGGGTTGGACCAGGAATTCCGAGTTGCACTTGAGGTCTAACTTAACCCTAAAACCCTAATCCGAGAATTAAGATATAAAAAGGGTTTTGTGGCTGGAAAACAGAGGGCCTCCATAGAGAGAAACAGAGGAATTCAGATTGGAGAAGAAGACGGAGATGCGGAGTGGATCCCTAACCTTCTTCATCGAATACATGGATCTCATCCAAAAGATGAGTGGCTAAACTCTATACTTAGGGATCTCATGAAGCTTTAGTGTAGCTTCTTTGTATTTTCTATTTTGATTATTGTTATCTTTTCAAAGACATGATCCTATGAATATGATTTTATTTTATAAAGAGTTGAGGGAACGGAGTTCCTCGACGTATATTCAGACCTACTTGATTGCTGTGCTTGATGGTAGAGATTCATAGGATGGTTTTCATGTTGCTTTTGTGTATGCCTTTGAGATACTCTATGCTAGATGAAGATAGGTTGTACTCAGATTAAGTTCGAAGTCAATCTATGCTAAGTTTGGATAGGTTATGCCTTAGGGAAGCAATAGCATTATTTTAGGGATCCATGTAAGCTTAAGAAGCCGTGAATCCATAATGTCGAGAAAAGAAACAAGAGGATAACTAGAGAATACATGAAGTGAAACTAAAGTGGATTGAGTAATCCCTAGGTTTTCTCTCATTGATTTATCCCAACCTTTTCATTGCTTTTTCAGTAGTTTAATTCATTAGATAACAAAACCATTGAAACTCCTTTTCTTCGCCTTAGGACTTGAGTTTAGAGATTTAAGTTGATTTCTTCGTTTGTTAAACAAGTTTTCCCTGAGGACCGACCCCGTATTTCACCATTATTCTATCTTATTAATTTAGTGTTAAAAGAAAGGTTTATAAATTTCTAAATTGCATTTTGCATACGTTTTAACGACGACGTTTGTGAGCGATCAATTTTTGGCGCCGTTGCCGGGGAAAATCTTTTGATTTACAACGGAGTATCGATTTAATCTTCTCTTAACTCTTGTTCTGAGCGTAGTTAGATTTTTATTTTTATTTACGTTATTTTACATTTTTTAGGATTTTTCTGATAATTTCTGGAATTTTTGCAGCGCTGGAACGATCTTACGCTGAAGACTATTGACGGTCGACCGCGACATCGACCGCCGGATCGACCGTCGCCCTCTACGATAGCCACGGTCGACCGCGACATCGACCGTAGCTCTCTGTCAAAAATAAAGTCTCCCACGGTCGATATGAGGATCGACCGTCGCGTCTTCAAATAAGGTTGCACAGTTCCACGGTCGACCGCGAGCCATCCACGGTCGACCGTGAGCTCTCCACGGTCGACCGCGAGATCGACCGTGAGCGCGGTCAGGTTAGTTGTATTATTTTAAATTTCTTTCCTTTCAATCTTTGTTTTTCGTATTTTCTCCTCTCCTTCGAAGATTCTGTTTTCTTTTTCTCTTTTTGGTGTGATCCTGCATGCAAGGTAGGCAGTCCTTAAATACCCCTCTGGAACCTTTGGATCTAGAACTAGAGATCACACTCCGAAAAGCTAGAGCCTTAGGTCAACAATCTTTGAGTAATTATCAGGAGGCCTTGAGTAACTTGCAATCTATTCACGAGACCGTTGTCACAATGGCTGAAAACGAGGGACATGTCATCAACCCTAATGCTAATCTTGAGAGGAGAGGTAATAATAATAATAATGGGGGGGTACAACGTATTCCTTTGAGAAATCACTTCTTGCCCACTGCTTACACTTACACCCCTTCCATTGACCCTCCTGCAATCACAGCCTCACACTATGAGATTAGACCCCAAACGATTCAAATGTTACCCCACTTTCATGCTTTAAGTAATGAGGACCCATACGACCACATTCACAATTTTATCGATACCATCGCTACACTAAAAATGGAAAATTTTAATGATGATGCCTTTAAGTTAAAACTCTTCCCCTTCTCGTTGAAAGATAAAGCTAAACACTGGCTTCAATGTTTATCTCCACGCTCAATCACAACTTGGGACCAACTCCAAGAAGCGTTTTTAAGGAAATTCTTCCCCATAATTAAAACTGAGAAATTTCGGACTGAAATCCTTACCTTTGTTCAATATGACGATGAGTATTTTCATGATGCCTGGGATAGATTTAAAGACCTTTTACGGAAATGTCCTCATCATGATATTGATAAATGGGAATTAACTCATAAGTTTGATAGAGGCCTTAATGAAAGATGTAAAACTAGGGTTGAAGCTTGTTGTGGGGGTATTCCTTTAGATAAGGATGATGATGAGCTTTGGAACCTCTATGAATAAATTTCCATTGATTCCCAACAACAATACACATCCCCTAGAAGTTGGCCTACAACTAAGGGAACCTTTGAACTTTCGGGATTAGAGGCCATTACTGCCCAAATAGCCCTCCTTAACAAAAGGTTTGATAAATTGGAAGTGAGTCAATCACCTACACCTCCACCATTTCAGGATCAACCTCAAACATGTACACTATGCTCTAGTCTTGAACATCACATTACTGATTGTCCACTGGCTCCATCGTTTCCTGAATTCGTTCAGGAGCAAGCAAACGCGGCGTATGATTTTACTAAACCTGAAAATAATCCGTATTCAAATACGTATAATCCAGGTTGGCGAAATCATCCCAACTTTAGCTGGAGACCACCCCAACAGTCGAGTACCTTCCAAGGACAAAGTAGTTCTTCCAGTGCTCCGATAAATCGGTACCCATCTAGACCTTCTGTAAATTCCAACCCAGGGTACTCTGCTCCATATGAACAAACTGCACCTCAAACACTTTCACAATCATCCTCTGACCCGGCATTGAACACCATCATCAGTGCACTTACAAGAATGAAAACTGAGCTTAAGAATGAAATGACTCTGATAAGGAACGATGTTAATTCCCATTCCCAAGCCATATCCAAAATAGAAACACAACTAGGACAACTGTCTAACACTATGTCAAAGAGAGAGGAAGGTCACTTGCCCAGTCAACCTGTGACAAACCCCAGAGGCCAGCACTATGTAGAAAGCAAAAACTTTGAGAGTGCCAAAGCCGTGGTGACCCTCAGAAGTGGCAAAACAGTCGATAACCAAATAGGTGAACCTGTCAATCTGGATGATCAAACACCCGATCCGACAACCAAGCGTTCAGCCCGAGATGATTCTCCTTTTTCATCTAATATTGACACATCTGATTCTAGAGAGCCTGATCCAGATAAATATGTCTCTAAAGTTCCTTTCCCAGCAGCTCTTAAGGATTCTTCTTCAACCATAAAAGCCCGAAAAACTGCTGAAGAAATCCTTGAAACCTTTAAGCAAGTCAACATCAACATTCCTCTGCTTGATGCCATTAGACAGATTCCTTCCTATGCTAAGTTTCTTAAGGATCTGTGTACCCATAAACGCCAGGCTAAATCCAAAGTGTCTAAAAAGATCTTCCTCACTGAGCAGGTTAGTTTAATTTTAAAACATGATACACCTCCCAAACTAAAACATCCTGGTACCCCTACAATACCTTGTTATATAGGAGACTACCATATTGATGGTGCCCTTCTTGATTTAGGTGCCAGTGAGAACCTTATGCCCTATTACCTTTATAAAGAATTTGGGATGGGAGAACTTAAACAGACACTTGTGATTTTGCAATTAGCTGACAGGTCCATTAAGACACCTAGAGGTATCGTAGAAGATGTTTTAGTCAAAGTGGATAATTTCTTCTTTCCTGTGGACTTTGTTGTCTTAGACATGGAACCCGCTGTCCACTGTAAAAAGACTGTACCCATTATCCTAGGACGCCCCTTTTTGGCCATAGCTAATGCTTGCATAAATTGTAGAACTGGGGCGATGGATGTTTCGTTTGGTCATATGCATGTTAAATTGAATATTTTTAAAACTGCATGCTTGCCTGAGCCTGATGATGATGAATGTTATAATGTGGATATTTTGAATGAATGTATTGATGATAAATCTCATTCTATGATAACCGATAAACTGTTTGAAATTGTGAGTGAATATGATGTCAATCATGATAATTATGACATGAAATTATATAATGATGGATTGACTGCTATTCTGCATGAATATGATTCAGATGATGAGCATGATGTTTGTCACGCCCCGCCCCAATTAAATATAAAATATCCCAAAGATTTATTTAAAATTTTGGCATGACCCTTGGGCACGGGGACGTGAGATCACTATTACAATTTTTCAATCACTAATAAAACATGATTACAACATTCAATCACATCTATCAGGGACACATTCGCCCATCTACATACATTCTTCTCATTCATTTCATTCACATGTTTCATGTACATAGAATTGGTAGACATCAAAATACATAATAATACTTCCCAAATTTACAATAATCAACCATTTTCAAGTTCCAACATACACATGCCTTTAATACATAAATAAAGAGGCCAAAATACAAAAAATGACTCCTCTGCACAGTACATGATCTCCAAAGGATGCAGTGGTCTCCGGCCTACTTGCACCAAAAAACCAAAAATCCAACCAATGAGCTCGAAAGCCCAATAGGAGTCACCTGACACACTCTAGGACGCTGGTGTACACCCACCTATCCTAGTATACTGCCCAAGTATGGTCTGGCTAGTATGGGTAAGTCTTACACGCACAGTCGCCGCGTCCGGCCGTCAATGCTCGCCCATACCCCTATAGACTCTATACCCAGCCCCAGTATACTAGTATAGGTACAACATCCTATACTAGTTTACTGATCCTAGTATGGTCTGGCTAATCTGGGTAAGTCTTACACGCACAGTCGCCGCGTCCGGCCCTCAATGCTCACCCAGACCCCTATAGACTCTATATAGGCCTCAGTATACTAATATAGGCAACACACTCTCAAACCAGATCCTCAATCAGATAAAATCCTCAAGTCAAATCTTTAATCTCCAGATCAAAGTCCCCAGATCCAGTCATCAACTAGTCCCTAGACTCTGACCAGTCTAGCTACAGGACCTGACTAGACCCAATCATAATCCTAGTCCTATGACGGACCCGACATTCCTAGCATGTATGCACAAATCACATAAATAATCAATCAATGAATAAATTGGTCAATTTAATCTCATATATGCATACAACTCAGGAAAAGCTAGCATGACATTCCATAGCATGATAAAGCAAGCACAGGGCTCAACTAGCCCAACACCTCATAACATAGCATACACCCATCATCACAGCGGTATAGTCATACAACATAGCATATACACAACATTGCATCACACATAATTATAACACAACATATAGCAAACAATCATACAATTTCCTAGGAGGTAACTCCTACCTCAAAAAGCGATTGAAAGGCGATTGACGTGAAATCCCTAAGCCTTGGGGTCCACGTCACGCTCCGACCTTTGACCGCCGCTCAAACGATCGCCTAAAACACAATAATCGATATTACAATCCATTAGAGCCATACGTAAATTAGTACTACTAGCATTAGATCGATCACTAAAAGCCGATCAAAGCGGCACGGAAAATGACATAAACGGGCGTCAGAGGCTCAGCGGCACGTTAGCAAACAGCTAACAGGGCGCTGTTGCGTGCACAAGGCATTGTCCTGTGCACAGGGCACTGACCCGTGCACAGGGCACTGACCCGTGCACAGGGCACTGACCCGTGCACAGGGCACTGGCTAGTGCACCAAGCGCGACGCCGTGCACAACACGACGCCTGTGCACGGTGCCGTGCACAACGCACAGCGCACAGCGCTCAGCGCACAGCGCTCAGCGCACAGCGCTCAGCGCACACCCCTCAGCGCACACCCCTCAGCGCACACCGCACACCCTTCCTCCCCAAGGATCACCGGAGCTCACGCCGGAGCTCAGTCAGATCTCTAAACAGGGTGCTCAAGCACCGAGGAGAAGCATCAGGGGAGAAGAAGGGAAGCCATCGCTGTCCCTAGCAAAGTTCCCCAAGAGGTCGGCAGCCACGACTAGAGAAGGGCCGGCCGGAATCCTCACCGGAATCCATGGCCGTGAGAGGAAACAGGGCTGCTAACTTGGGAAAGAAAAACCCCAGGGACAGGGGACGGCGTCGGGGTTCACCTCCACCCTTTCCCGACGCTGCAGTCGCCAGGAAGAGGAGTGGAGTAAACTCCGACGTCATCTCTGGCGACCCATCACCGAAGAAACCCACACAAAACCCCAAACCCACCGGAAAATCCACCAAAACTCCGAGGAAGCCCAAGAAAACCGCGATAACAAAGGGGGAAAAGAGCTGGAAGCTTACCTCAGTCGAGATCGGGAAGAAATCCGGCGAAGACCCACTGGATCTTCACTCCACAGCGAGCTCCACCTTCTTCCTCCTTTCCTTCTTCCTTCTCCGGCGCCGATCTCTCTTCCCTGCGGCCGATCTCCCCCTCTTTTAGCTCCGGCGCCGGCGATCTCCGTCTCCTCCACCCACTCTCTCTTCTCTCTCTCTCGATCTCTCTAGATCCTTCTCTCTCGGGAAAAGGTGGCTGGTTGTGAGGTGAGAAAGAAGAGAGGGGAAGAAAAATCGGGAGAGAAGAGAGTAGTGGGGTTAGGTGGGAAAATTTGCAGAAAACCCCTCGCAAACCCCCTTATTACAGGAAAGTCCAATATTTTACATAAAAGCCTGGTTATTTACACCTAGGCCCTTACAATGTTAGTATAAGAATTGCACACTCAAAAGATGATATTGGAACACAAATGGATTCTGGACAGACCAATCGGCCTCCTGAGCGACCGGTCGCTCCAGATCCGACCGATCGCACTTGAGCGACCGGTCAGTCTCGATTCTGAAAATGACCGAGAAATCATCTCTTGGGTTGTTGAACCCCTTCCATCACTCTCATCAACTCCTGCCCTTACTTCACTGGAGTCACCACCTGAACTTGAACTTAAACCACTACCTAAAACTCTAAAATATATTTTCCTTGGATTAAACTCTACTCTTCCCGTTATCATTTCTTCATCTTTATCTTCTGATCAGGAGAGTCAACATGTTAATGTTCTTAAGGATCATAGGAAAACTATAGGGTGGACGGTCGCTGATTTGAAAAGTATCGATCCTTCGATTTGTATGCATAAAATTCACTTAGAGGATGAGTCTAAAAGTGTTAGGGAAATGCAACGCCGTCTGAATCCGAATATGAAGGAGGTAGTGAAAAAAGAAGTGGTGAAACTTTTAGATGTCGGTATTATTTATCCAATTTCTTATAGCCAGTGGGTTAGCCCTACACAGGTAGTACCTAAGAAATCTGGTCTAACTGTAGTAGAAAATGATAAATGAAAGCAGATCCCGATACGCCAGACTATAGGATGGCGTGTTTGTATTGATTATAGGAAACTTAATGCTTTTACTAGAAAAGATCACTTCCCTCTTCCTTTCATTGATCAAATCTTAGAAAGACTTTCCGACCAGAGCTATTATTGTTTCCTAGATGAATATTCAGGGTATAACCACGTTGCAGTTGATCCTCAAGATCAAGAGAAGACTACTTTTACTTGCCCTTTCGGTACTTTTGCTTATCATAGGATGCCTTTTGGTCTTTGTAATGCACCTGCGACATTTCAAAGGTGTATGATGGCCATCTTCTCTGACATGATTGATAAATTTCTTGAAGTCTTTATGGATGATTTTTCGGTGTTTGGAAATTCCTTTGAATCTTGTTTAGACAATCTCTCCAAAGTTCTTGATCGATGCATTGAAACCAATCTTGTCTTTAGTTGGGAAAAGAGTCACTTCAAGGTTCAAGAAGGAATCGTGTTATGGCACATTGTTTCAAAACGTGGTATAGAGGTCGATAGGGCTAAAGTTGAGTTGATTTTTAAATTACCCCCACCGACTTCTGTGCGTCAAATCCGCTCTTTTCTGGGTCATGCTGGATTCTACCGCCGCTTCATCAAAGATTTTTCTAAAATTTCTCGACCCTTATGTGAATTACTAGCAAAGGATGTCCCTTTTGTCTTCAATGATGCGTGTTTGACTGCTTTCAAGACTATTCGAGATTTACTAGCTACCGCACCTATCGTTCATTCACCTGATTATTCCCTACCTTTTTAGCTAATGTGTGATGCCTCTGATTCGGCAATAGGAGCTGTGTTAGGACAGCGAGTAAATAAAATTTCGCATGTGATTTATTATGCTAGTAAGACCCTCTCTGAATCTCAATTAAATTATACGACTACTGAGAAGGAATTATTAGCAGTAATATTTGCATTGGAAAAGTTCCGGTCCTACCTCCTAGGTTCGAAAATCCTTATCTATACAGATCATGCAGCTCTGCGATATCTTTTAGCTAAAAAGGATGCCAAACCTAGATTGATTCGCTGGATCTTGCTTTTACAAGAATTTGATCTAGAGATTAGGGATAAGAAGAGTTCAGAAAATGTAGTTGCTGATCACTTGTCTCGCCTACCGTTGGAACATATTCTTGATGACACTCCTATTGACACGGCCTTTCCCGATGAACATCTCTTTCAAGTGACCCGTCTTTCGTTGCCCTGGTATGCACATATAGTTAACTATCTTGTTTCCGGCAAGCTTCCTGACTTTTGGTCTATAAATACTACAGATAGATTCTTTTCTCATATTAAATATTATATATGGGAAGACCCTAAGTTATTTAAGCACTGCTCTGACCAAGTTATCTGTAGGTGTGTGCCCGAGTCTGAAGTTCATGATATTCTCACTTTCTGTCATACACATGCATGTGGTGGTCATTTCTCAGGAAAGAAAACTGCTGCAAAAGTTTTACAGAGTGGATTCTATTGGCCTACGATTTTTAAGGATACTCATAATTTTTGCCAATCCTGTGTGAGGTGTCAAAAGACTGGAAATATCTCTCGTAGGAATGAGATGCCTCAAACTCCGATCTTAGTTGCCGATATTTTTGACATTTGGGGCATTGATTTCATGGGTCCGTTTCCACCTTCCTTTGATTTTCAGTATATCCTTGTAGCTATTGACTACGTGTCTAAATGGGTAGAAGCTATAGCAACCAAGCCGAATGATCATAAAGTTGTGGTTAAATTTCTTCAAAGTAATATTTTTTCTCGATTTGGTTGTCCTCGTGCGATTATTAATGATGGTGGTTCTTATTTCAATAATCAACATTTTGCTTCCCTTCTTAGAAAGTATTCTATAACTCATAAGGTCGCCACCCCTTATCATCCTCAGACTAGTGGCCAAGTAGAACTTTCTAATAGGAAAATAAAGCGCATTTTAGAGAAAACCCTTCGCATTGACCGCACAGATTGGGCCATAAAGCTAGACGATGCACAGTGGGCTTACAAGACTGCTTATAAAACGCCTATTGGTATGTCCCCATATCGATTAGTTTTTTGTAAGCATTATCATTTACCTGTTGAATTAGAGCATCGGGCCATGTGGGCCATTAAAAAGCTTAATACTGAAATCAATGCCGCCACAACACATAGGAAGCTTAGTTTATGTGAACTTGAGGAAATTCGCAATGAGGCATATTTGAATTCCAAAATCTATAAAGACAAAACAAAAGCTTTTCATGATAAACACATTTCGAGAAGGACTTTTGTTGTTGGGCAGAAAGTGTGGCTTTTCAATGCCAAATTATGCATTTTCCCTGGTAAATTACGGTCTAGATGGTCCGGGCCTTTTATCATAAATAACGTATTCACGCATGGTGCAGTAGAAATCCGCAATCCACACACGAATGAGATTTTCACTGTTAATGGGCACAGATTAAAACATTATGTGGAGAACATCGTTCATGGTGAGGTTATTGAGTCCGTCGAGCTGACGGATCCATGCTTTAAGTGATCCTTTTATGGACGTCGAGCGAAAGACGTAAAATTACGCGCTTCCTGGGAGGCAACCCAGTTTTATGATTCTTCCTTAGCTTTAAGAACTTTCTTTGATTGTTAGGTTTTTTTTTCATGTTTTTTCCGATTTTTCTATGATTTTCGGTGATTTTCTTTAGAAAATCGAATTCCTAGTCACGGTCGACCGCCACATCGACCGGTACATCGACCGTCCGGCTCTGTCGAAAAAACAGTCTCTCACGATCGCTGCATCGATCGACCGTCGGCGCGTCAATACCTATCCTATCAGTCACGGTCGACCGCCACATCGACCGGTACATAGACCGTCCGTCTCTGTCACGAAAACAGCCTCTCAGGGTCGATGCACGGATCGACCGTCGGAGTATGTTGGCATCTCACGGTCGATCGACCGATCGACCGTCAACTTACGTTACCCTCTCACGGTCGACCGTCGCTATAGTAGTTCATGCTCACCTTATCCCACGGTCGACCGTGGGATCGAGCGCCAACCTTGTTTTTCTGCTCGAGCGAAACTTTACTCGGATTTCAATCCTACTCCTACTCGATCTCATACTCTAACTCAAATTGGAGTTTCTCCTCTATTTAAATCCGTCCGTTCCTGACTTCCTAGGGCATCTTTTCTTCTTTGATCATCAACCTCCTTCCATCGTCACGTCCCTACTCTGTTCTTCCCCTGTTCTTCCTTTGTGCCATCGTCGATCATCGCTTCTCTTGTCTTCTACCACACAGCCAGAGCACTGCCTTCCGAGATGTCTCGATCAAGCCAATCTTCATACTATTCTGATGATAGTCCGCCCCACTCTCCGATGTCCGACTTCGCACCGGGATCTCCAATGTCGCAAGCGTCGTGGTTCTCCTCCGATGAGGACTCGATGAGCACTGCCGATTCTTCACCACCACCATCGCCACCCACAGTCTTATGCTTTCCGCCTCAAGTTCGTTCTGAAGACGATGCCCCTGGTGAGGCCTCTGACGCCTATCCTAATGGTTTTGAGTTCTATGGGCTGTTACCTCTAGCAGAGCTATTTGCCCGTATTGTTTATGATATTCAGCATGCTCCAAACGTTGACGATCCCTGGGTCTCCTTCGAGAGTCCTGGCGGTTCAAAACTCGTCGTGCCGCCACGTTCCCTCATTGATCCTACTCTTCTCACACCTCCTGATTCACCGTATGCATCAGATGATCCTGACCGTCCACTGACGCCGATGTCTACTGATTATGATTCTGACGATGAAGATAGCGAGGATGAGACGGATGACGACTGAGGAGTTTTGTTACTTTAGTTTCTTTAGGACTCTCTTAGTGGGTGGTTGTTTTTCTAGTTTCCTTTTATCATGGTGAGATGGTTGCTATAGAGATGCTAGGGCAGTGAGCTTTTTATTTTGGATTATAGTTTATATGTTATTTTGGATTCATGTCGATGTTGGAACATCAATTTTTATGCTTAATAAAGTTTTAGGATCTTTTGCCAATTTTTTCCTTTATACCTTTCAGCTTTTCTTTGGGCTATATTTATCATTCTATTTTCTTTGATCTTTTGAAAAGGTATATTTTTATGGCATGTGTTCCTCTGGAACTCATTAAGGGGCACATGTTGGAAATCTTATATAGATCAATCAGGGGGTTATTCTTCAAGTCTTTACATATGTCTCTAACGTGTTATGGTGATTTCTATGGTTTTATTCTTTTAATCTCTTCTAGAGACATGAATTCATTTAAGGGTGACGTATTCTTCTTATGGGCGGTGTGGTGATCGTCTTTTATGCGCGCCAACTACTTAGAGCGCGATATTTACGGTGATCTCTACCCTTTTTCCTTGCATTATTTTTATGACTTAGTGTAATTGGGGACAATTACATTCAAGTTGGGGGTAGATTCTAGGAATTTAATTTCTTATACATCCCTTGAATTATGTCAAAAGAATGAAATTATGATATGATTTGACAAAGGTGCATGTTTTAGAAATTTATCTTATGAATTATTTTGAGACTTGTATCCCATATAAGAAATAGTAAATTTTTACTATGCATGACAATATTTCTATACTTTAACACTTTTACCATGATTTAAGGATAACTTGACATATCCTAATGGATATGTTCACTTCCACATGTTAAGGGGTTGATATTAGATTCTAAGCATGATACTAGGATAGATTTATAATTTTTTGTCATGACACAGAAAATACATGAACACATGCAATTATCTGAGTATGCGGAAAAAAAAAGATCTTCAACTTAGTAACCGGGCAGTGTGCCTAGCTAGCGTGGTGTTCGCGTAAAACGGTTGAATTTCCTAAGAAAAGAGAAAAAAAGTTCTGGAGCTTGATAAAACTGTGCCTAAAAAACTATTAAGTGTTTTGCTAAGTAACCGGGTATCTGCGCCTCAAGAAGCGGAGAGTGCTCGCGTAAAAAGGCAAAGTGTCTGATAGTTGAAAAAAAATGATGAAAAAAAAACAGATATTGCTATGTGATAAGTGGAAAATATGTGCTTGGGATAGGATTGTGATCTTGAATAGTTGAAATGTTTAGATATAATTGACGCTCTGAAGCATGTGGAACCCCAATCACACACAGGAGTGTTAAAGTTGTTTTTAATCATGATTAAATATGTTGAAGTGTTGGAAATATGTTATGACATGTTTTGATTTACTATATTTTTATGTGGATATGAGTTGAAGGGTAAATTCATGGATAGTATTTCTACTTCATGCATTAGAGTTGATGAATATTGTGATTGATTTCTAATGCTATATTCAAGGGGATGTATAAATGTTTGTGGGTGTCATCCCTTAAAACCCTCAGGAAACTATAACTCCTCCACTGGGGTAACCCAGGGGTTTAAAGGCTTGTTGCACATGCTAAGTGCAATCGTGAGACCTACGAAAGTGGCTAGTTAGATTTATTGCTTTCTTTTTATCTTTTCTTTGCTCGAGGACTAGCAAAGTGTAAGTTGGGGGGTGTGATAAGTCACTAAATGTTCATGATTCGACCCCTTAACTTAGCTTTGTTAGGCCTAGAGTAGTTGCATTTGATAGCTTGTTAGTTGATTTCAGGTTTGATCATGCTTTGAGAAGAAATGCAAGAAATTCGGTTAATATGCTGAAATACACTGCTCTGTCGACTGTTAGCACAAAATTCACCAGAAATTATTATTATGTCCAAATATTTAGAAATTTGGGTGCGCTGTAGAAGACTTCAAGATGTACAACTTTCATGTTGGATACTTTCAGAGATTCCTGATGGATTAATAGCAGTTTTGAAGAAGATGAAGATATTTAGCTGCTGGAAGACTGGTCCGTCGACACCCGGGAGAATATTCATCAAATATTCTAGATAAGTCGAAATATTGTACACTCTTCGGGAGAGGACAGAGGACTTCCAGATCTACATCTTTTGTGTTGGGCTCATTCTCAAATTCCGAATAGGTTGAGCCCAGTCGCGATTGGAAGAAGCTGTCAGGGTTGGACCAGGAATTCCGAGTTGCACTTGAGGTCTAACTTAACCCTAAAACCCTAATCCGGGAATTAAGATATAAAAAGGGTTTTGTGGCCGGAAAACAGAGGGCCTCCATAGAGAGAAACAGAGGAATTCAGATTGGAGAAGAAGACGGAGATGCGGAGTGGATCCCTAATCTTCTTCATCGAATACATGGATCTCATCCAAAAGATGAGTGGCTAAACTCTATACTTAGGGATCTCATGAAGCTTTAGTGTAGCTTCTTTGTATTTTCTATTTTGATTATTGTTATCTTTTCAAAGACATGATCCAATGAATATGATTTTATTTTATAAAGAGTTGAGGGAACGGAGTTCCTCGACGTATATTCAGACCTACTTGATTGATGTGCTTGATGGTAGAGATTCATAGGATGGTTTTCATGTTGCTTTTGTGTATGCCTTTGAGATACTCTATGCTAGATGAAGATAGGTTGTACTCATATTAAGTTCGAAGACAATCTATGCTAAGTTTGGATAGATTATGCCTTAGGGAAGCAATAGCATTATTTTAGGGATCAATGTAAGCTTAAGAAGTTGTGAATCCATAATGTCGAGAAAAGAAACAAGAGGATAACTAGAGAATACAGGAAGTGAAACTAAAGTGGATTGAGTAATCCCTAGGTTTTCTCTCATTGATTTATCCCAACCTTTTCATTGCTTTTTCAGTAGTTTAATTCCTTAGATAACAAAACCATTGAAACTCCTTTTCTTCGCCTTAGGACTTGAGTTTAGAGATTTAACTTGATTTCTTCGTTTGTTAAACAAGTTTTCCCTGAGGACCGACCCCGTATTTCACCATTATTCTATCTTATTAATTTAGTGTTGAAAGAAAGGTTTATAAATTTCTAAATTGCGTTTTGCATACGTTTTAACGACGACGTTTGTGAGTGATCAGCAAGAAGACGGAAAAGTTGGGCCATGTCATTGGCGTCGTCTAGACGGCTAAATGGTCTATATGGATCGTCGGGTATCTCGTATGTTAAGAACAACTCAACATCAATTGGAGATTGATTGGAGAGAGCGTAGAAGTGAGCCTTCAATTGAGCAAGAGTAAGGTCCGACGAGAACTCGTCGATCGTGGAAGTACCCCCCAAATAATATGGATTGCGTTCATGATTTATAACCTGTCCGTTGAAGTGGCAATGCAGGGGAATGCTTCTCATGATTGCCTTGCATGTGTAGAGAGCTCTCTCCGGTGAACTATTTTGGCGAAGAAAATTGCGACGTCCGAAGGTAGAAGAGGAGGCAGTGGAAACGGAGAACGTACGAATAAGGGAGAAGAGTGGAAAGGGAGAAGAGAAGAGTAGACAGTGGAGGCAGTGCAAAGGGAGGAGATCAGGAGGCGGTGGAAAGGGATGAGACATGAAAGAATAAGGGAGAAGACTGGAAACTTTGAAGAGAAGAGAAGCCACTTAGTGGAGAGGGAGAGGAGAAGATGGCGGGAGGAATTGCATACCCGGCGGGAGGGAGGAGGAGGAAGAGGAGGCTTCGGGAAGAAGACACATCCTGTTGCATTAAATGCGACGGGAAGTTTTTGTTTTTTAACCCAAACAGAACCGTACACTTAACCGACACGTGTGGGGACGCATTTTTTTATTGGTTTTATTCTTTGCACTATCCCGTAGAAACGCGCCACGTCAAATGTGTATAATGATGTTTTTGTACACACGCATGGTCATTTATACGCGTGCATGTTCAGATTTCTACGCGTGCAAGGACACGTGTGTGATCTACTAATACACGTGAAATCATGTAGACCTCGTACACGTTCATAAATTTTGTACACACGCATATCCTATTTATACGCGTGAAAACAAGTTTAGACACGTATGTAGAATTTTATACACACGCAGCTTATTATTATCCCCGCGCTTTTATAACTTTCCCCCTCGGCCCCTGGTGGGAGTCCGTTCATCGTCATCTCTTCCACCAGTTGTGCTAATTTTTTGTCTCCGCTTGGACATGGTTCTCATCGCCTTGCATGTGTGGGGACCTCTCTCCGGTGAACTATTTTGGCTAAGGTAGACAAGTGAAGGCAGTGGAAAGGGAGGGGATATGAACGGCAAAAAATTCGAAGAGTGAAGAGGGTGAACAGAAGAGGAGGTAGTGGAGAGAGAGGGAGAGGAGAAGATGGCCGGAGGAAAGGGAGGGGATATGAATGAATAATTGAGAAGAGTGGAGAGGATGAAGAGAAGAGCAGGTAGTGGAGAGAGAGGGAGAAGGGAAGATGGCCGGATGACCCATGCCCGGCGAGAGGGAGGAAGACGGTTGGGGAAGAAGACACATCCCGTCGCATGAGGGTTTTCTTTTTTTTAAGCAAAGCATGCATTAAATGCGCTAATGATGAGGGATACGGGATGCATATGCATGTATGGCATGGCGATTCATGGCATGGGAGGGAGGGGTAAAAACGGGATTTCATAGCTTTGGGGTCCTCTGTTGCAAAGAAACAGCGGGGGGTCTGAAAGTGCCAAATCTGGACACTGGGGGTCCAATTTGGCAAAAAATTCGTTGGAACTCGTTTTAATAGATTTTTTATCACTATGTCAGATTCAAAAGCTCAATTAAAAATAAAAAAAAATCTCATTGCGTTGGGACTGCTTAATAGATGTTTTTTTGTTATTAAGCTGTTAGACTATAATCTATTACACCTCTCCTTCCCAGTGCCATAAGTGAGCACGAGTCTAATATAAGATAACATTTAAAGGTCGGCTAACGATATATAAATAAATAAATCCGGTTGAGAGCCACTTATTGATGCAGCACCAATTTCAGATTCAGACCTGGTTGAGTCCAAACCAGAGAGACTCCCTTGATGTTCAGGTAGTGTTTGAACTCCCTCAGTCCGACTCAGATCTCCGTACGACTGTGACCGTCGGATGGGCATAACTTTCATCCACGATGTCCAATCGGGGCATGTGACCAGCCGTTTCGATCGGCTCGACGAGCTCCACAAGGCTCATCGGAGATTTTTGATCTCTTCATGACCGTGGCCTCCAAAGATCCAGATTCCTTTTCTTTATAGCCTAAAAATTCATTTTAGTGTAATTTTTTCCTTTTTTAGCAGGTTATCGGTATTTACTATTTTTAACAGTTTTTTCCATTTCTAGCCGCTTTCTTCTTTCTTAATTTCGGTATTAATTTATTAGTAATTGGGTTTGAGTTTAATTCCTAATTTGAGTCCATATGTAAGTTGGTCTCTTCTTATTCTATAAAAAAAGACATAGGACGTGTAATTAGGGGGATCTTTGATGAATAAGAAAATTTAGGGTTATTTTCTCCTTTAGAGAATTCTGATTTTCTTTTTCATTGAGAGGACGGTCGTTTCTCCCGTTGCGAGGTTTCTTTCACGGTTTTAAATCACCGGCATCAGAACCGTCAGTTGAGATTTTTTTATTATTATAGAAAACAGACATAGTGGGGGTGTCAATTTTGTCTTGCTTGCATTCAAAGGCAAAGGAAAGTCTGGGTGGTTCATTAGGCAATCCCGTACGTGTTTGTTTGTTTTTTGTGCAGGCGACTTTGATTAATTGTTGCTCCGTCTATTACTCATTTATGAGGAACTGTTAAGCTCATCTTATCGAGAAAAAAATGAAATAAAATCCTTCGAGAATCCTCTCTTATGTTTGCAATATTCATGGAGTCTAAACTTTCTCTTTTTTGTTTAATTAAGCTCAAAGACTAAGCCGTACGTGTGCAACAAAAGGAACTACTGAGAAAGAGAGTCCTTCAAAGAGACTCAAAACAGGTTACCCACCCAAACTAACCGCTAACTTTTTTTTTTTTTTATTAAGATTAGGACCTGCTTTAAGGAATCAGCCAAACCATTTGAAGTTTGAGAATATGCCTAGAAATAATGAGTCCAAAAATAATACGACAAACCTGAACCACCATACCCTCCACCATTGCAATCGTTGTCCGGGCAACATTTTTTCTAGAAATGCTTTACATATATAAGTCCTAGGTAAATTTTTTACACTTTTTTTCAGTTATGTATTAGGATGATTGTTCTTCATCATGTAAACTTATCAACGTTTGGCCTCATAAGGTTGATGGTTTTTTATGAGTAAGCAATGGGAGCGCTTGGGGTTGAATAAGTCATGCTACTAAATGGCAACTAAGGGGCTTTTGGTTAGTGCATTTTTCATTTTCATTTTCATGGAAAACAAAGTTGAAAATGTGTTTAGTTTCTAGTTTTAGTAAATATTTTTAAGAAAATAATAACGGTATTTTTTAGAAAACATGAAAACGACATTTTATCATTTTCAGAAAATGAAAAGAAGTTTACTTGTCTCTCCCAATTGAACACTCTCGCAGGAGGATCTCCTCCCTCGCATCCACCAACCCAAGCTCCTCCCTTAACCCCGCGAGCCCCATCCGAGAGCCCCCATCTCTCCTCTAACTTTGAGAGCCCCCATCTCTACTCTAACTTCAATGGTGAATCCAATTGACCAACCCCGCCCCCCGTTGGATAGGCCTTTTTGAAAATAATGGAGTCTTTTTGTGAAAAGGAGAGGACTTTCGTGTAATTTTTTTATCTTACATGAGGGTTTTCTACAAAATCACCTGCCCTTGACAAGACCTCCAATGACCATCCCCTTCTCCTCTTTTATCTTCTTTCTCCTTGACTCTTTTCAACAGAACCAGAGACATAGAGAGAGACATACACAGACACACGAAGAGAGAGAGAGGGAGATAGAGCTTGAGAGAAAAAAATCTTGGGTTCTAGAGAGGATTTCAACGCAATTTCACTGTGAAATTAAATAGACCACAAAGATTATTCGAAATACGTGAAAACAGATATATGAAATAAATTAAGCACACACAAGAAGGAAGACGCACGATTTTTAACATGGAAAAACCCTCACGGGAAAAAAACCACGAGTCCAACGCAAGACCAGGCCAAATCAATCCACTAAAAACAAGAGTACTGTTTACACAAGTTAACACGACTCACTGTACTGACTCCTCAGATACACGCCGTCGTCCTCACACTTGCTCGACTCCTCGAATCACAATCCACAACTCTGTTTTTCTTGATTGATCGCCTCCACCCGGTTACAATCAAGAGAACTTGAGCATCAATGAGATCAACACACATGACATTAGTGCCATCAACTCACCTATCTCTCTCTCCCTCAGCCGGTCTTTTTTTCCTCTCTTTTCTCTCTCAGCCGGTCTCTTTCCTCCCTCAGCCGGCCTTCTCTCTCTCTTCTCTCTCTTCTCTCTCTTCTCTCTTTCCTCCCTAAGCCGGCCTCTCTCTCCCTGTTCTTTTCTCTTCTCTCCGGTCAACGCCGCTCTTCTCTACTCTCCTCTCAAATCTTTTCCTCTTCCACACAACCGGTCAACATCTCTCTCTTCTCTGTCTTTTCACCATCACATGACCGTACCTCTCCTCTCTCTCTCTTTTTCCGTGGCAGCCGAGAGACCCTCTTCCATATGCAGCCTCCCTTTATATATACGCATGTAGCAACTAGGTTATTTATCCAAACTGTCTTATTCCCTTTCCCTCCAATCCAACGATAGTGATTAAACTTTGTTATTAACTTGATCTGATTTGAGCTAATTTGATCCCAATTAATCCAATTTACCTTCAATTAGTCTTGTATGAACCATATACCCAATCTAGCTAATTTAAATACTAAATCAACAAAATTTGTCAACTTATATGGAATCTTAACATGATTCCTTACAATCTCCCCCTTTGGCAATTTTATGACAAAACCATAAAGCTAGATACAAATCGCAAACTAAGAACAATCCTAATATGGTTCAATACAAGAATTAATATGAACTTGTCACCTGCATATGCATCACACAAGAATACCCGTGAAATGCATTGTGAAGATAAATTCAATTAAGTAATATATATATTTAGCTCCCCCTCAGGTCTAGCATATATATATTTAGCTCCCCCTCAAGTCAGCAACATATATTCAGCATTGCATACAATATACCACTCATTCATACGATATACCACTCCCCCTTTTTGTCGCAGATTGACCAAAGGAGCACTAAAAAAAATGAAGGTAAACTAGTGATCAAATTCAGCAAAGAATACAAATATTTAGCAGAATAGTCTACATCATGAGTGTTGCTAAATGGACAAAGGAAAACAAAATTCTCTCAAGCACAAGCTTTGTATGCAGGAAAAATAAACATTGCCTTAACCAAAAACTGAACCACTTTTCAATCATCACATAGACATAGTAGGCATAAGAATGAATCGCAATATGACAAAATACTCAGAAAATTGATACATATAGTGGACAACTAGACATGAGTGAGTGTGTGTGACTTTCAAATACATAATGCAATGTCCACAACTACTTGAAAAAATAAAAACTCGGGTTATCGATCAGGGGATTGTAAGTAGATTATGGAGACATTGACTAATAAGGACTCTAAACTCAAGGCAGAACCCTTCATGATCAGTGTAAAAGGCCTCAATAGCATTGTGACGGCTTCACTCATGGGGAGGCAGCCTTCTCCCTTTTTTCTTTTTTTTTTTGCCTTTCTTTTGCCTTTTTTTTTAATAACAAGTGAAGTGATCATTGCACATTCACACAATGGGAAGCTTCACTCTCATTTCCCGACAGCCTTTTCCACATACATATAGGGTTAGTCTTAGCACATAGCATTAGGGGATTGTCTTAAGATTATCACCCCTAAGAGTTTCAGTCCCCATAAAATGTGAACATAATAGGGCGGATGATTTAAAATGATACAATGAGGGTACCCCAATTTTCTATCCTCAAGGTTGTGAGCAAGGCACCACATACAAAAGTTATGCACAGGATTAAATATCATGAACTGAATGTCCAGAAAATAAGTATCAAAATTAGAGTACCGCCACAAGACCATCAATTCTATGCACATCTATCCTAGTGATGACAAAAAGTTTCCAGATATAAGGTATGTTTATCATTTATGCAATCACGGACCCAAAAAATATATTTTTTATTTATTTATTTATATATATATATACTCGTAAAACAAACTACACACGAAACAAAAAAAAAACGAAAAATAGCATAGACTAGGCAAATATAAGCATTAATACAACATAATCTATGGCCAGATGAGGATATCAATCAATGAGAGACACCCCCTGAGCGGTCTTACAAACATCAGGGGTATGTATGACAGAATTAGATATTGAGCCTCTCAAGCCACTCTTCCTAACCCAAATTGACCTCGTTTTCGTAGGTTTCACATAACTAATATAGTTACGCATAACAGGCATGCAGAAAGAATTTGAATTAGTAGTAGGAAACATGTTATGAAAGTACTGAGTTTGCCTCACAGGCACATGCTTGGTGAAATTCATAAAAGTAGGAAACCCAATAAGCTTATAGCACAAAGGCCTAATGTGTCCTACTTTACCACAAAAATGACAAGTAGGAAATTTTCTTTTAGGCATAGCATGAGAAGAAACACTCATAGTAGGTAAAGTATTTTCAGCTCTAATAAACTTAACTGTGGGGGAGTTTAGTTTACCTTTACCTCTAGAATTAGAGGACTCACCAACATAGCCCAATCCGAATTTTGCAGGGCTAGTCCTTTGAGCTCCCAATATTTCATCCAGTTTTTGTGTACCAGCATTCATCTTCTCAACCAATTGATTAGAAGCATTGAGTTTTTCTTCAGAAGATTTAACTTTATCAACTAGTTCAGTGATTGACACTTCAGAATCATGCAAATCTTTTCGGCATCTTTCAAGTTCAACTCGAAGATAGTCATTTTCAAATTTTGCTTTAGTCATCTCAAGTTCAATAACCACTCTTTCTTTATCAGAAACTTTGAGCTTGCTTTTCAATTCAGATCTAGATTTCTTTAGCTCATCATACTTGTCAGCCAAATCATTGTAAGCATTATTGACCTTTTTATATAGGGCATGAATAGTCTCAGCATCTTTATCAGCTAAATCATCATCAGACTCAGAATCAATGTCATCAATAGAACAATAAGCATTATTAATAATAGCAAGAAAAGCAGTAAAATTATTCAAATCATCATACTCATACTCCTCATTAGAGTCAGAAGAATCAGTGTCATCCCAAGTCACTTTCAAAGCTTTACCTCTTTTGTCATTGTTTTTAGTATCATTTATCCTAGGACAGTTCTTAGCAATTTGCCCCATTCCATAACACTCATAGCACCTCACTGTCTTAGCACGAGATTTTCTTTCAAACTTTCCATCAGTTTTTCTATCATTAGAGCTTTTAGAAAATTCTCTCTTGTTCTTGTCTTGATCTATTACTCAGGTTTTTAGATTTTTCTTTCTCATAATCTCCTTAAGATGCTTGGTCAACACAGACATCTCCTCAGAACCACTAAAGTCACTGTCAGAATCTCTATTAACCTTTAAAGCGAGATTTTTCTATTTCTTTGGACGCTCAAAAGTAGTTTCATAAGTCTTTAATGCACCGACTAGATCATCAACATCAGTATTGTCAATATTTCTACTTTCCTCAATAGCAGTAACTTTAGGCCTAAATCTTTCAGGCAGAGACCTCAAAATCTTTCTAACAATTTTGGATTTTGACATAGGTTCACCGAGATTATGACAAGAATTAACAATATCACTCAACTTAGCATAAAATTGATCAAAAGATTCATGCTCATCCATACGCATAAGTTCAAAAGAAGTAATAAGACGCTGAAGCTTAGCAATTTTAACTGAAGAGGTACCCTCATGGGTAACTTCAAGAATGCGTCAGGCATCCCTAGCAACCGTACAGGTGGAAACTCTCCTAAACTCTTCAACTGTCAAAGCACTATGAATAACATTCATTGCTTTATTGTTCCATCCACTCTCTTCCAATTCCTTTTTATCCCATGAAGTAAAAGGTTTAGGTCCAATCACATTATCTATAGTAATAGTAGGGTGACTCCAGTCTGACATAACAGACATCCAAACTTTATCATCAAGGGAATTTAGAAAGATGATCATACGGGCCTTCCAATAGGCATAATTACAACCATCAAATAAAGGTGACATACTAGAAGAACCTCCTTCTCGAGGTAAATCCATGGGTACTTTATGTCGCTAGGATCACTTTCTGTCTTCTAACCTTAAAGTCTAGCAATTATAGAAAGTACTGCTCTGATACCAATTGAAATTAAATAGACCCCACAGATTACTTGAAATACGTGGAAACAGATATATGATGTCGCGCCCCGACCCGCAGGGCGCACCCGGGCCGGGACCGCGAGGGGGAAAAACCTACAACTACAGCCTCAACTGGCGGAAACAGTTGAGACTACTGCCAGCTGGCGGAAACAGCTGCCAACAGGCACAAGCGGAAGCAAGCTACTACAACATCTATTAACAACTATTACAAAACGGTACTAATAGTGTTAAACAGAGTTTAGTACAACAAGCTACAAGGGATCAACCGTCCCCAAAAAGAAACTACAACACCCACCGGGGTCTCCGCGAAGGCGCAGACAAAACCATCCTGACCCTCAGACATGGTCAGGATCCGGCGCACTGCCACGAGACGGCCGCGGGGGCAACACGGGAACAGAGCGGCCACCGGCACCTGCAACAAATACAGTCCAGGTAGGCATGAGCAACAGCTCAGCAGGGTCCCACTCTACCACCCTCGCTAAGAAGGCAAACCCAACAAACCAACCCTGAGGCCAAGTACTGAAGCTTGCCAAGGACCCCATAAATCCTATCGATAACCCGAAGGGTCCCTGTCCCGAGTACGTCTCCGACTGCCACTGTCTAGGGATGGACAAACTCCGACTGTCCCTGACACAGGGTGGACATGACGCTACTGGTAGGACACCCTTCCCCAAGCGGGACCTCCACACTTGGCGGAACGACCGAGGTCACGACAACCACCTCCCAGTACTCCAAGCCACAGAGCCACGATCCCTGACTCCCGACCAGGCACTAAGTCTAAGGACTGCCAAGGTTCCATAACCCTATCGATGCCCCAAGGGCTCCCGACATGAACCTTGCTCATCACCCTAAGCACCCAACAGGGGAAAAGGTTCCATGCGGGATCACCCTCTGCACCAACAGAGGAACAGAACCGTGCAGGACACCTCCACTTAGCACCTGGGTACGGAGTACAAGGGGGGAACACCCACCCAAACTAGCCTAACATGTCTAATGCACAGTTAAGCAAAACAGGGCAGATAGATATAAAGCTGTAAACAAGCGACAAGGCAAGGGCACACCTTCGGCCCATTTATACTAAACACTCCCGAGGGTCATGACTCCCTCGGTTCACCACAAAGCGGTAAGGGCATACCGTCAGCCCATTTATTCTACACACCTGAGAGGCATCACCCTCCCAGTTCAACCACAAAGCGATAAACATTCATGCATAAATCACTACAGGATAAACCCCGAGGGTAAAAACCGTAAAAACCACATACATGCGAAGCCCCGCGGGCAAAACTCTTGAAAACCCTCTCTGTTGCTGAAGGATCGATCCTCACCAAGGGAAGGATCGATCATCCAAGCAACAGTGAGCTTCCCTCGCTGACGAGCCAAAGAAGATCGATCACTCCTCCCAGGAGGATCGATCATTCTCGGGACGAAGGGTAACCATGCTTACCCAGGCCCCATGATCGATCTCCCCCCATAAGAAGATCGATCATGTGCTGGGCGCAGCAAGCCCACACCAGAGGACCGATCCTTCCTCCCAGAAGGATCGATCACCCAAAGATGGGTTCCGGCGTGCTTCCGGCCGGAGAACCGCCGGAAAACACAACCAAACCTCACCAAACTTGGTGGGTTGGTAGAGCTGAGTACCACCATGCTACTCAAGGCCTCAAAACCGGAAACCAACATCTCCACAAGGAGATCTATCAAGAACAAAACCCGGATTTAAACCCTCAAAGCTAGCCGGAGATTGGAGTGGGATCCCTACCTCCTCAGAGCAGCTTCGATCCAAGAACCCAACGAGCCTTCAAGCTCCAGGAGAGGTGGCCGGAGGAGGAAGAACGGAGGAGAGAAAGGGGCGGTCGGAACAGGGGAAGAAGCAGAGCATCCGCGGGAAAGAAGAAGAAGAGGGGAAGAAAGGAAGGGAGGAAAGGGCGGGTAAGGCCGGGGAAAAGCCGGCGAACCCGGGGAAAAGCCGGGGGAGGGGAGGGAAAGTCTTCCCTCCCCTGACAGGGGAAGCGACAGCCACCGCGGTGGCCGTCCTTCGAAAGCCACCGACAAGGACTTCCAGGCACAGGAAGGATCGATCCTCCATGACCAAAGGATCGATCATCCCTGCCCAGAAGTGCAAACTTGGGCTGGAAAACGGGCCCAAGCCCAGAACACCCAAGCTAGGGTCCACCTAACCTTTCTAACAAACACAACCATCAAGCAAGGCCTGTGTGTGCACACCCAGTGTGAAAAACGACCGCCAAGGCGCAATTTCCCAAATTGCCCTTGGGATCAACCACCAGCTATAGGAATAGAGGGGCAGGTCCTCACATATGAAATAAATTAAGCACACACAAGAAGGAAGACACACGATTTTTAACGTGAAAAAACCCTCACGGGAAAAAAACCACGGGTCCAACGCAGGACCAGGTCAAATCAATCCACTAAAAATAAGAGTACCGTTTACACAAGTTAACACAACTCACTGTAGTGACTCCTCAGATACACGCCGTCGTCCTCGCACTTGCTCGACTCCTCGAATCACGGTCCACAACTCTACTTTTCTTGATTGATTGCCTTCACCCAATTACAACCAAGAGAACTTGAGCATCAATAAGATCAACACACATGACATTAGTGCCATCAACTCTCCTATCTCTCTCTCCCTCAGCCGGTCTTTTTTTCCTCTCTTTTCTCTCTCAGCCGGTCTCTTTCCTCCCTCAGCCGGCCTTCTCTCTCTCTCCTCTCTCTTCTCTCTTTTCTCTTTCCTCGCTAAGCCGGCCTCTCTCTCCCTGTTCTTTTCTCTCCTCTCCGGTCAACGCCGCTCTTCTCTACTCTCCTCTCAAATCTTTTCCTCTTCCACACAACCGGTCAACATCTCTCTCTTCTCTCTCTTCTCTCTCTTTTCACCATCACATGACCGTACCTCTCCTCTCTCTCTCTCTCTCTCTGTTTTTCCGTGGCAACCGAGAGACCGTCTTTCCATATGCAGCCTGCCTTTATATATACGCATATAGCAACTAGGTTATTTATCCAAGCTGTCTTATTCCGCTCCCCTCCAATCCAACGGCAGTGATTAAACTTTGTTATTAACTTGATCTGATTTGAGCCAATTTGATCTCACTTAATCCAATTTACCTTCAATTAGTCTTGTATGAACCATATACCCAATCTAGCTAATTTAAATACTAAATCAACAAAATTTGCCAACTTATATGGAATCTTAACATGATTCCTTATACACTGAGATCTGAGTTAGGTAAGCTTCCCTCATCATTTTCTTACTAATTTTTGAGTTTTCACATATTTTTCGTCGCATTTTGGGTGCTTTTGGGTTTTCCAGTGATGGCTCGCCGGAAAAGGATGCCGAAGATGACGAAGGAAACAACACCAGCCTTTCTCCGATGACTGCAGCACCTGAGAAAGAGCCTTGGCGAGTCCCGACACCGTCCCCTATCTTTCTTGGTGTTTTGCTTGAGAGTTAGTTTTGTAGATGTCGGCCTGCTTTTCCTCATCATTTTATACTTATCTGATTAAGAGTTAGTTTTGTAGTAGGTGGAGAGATGAGGGTTGTATCTCTATTTTTTTGTACTCTTTACTTTGACTCTTAATTTATGTATGATGACACTTTGTATATGCTGGACTTTGGAGGACTTGTACATTATGATCTTGTGGGTTGATTATTATGTTTTTTGATGATTATATACCAATGAACATGAAATCTTATGGAGTTTAATGTATGCACCTATGTTACATGTGAATAAATGTTATGGGGCAAATTAATGTGTCCCTAGATGGTATGAATTTGTTGAACAGGTTGTGTCATATATAGTCATGTTGACATATTGTGTATTGAGAATTCACATGCCCGTGCTCAAAGATTAAGCTGAAATTTTGAAATTTTTAGATAAATTTGGATGTTAATTTGGGCGGAATGTGACACCCGTCCACCATCATCAACCTTGGATCCAATCACCTCCAACGCCGGAAACCAAGCTTCAACCCATCCCCAATCAACCCGTGCTCGTTGTCGACTTCGTTCATCCTCACCAACTTCGGATGCAACCTCCTCTTCCTTTGGAACTCATCCCGAGCTCATCCCCTCTTGTTGCCGGAGCCGCTACAGTCCAAAACCGGCCTCTTCCATCTCCAAAACCGTTGGATCCGGTCTCCCTCCAACCTCCGCCCCTTCCTGTCACCTTTCCTGACGAGATTCGGCCGCCGAGGCCCCCTAGTGCTCACGGCTCCTCATCCCCAACGACGAGCCGATTTCACGCCGTCTGAGTTGCGTACAAGCTAAACTCGAGCCGCCTCTTTATATTTGTTTGGAACCGAACATTCAACCAAACGTGTTATCATGTTTTCATTTTCAAAAAATGAAAACAAAAAATGAAAATATGGAAATATTTTCCAAACCAAACAGCCCTGAGCTTTCTTCTTTTTGAGTGGGCCTATAGTATCTAGTCGTGCATTCTATCATTTCTCTTCCCTCACTATTCAAGAAAGAATAAATTTTAAAAAAATTATTCATGATTTAGGCCATTGTTCGCCATGAGTTGAACCATATAACCTCATTGTTTTCATTCCCAATATATAGTTAGGAAATAAGATTCAGAATCCCCGGCCACCCTGGATTCCATGTGGCAAAGAAGACCTCCTCCGGTGGTCATGCTTTGCGTTTGATGTGGGGTTAGTTTATTTCAGGGTAATGAGGGTTAAGGGATTTTGAGGTTAGTTTATTATGGGTTAAGGGGTTAAGGAATGGGGATAGGAAAAAGTAGAGTGATGGTGGTAGGTGAAATGAGGATAAAATAGTAGCGATTATTTTTAATGTTTGAATATAAGGGTGGGGATAAAGGGTAATCCCATACCAAACAGAGCTGAGGCAGTGGCACAGTGTTTTGTAACAATGGCATCCCTTGGTTCCACATCCTTCTACATGGCGAAAGACCCCACGACTCTCTCTATATATAAGGAGCCTTAATTAGCATAGTCACAGATGAACCAAGATCTCTCTTCTCATGCTAGCTAGCAGCCATGGCAACAACATCAATGATGAGTGTCTTCTCCCTGATCTCTTCATTCCCTCTCCTCCTCTTCCTCTCCTCTTCTTTAGCGTCGTCGGCTTCGAGCAGGCCGAACTACTCCGGGGTTGTCATGGCCCAGCAGGAGGCCGATCGCATTGCTCGGTTGCCCGGGCAGCCTCCGGTGAGCTTCGAGCAATACTCCGGCTACGTCACGGTGAATGAAAGCCAAAGAAGAGCACTGTTCTATTGGTTCTTCGAAGCCACTCACGACGTTGAGAAGAAGCCACTCCTACTCTGCCTAGATGGAGGTACCGTACGTTATCTCTTATTTCATCATGGTCTTCTCCATGATCTCTGCATGCATATATATCATCCTATTATGGTTCCATTAGACATAGATACATCTTACTTAATTCTATAGGTCTCCTTTATTGATATTAATTAAACTCGTGATAGCCCAAGGAAAGAAAGAAACTAGTTCTGTACCTGCAAAGTGCAAACCTTGAAAATTATGCAATTAATCATCTCCAATGAAACAATTAATGAGTGTTCCTTTCCGCAATTAAGCTAGTCACACTCCCACATAAAGTTATTATAAACCCGTTGCTACTCGAGAGACAGCGACACACACAGCGTGATATATATCTTTCCCGGGTTGTGTATAATTTTGTCTGCATGACACGTAAAGCTAGCTAGCCAGTTGATGACCTTAATTTGACCGAGCTCCAAGTATTATATATACATCCCTCCTCCATCTCTCCTTAGTTTATATATTTAACTGTTTTGATTTTAAGAAAAGAAAGGGATCTTTATATATATTCGCTAGCTTATTTTGGACAAACGGTGGTTGCTATTATCGATCAGCTGGTTGTGCACTCGCATGGTACAGTAATTAATTAATGTTAGCTCCTATTTGATTTTGATTTGATAGGGTGCATCGGCTAATAGAGGCTAACATTAATTAATTAATGTCAGGCACTTCTTGGCTGACAAGCAGAAGATGCCTTCCGCAGCATTTTAGCAATTTGCTCTTTTTAAGTCTTTTTCACTGCAGAGCCATTGTAGCTTGAAAACCTTGCATGATTCTACATTGATATCAATCATTGTATGAATTTTATCCTAAATATCGTTGAAAACCTTATACCAAAGAATGTATATAACAGTTTATTTTCTCCGTAAGAGGTGTGGACTGTGGAGGATCCTTCTGTGGGCTTAACTCGGAAGACTATGCCCAATTATAGCAACCCCGCTGGTATAAATACGGCCCAAAGTTTTCGGACATATCCCGGATCTAAGTCCGGCCGGACCAAGCCTTGTGGCTAGAGCCTGTTATCATTGCCTTCGGGTTTGGACAGGTCTTAGCCCAACCCAACTCGGCTTTAGCCCGATACCTATGTCAACACCCGAGGCCAAGCCCTTCCAAGCCCTTCTCACGCCCGCCCGCCCGCCCTACAAATATTAACCCAAGGCCCGCCACAATTTTTGTATCATTTTTCAGTTAAACTTGGCTGTGTTCTTGACTGATGGATCCACACAAATACTGTTTTTAGAAATGTCCCTTTCACGCAGGAATCACAATAGTTTGATTGGATGACAAGAAGGATAAACTATATTAGAGTAGAATTTGTCTTCAGGACTTCCTAAATTTTGACAATACATTGATTAGCAAAATAATTGAGATTATTTGGTATATATTAGAAGTAACTTTGGGCGTGTTGCTATCGATGAGGTCAGTGGTGTGCTAGTACTGATGCATTATGCTTTGAATGAAACTGGTATCTCTGAAATTCCCAACCATTGCTTTGAATGAAACTCCTATAATGCGCACAGGAAATTTAACGCTTCAGAACAAAATGGATCGAATAACAACAAATACGTAAATATTTTTTAAGATCCAAATTAACTCCCCTCTTTCCAAGGGTAATAGGAATACTCAAACAATCGTAGGAGTATTTATATATGACAGTGTTGCTTAACAATTACATCGCTGGCCCTAAATATTGTTGGATCCTTCAACAGGTCCGATGGGGCACTAGCCTTTATATATAAAGGAGCCCTGGATGGAAGTTGGAGATGAGCAAAGAGGTAGCTAGCTTTTGATTTCATGCAAAGCATGGCAACAACTTCTATGGCTGTATTCTCTTTCTCTTCCTTCCTCCTCTTTTTCCTCTCCTCCTTAGTATCGGTGTTGGCGGCTTCCAGAATGCTATACTCCGAGGCCTTGGCCCAGAAGGAGGCCGACCGCGTTGTTCGGCTGCCTGGGCCTGAGCCTGAGGTGAGCTTCAAGCACTACGCTGGCTATATCACAGTGAACGGAAGCCATGGAAGAGCACTGTTCTACTAGTTCTTCGAGGCCCCTGACGATGTCGAGAAGCATGTCTTCTCCATAAATGCATCTCATGCATGCTAGTTGTACTTTTATCAGATCGATGCAAAAAAAAAAAGAAGAAGAAAAAAAACACCCAAGAAAACCAAGTTTGATTGTTTTTTTTTTTTTTTTTTTTTTTTTTTTTGATGAGATGAGCCAACTGGCTAAGGATTACAAACAGCTTACATCAAAATGTCCAAAAGATCAAATCCATCCCCATAAGATCACAAAAGACTGGTCCCATGAAGACGACAGAAGCATGCAACTCTATCCGCCTTAACATTGCAAGACCTAGGTATGTGGAGAAACAATACCAAAGCAAACCAAAGTGTATCACACCACACTTCCTTCGCCAGCCCCTCTAACTCAAGCGGCCATAACCGCACACCATTGATGATCTGGATTGCAGTTAGGGAGTCTGATTCAAGTACCAGTTCCGTGATCCCTCTAGCTTTCGCCTCCTTGAGTGCCATGCTTATCACCATCATCTCGCCCTGCAGAACAGAGCACACCCCCACTGGGGCACCCACAACCCACTCCAGCTCCCCATTAGGCAAAATTCCAACCGCCCCAACTGCCGCAGACCCATCCACCAATGAGTAGGAGGCATCAATTTGTACCACCAAGCATCTTACTTGTTGTTCCCCATAGTTCCTTGGTTGACCACGACGATGCAGTTGTTCCTGAGCAAGCCGAGTGATCTTGGATGCCAGAGCTAATTCGGAAGCACCTTCATTCCCAAAGATAAGGTTATTGCGATCCTTCCAAGCCATCCACATCCCAACAGTGATGAAGATCTTGAGCTTCAAGTCCTCCTTACGGCCAGAACCCCTCAGGATGAAGTCCATCAGATATTCAGGATCCCATCTAGGAAGAGAAATACCCCCCTTTGCCGAGATGATCTAAAAGACTCTACGAATGAAGGGGCATCCAAATAGCACATGAGCAATCGTTTCCGGTTCTAACTTGCATCTAGGACATTCGCTATCGGATGAAAGACAAAGCCTCCAAAGCAAGTCCCTCAGCGCCAGTTTCCCCTTACACACCCTCCAAGCAAACTGTTTGACCCGAGGGCCAACCGGTAGCCTCCAAATCGCAGCCCATGAGTCATCTTTCTCTAGGAAGTAGCTCGGATACCTCTCCTGCAACTCAAATAAATAAGCCAATGCTGATGAAACCTTCCCATCACCATTGTAAGCCTAGCGAGCTACATCTCCTCTACCCACATCTACTGACCAGATCCGGGTGTAGAAGAGTACTTAGCAGTCTCACATTCAGATGGGGAATGCCTGGCTGGATGATGAGACGGGTGCAAATGGGATGATAGACTATGCCTGGAGTCATGCTCTTCTCCCCGACCATGGATACCACGCTATCAAGAAAGCCTGTGATTTTGCCCAGGAAAATAGTTGCAAGGCTTGCGATTATGCAATGGCAGAGTACTACGCCCTTTATACTCTCAATATTGATATGCCTAGCCTGAATACACCCAAATGTGTTGCTCCAAAGAAATCAGCAAGTTATGCTCACATGGTCAACCCTTTCTCCAAAAATGTAATTTTCTCATGATGATCACCTGCACTATGTATATATTCCTGGCCTCAATCATCTGCATATCGGAATTATTCTTTTCATAGTAAGACAATATAAATCTTTTGAACTCCCTTAATTTGCTTCGCACGGATTACGTCAATATCACAGGTTATCTGGTGGACACGATCCATGCAATCTACACAACGGCGAGGTTTACTTCAATAGGCCTGATGTCCAGAAAGCATTGCACGCCAATGTCACAAAGATTGGCTACAACTGGACTCATTGCAAGTACGTGCAATCATATATACTTTACTTTTAGCAACACTAGAGAGTTGATTCGGTCTGCACCCATTACTTGCTACAGCTAACTTTATCTATAATTAACTACTGAACAGCGATGTCTTTCATACCAATTGGGAAGATGCACCAACATCTATGCTCCCAGTCGTCCGTAAACTCATCCACGGGGGCCTTAGAATCTGGCTGTACAGGTACTATATATTTCATCACTAGCGAAACAATCACATATATAGCTTCCTAATTAGCATTTTAAGTTCTTTAGCAGCAAACTGAATCATTTCGAAGACAATGAAAAAGGATTTTCTCAGGGGGGTTAACAAAGGCTACTCATATCATTTTTCTCTGCAGTGGAAATACTGATGCGGTAGTTACGGTTACATCGACAAGGTACACACTCAACAAGCTTGCCCTCAACAAGTCAAAATAACCCGGGACTGGTCTCCATGGTATGATTACCAGCAGCCATGAATGTCTAGCTTGTCACCTTTCATTTCATGATCTCTAGATCTAGATCTTTAGAACATACTGATTGATCTTAAGCTTGTTGTAGTCATATAGATTGGTGAGTGGACTATCAACTACGCTGGATTGACCTTTCTAATGGTTCGTGGCACGGGACATGGAGTCTCGGGGAAACTTCCGCGCCAATCATTGGATCTAATCAGACATTTCTTAGCAAACCAGCAGATGCCACCTGCTGCATTCTAGCAATTTGCTCTTTGTCTTCTCTAGTGATGAATATGTCCAGCTTTTAAAAAGAGCATTCTGTATTAAAATTCTCCATCGATAAATGACTGGAGATCCAAAAGTTTTTCAATCGGGGATCTAATTGCATCTCTATGCTAACTTCCATGTTGGTTTTATTGCATAACAAGGCAGACTTTCGGCTTCATGACCTTATATTTCATAGTTTCAAGACATTAATGATGATTAGCTTTAAACATACTTAGTTCGAATCTTTACAGAGAGCGTAGAAATCTTAACATCTTATTCTTTGGATGACCTCCTCAAATGGAAAAGCGAGACAGAGGACTACATAGAACTGATGGTTCTCGGTGTTTGAACACCATATTCAAATGGCCTGGGATATATAGTGGATACAAGCGCGCACCCCTTACCATTCCAATAACACTATTGGGTGTTGGCATGATAGGAACTTAATTCAGGAAAGTTTGATAGGATATTGAGCAGGTTTTGATCAAGACAATATAAGCGAGTTTGCATGATAAAACTCTAGCTTTTGATGACATTATTGAGGAGAAAAGGAAACCAAGGTGTGGCTTGAAGGCTCATCTCTCTTTCTCAATGTCTGATAACTCAGAAGAGGTCATCTAGCTTTTTTATATGCTCCCTTGCCATATGCATTGTTCATGAAATTATTTAGGAGCCTATGAATATCTCATACTTGACCATTGACATTTCTGTTGGATGATTTCCTTTTATTGTTGCAGTTGACCATATCTCTGGCATTGTTCTAATAATGCATGTTAAGCTAGATACAATAAGGCCTAGGGAATAATAGATAGGTTATGCACGTTTACATTCATAATATTGGGTTGGGTAGGGTTTTGTTTCTCCTAGTTATAAAAAGTCCACATCCAAACTTAGCAAGACACTGAATCATACTGATCATAGTTATAGTAATTTGGGCAATCAAAACTAGCAAGCAATTACAGATGAAGAATAACTGAATAGCACATATTCCATGATAGAAAATAATGAACAAAGAACACGAGTAAGCACAATTCGTCATCTATGTACAAACAAAAGCGAACAAGAAAAAGCAGTCGATTACCATGTTTAACGTCAGAACTATCCAGTATACACACACACACACATTAACAGAGCCTTTTGACATGCATCGCTGTACATACGTCATCTATTTACAAACAAAAGTGAGCGAAAAAAGCAGTCCATATATACAGACACATACACATCAACAGAGCCCTTTGACATGCATCACTGGAAACATGGACCTGAAAGAAGTAAACTTAATAAACCACTTATACCTCTATAGCATAAAATTCATTGAAAAACACAAACTCGAGAGAGCTTCAAAGCATGCAACGGAACCAGAGTGAACTCATCAGAAACAGTATAGTTAAGACGTCAAAAATCATACAGCAGTAGCAGGTTTCAGAATTATTGCACTTGGAGTTTCATTACAAGCATAACCAGTCCCCTTTTGCATTCATATCTAATGTTAAAAATCTTAAAGGACAACAAGCGGAACAAGGCATAAACAAATAGCAGGGCATATTGTTTTCATCCATATTTAACCTTGTTGAGGGGAGTAAATGGATCAAAAAAAGTCCATTATACAACCAAGTTGCTAAAAGAGATAACAAAGAGCTTGGTTGCAGATGTCAAACAAAATAGGCTTCTAAGAAGAGACTAATGATCCAAATGAACTCTAATGGCAGGATTGGATCAAATTAGGTCGAAATGGAGGTAGCAAGACACCACCTTTCTCTATCTACTTCCAAGGAAGCGTAAAAACGGGTTAAGCTTATCAAAATAGACTATTAGCGAACCAGTACTCCATCCATTGAGACGCAATCCAAAGCAAGATTGAAAACACTTGAACAATGTAATTCTAAAGAGACAGAGGGAGAAGAAAATAACCTCAACCGTCACCTCGGAACAAAGAAGCCATCAATCACCCCTTTTTCCCAAACCCTTTCTCCAACCTCTCGCAATCAACCAGATACGAGAACCCATACGCCAGATTCATGAGCGTCGCCTCGTGCAGCTCCCTTTTCGCCGTCCCCGTCGCATCCGTCGAGAAGAAAACCCTAAACCCTCTAACAAACGCGTCCCTCGCCGTCGTCTCACAACAGAGATTCGTCATCACTCCCGCCACAATAACCTCCTCAATCCCTCGACTCCTGAGCTCCTCCTCGAGTCCCGTGCCGGCGAAGGCGCTATAAGTGGACTTCTCGATGACCAGGTCGTCCTGGAGACGGTCGACGAGTTCGGGTTGAAGGAGGAGAGAGTCATGGGTACCGTCTAAGATGAGTTCGCCATGCCACCACTCTCCGAGCGTTGAGGGATCCGCGCCGGAGAGGTGGCGGTGGCGGGTGAAGAGGACAGGAATCCCCACTGAGCGGCAGAGAGAGACGGTGGCGCGGACGGATGGGAGTATGGGAGCGGCGGTGGAAGCGAAGAAGTTCTGGAGGTCGATCACGAGGAGGGCGGCTGAGCTTGGGTTGGGGTCTCGACGGCGGATCTCGTATTTGGAGTAGGAGGAGCTGGCGGCGGTGGACGCCATTGGAGGCTTCGCGACGAAGTGGGAGTCGGCGGTGAACGAGGAGGTTTCGCGACGGTTTGGTAATCCCTTGACTTAGAGCATTCCCGGCAGGTTCGCTGTCCCGTTTCCGGCACAAGGGATTCTGGGAATAAATAAAAGAACGAGGATAAGCGGGCACGAGGGATCTTGGCGTTAGAAAAAGTCACGGTAACGAGTAACGATTGAAAAAGGGAATAAACAAGTGATGATTGTTCAGCAATAAGCGAGGATAATGGAATTTAGGGTTAGCAAAAGCGAAGATAAAATTAATGTTTGAAACATAAGAATAAATAAGTAATGATCGCTTGTGTTAGTCATAAATATAACCATATCTTAGGGCCCGTTTGGATTGAGAATAAGTATGCTTAAATCTCATTTATGTATCCAAACACTTTATCTATAATCTTACATAACTACCTTTAATGCTTACATAACTTTTACTTTTTTAAACATACAAATTTATCCTATTCTTAATCCAAACGGACCCTTAAAGTCATTAGAGCGATTCATAAGGTCAATGGCAATTTTGTAAATATTGTCATTAAATGATCCTTATCTTTAGCTTTAACACATCTTAAGTATTTTAATCATAACCTTTATATCAAATATCCAAATTGACCGATTCTTGAACCATTGGAAAGAGGACGAAAAGATCTACAACTTTTCTGTTGACGAAATTTTCAGATTCCATCGTTTAGTATGTCAAACTGACAGCCAAAATGTTTAGCCATAAAATAGTAAATAATGTTCAAATTTCCAATCGTCTAAAGAATCCCATTGGCCAATTTCCAATCTCAATATGTTAAAATTCCAATCGGCCATATTTTGGTTGATTATTTTAATAATGGTCGTCAATGTGATCCAACTATTTTGGTCATAACTTTCTCATACAGTGTCCAAATAGATTGAGTTTTAGACCGGTGGAAAGGAAATTGGAAGACCTACAACATTCATAATCAGAGTTTTGCCAAACTCCAAGGATATCATCGGCCAAACTCCAGCTATTCATAGTTCTCTCGTCTAGTTAGATGATATGTTTATCTTATTATTTTCAAATTATTTAAATTTATTGTGGATCATGGATATGTATATAATCGTGCACCACATGTTGGATTGTGTAGTTAGGTTGACTCATGTCCCTGTCCGGATGAGTTTTCTGGATCGAGGTGTGACACATCATGGGTACAAATTTTGAGCAACTAGGAGTCGCGTTCGGAATCTGACTAGAACTTTGAATAGCTGGAGTCTTGGTCACAGTGGGAATCATGTCGTGAATCTGAGACGGAGTTGGTATTGGTGTCGACTTCTCCAAAACTTCTTGAAGCACTAATGCATTCAAAGTATGATTCCAAGTTGGCCTCAAATTTGTGGTCTAACTTGAGGTTGAACTCGGAGAAGTACTCTGAATTCTGATCGAGTTCGGAGAAGCTAATCCCATCGATGCCGAGAGCGACATTTGCGGGGAGGCATGTGATGCCTGTGGTGGTGGCACCACTGAGCCAGTCCAGCTCTGTGAGACAGGGCGGGCTGGGATGAGTCTCCTCTAGTAAGATGCATGCTGCATGGCGACGTGCTTATTCTTCTTGTACACACGGGCTAAGCTTACTACATCGGATAAGGTGATGGGTTGAGCCCATTGAACTTCGATGCTTATGGTGGGTTTCAGTCCGCAAACGAAGCAACTCACTTGTTGAGCATGAGAGAGGTCACGGACACAGTAGAGAAGTCTCTCGAACTGGACATGGTACTCGTGTATCGAACCCGTCTTCTTCAGCTTGTTGAGGTCCCCGAAAGAATCATAGTAGATGTCGAGACTGTTGATGCGAATAAAGGAAGAAGTACCTTGATTTGGTCGATGGACTCTCTGGTTTGCTCGGGGATCTGTTCCATCCATACATGTAGACCTTTGATTGCCTTAGTCATGACATCTGGGTTTGCCATGTTTGAAGATAGCGAGAGAGAATGTAGAAACGACCTCTGATATCAACTGTTACGAGTCTGCTTCTTGTAACTCTTCTCAGACCAGGTTTCAAGTCATGGGGAGTCCTATGGTCGGATTTGGTGGATGGTAGGGGAAGGAACCTAAGGTTTAAGGGAGGAAGAAGGCTTGGATGGCTAGGATTAGGTCTAGGGTTTAGATCTAGGACTTGGATTAGGTTTAGGGAGAACCTAAGAATCATAGTAGGCTCTCGAATCCCAGAGTGATCATCACTAGTAATGATCATATCATTGACACGCCTTGAAAAGTGTCGTTACCTTAACAAGGACGCCAAAATTAGAAATTTATAATCAAACTACTAACTAACTACTTTATGGGTAGATAGCAATGAGTCCGAGTCGGTCCACATGGAAAAGAAGTGTTAAGTATAATTACCACGTATAGTTCTAAATCAAAAGATTGATAAAGGAAATGATTTTTGGTTTTTAAACTACTCTTAACTCAGATTAAACTCAATTGAATAATAATAGGATAAATGGCCAAGAGATTTCTAATCAGTAATAAAGAACTAACTAGGTCTTCCTAGGATAAAAGCAATTCAAAAGGTGTTAATGGTTTTAACAAGTCGATAGGTGAATGGCTAGAACCCCTACCGCTCAACAAAGATTCGTAAGAAGTCTTCATCGGAACGAAGATCAAATCAGCGGATAATTGGTATGAGAATAATCAAAGTGGTTCTAGCACTTTGAGATCGCCTAATCAATAAAGATAAAGAACGAATTATAGGTTATAATCATAGGTCTTAATGGTTCTAGCATTAAGGTAGTGGTTCTAGCACTCCTACAATCATAATCTAGGGTTTAGAATCCAATCCAAAGATCTAACATGGTTCTAGCATGAAAGCATCTTGAACAAGTCATAATCCTAGCCTCTAACATGTAATCTCAGCATAACTTTCACATCCGAACTCGAAACAAGGTGATTTAAGATTCGGTGGAAAGCTAAGGAAGAGATCTACGACTTTTATGTTTTGAGTTTTCACAGAATCCGGCTGTATACCCACGGAAAAACCGAGATAAGACAGACCGAATCTAGGGCACAAAGAACAAACAATTCATTCACCATAATAAATATTACCAATAGATATATAAAATCTGAAATCTATCCATTAAACCATCATAAAGTACATGCTCTGATCCATAGGAAAAACCTAGAAAGATTCTCTATTACATCATAGAAATCCCTAGGCTAGAGATTAGTTACTCATCTTAGGAAGGAGATCCGTCGATGAAGGTTGTCGCCGCGCTCCACCCATGGATCTTCCACCAAAGATCTAACCTAATTTGTGGAAAAGAAACTAAGAGAAACCCTAAGAGATGACGAAAATTCGGCCATGGAAGGCTGCCAAAACGCCCCCAAAGAAGGCTATTTATAGCCTAAGACAAACCCTAACTCGGATTAGTCAGTTTCCTTTTATTTTTCCCGCAGCGCCCAAGGAGATCGATCTCCTTTGGGATGAGATCGATCTAGTTTTCCGTAACTGCTTCTTCTGCACCTCTGTACTAAAAATAGCATATCTTCCTCTAGGAAACTCGAAATCACGAACCGTAAAAAGTTCTGGAATCTAGACTTCAAGAGCTTTCCAACCATGTATAGCACATCATCTCGTTCTTCCTGAACAGGTACAGTTTTAATGTCAAAGATGGTCCATCTTTGCTCCTTTGCTCTTTTGCTCCGAGCAGGTTCTTTATTTGTTCGTTTTAGCACCAAACTTTATCTAATCTTCGTTGAGGGTCTTTAAGCCTGAAATGGGGAAAAGATAATCAAAATAGCATTGCTCGGAGACTAACGAGACCTAGTTAAAAGGGTGATTTGTGCACTTTTCACGTCTTATCAATCATCCACATAAAGCAGTAAAATAGTTAGACCAGCAGCAGTGCGACGAATAAAAAAAGCGGAGTGATAGGGGCTAGAGGTAAAACCGCATTGTGTCATAGTAGAGCTGAACTTGGCGAACCAGGCCCTCGGGGCTTGCTTGAGCCCGTACAATGCATGTCGAAGAAGACAAACAGTATTAGGAGGATGTGGATATCCTGGAGGAGGCTGCATATAAACCTCCTCAGTCAAATCCCCATTCAGGAAGGCGTTCTTCACATCCATTTGAAACAAGGGCCATTGTCGAACAAATGCTACTGCAGGAAGAGAGCGAAATGAAGTAATACGAGCAACCGGAGCAAAGGTCTCTTCATAATCAATGCCATACTCCTGTGTAAAGCCCTTAGCCACAAGACGGGCTTTGTACCGCTCCATAGAACCATCAGACTTAGGTTTGATCTTGTAGATCCATTTGCATCCAACTGCACTCTTGACAAGAGGAAGAGCCACAAGATCCCAAGTATGAGTTTTGGTAAGAGCATCAAGTTTGTCGGACATAGCTTGCTGCCAAAGAGGATTAGAAGAGGCCTCACGGTAGTTGGGAGGCTCATGTAAAGTAGCTAGGGTAGCATAGCAATGAATGTCACGAAGATGTGAAGGAAGGTCTCTTACCCGAGTAGAGTGACGAAGGGTAGAGAGAGCAGTCTCAGGAGGAGGAGGCGCAGGAGGTGAAGTGGGAGGATTTGTAGAAGAACCAGGAGCACCGGTAGGGCCTATCAACTGAGTCTCATTAGAGTGCACTACCATGTCGTCAAGGTTACCAGTGTCTGGTAGCAAGTCCACAGAGACATCTGTGAAGAGTGGAACATGGCTTGATAGTGAAGGTGGAAAAGAGACCATACTGCTAAAGGACCGATGTTCCCAAAAGGTAACATGACGGGATTTCCAAAGACGCTAGTCAATGGGATCATAACAACGATAACCCTTATGTTCGATGTCATAGCCTAAAAAACAACATAAGCGCGATCTAGGTTGTAACCTATTATACTCATGTGGTTGAAGATGAACAAAACATGCACTCCCAAAAACTCTAAGAGATTTATAATTGGGAAGTTGGCCATAAAGAAGTTCATATGGTGACTTATGATGGGTAGTGGGTGAAGGCATGTGATTAATTGTATAAGCTGCAGTAAGAGCTGTTTCACCCCAAAAGTGTTCGGGAACAGAAGCGGAGAGTAGAAGGGCTCGAACTGTATCCAAGATGTGTTTGTGCTTGCGCTCAGCACGCCCGTTTTGCTGAGAGGTTCCAAGACAAGAGCGGTGGGAAATTGAGCCATGTTGTTTGAGATGATGAAGAAAAGAGGACTCTTGATATTCCATGGCATTATCAGAGCGAAAGACTTTAATTGATCGTACAAAATTGAGTCTGAACCATATTGTGAAAATCAATATAGGTTTGTGGGAGGTCATACCTTTTGTGTAACAAAAAGAGCCAGGTATATTGAGAGTAATCATCGACAAATAGAACAAAATAGCGCGAACCCCCCATAGTGGGTGTGGGAGCAAGTCCCCAAATATCAGAGTGTACTAAATCAAAATGAGCTAAAGTAACGGAGGTGCTATAGGTAAAAGGCAATTTAGATTGTTTTCCAAGTTGACAGGACATACAATCAAAAGACTCACCACTAACAGAACCTAGATAACCATGAGAAATCAAAGTACAAAGGTGGGGTATGGAAGCATGACCGAGCCGAGAGTGCCAAAGCTGAAGAGGAGTAGATGGCGAAGTGGATGGAGTTGCGGTAGACACAGGTGCTGGAAGATGCAAGGAGGTGAGCTCAAACAGACGACCAATCTTAGGGCCGGTCCCAACTTCCTGACCCGTCCGCGGATCCTGTACTTGAACACCACGATTAGAAAAATGTAATTCAAGGCCTTGGTCGACAAGTTGTCCAACAGATAACAAGTTTAACGACATGTTTGGAACAAGATAAGTATCAAGTATAGATAACCGAGAGGTAGAGACAGAACCAATATGACTAACATGTATGTATGAGCCATTAGCAGTGTAAATAGTTGGGGAGGGAGACAATGCATGCTTCGAGGTGAAGAGAGAAGGATTAGGAGTCATATGGTTGCAACAAGTTGTATCGAAAAGCCAAGTGGAATTACCTGATAATGTGGTAGACAGTGCAGAAAGATTGGTCTTAGAGAGAACCCTGTGAATGAGGGCTTCAACCTCAGTAGCAGAGAGAGATGCAGATGGAGCAGCAGATGGAGAGATAGAAAAAGCATCAGATGGCTCTGTATGAGCAGCAACAACAGTCCTTTGGAAGGGAGCTCTCTGGCCACGATCAAGAAGACGTTTGCGACATTCATTTGCTTTATGCCCCCACTTCTTACAGTAGTTGCACTGAATACCAGGAGAAGAAAGGGGACGAGCCGGTGCATGAGCAATAAGAGGTGCAGAAGGAGTAGCCAAAACTGCCTCTGTGATGGGCAGTTTCATAGTGGAGAAGCGTGTCTCCTCAGAGATCAACTCACTTAATATTGTCTCCAAAGTGGGTAATGGGGATCGATGTAGTAACGAGGCACAAGTATTCTCAAAGTCATCTCGAATAGCCATCAAAAATTGAATCAAACGCATGCTATTCCGATAGGTGACAAATGATCTGGCATCCGTCGGATTACTAAGCTCAGGCTCGCACAAGGAAAGCCGATCCCAAATATAGTTCATCTGGGAGAAAAAGTCTGTGATAAACTGTCCTGGTGTCTGCCGCATAAGATGAATCTGGGAAGTAAGTTGGTACTGTTGAGAGAGATTAGTAGAGTTGTACCATTGTGCTAGGGGATCCCAAACATCTTTGGCGTTGTCAAAACGACCAAAGGTCATACTGATAGAGACAACACAAGTGTTGGCGAACCAAGAAATGATCCTATAGTGTGCACTCTCCCAATTAGCAAGACGGGTGTCAAAAACACCTTGTTCTTCGGTTGCATCTTTCTCTAGTTTGTTTTCATCACCAGTGACATAACTCCAAAGCCTATGCCCACAAAGCCACATGCGCATCGTTGTAGACCATGCATTGTAATTGGAGCCATCAAGAACAATAGTGATCGACTGAGTGACATCCTTGGTGATAGATAAAGCACTGGCCATGTCCTATTGCGTCCGATAGTGAAGGCACTACCACGGTGAAGCAGGACAAAATAAGAAGAAGTTATCGCTGGATCTAGAGAAGACCGCGAGCAAGGAAGGGGCCGTGGTCGTCGGAGAAGACGCTGGAAGAAGAAGAAGAAGCCCGCGGATCTGGATCTGGTCGCACACCACCACTGGAAAGGAACTCGCGCCGGAGATTCTCTTATCTCTTGGTGGAGCAAGAAGCAAACTGTTGTTGCCCGCTCTAGCACTGAGGCTGAGTACCGGGCTCTCGCCGACACCACTTCCGAGCTTCTGTGGCTTCGTTGGTTTTTACATGATATGGGTGTTTCCTTGCAGTCCAGTACTCCTATTTATTGTGACAGCCAGAGTGCAATTCAGATTGCCCATAACAATGTCTACCATGAGTGCACCAAACATATCGAGATCGATTGTCATTTTGTGCGTCATCATTTACAGGAGGGCACTCTTCACCTTTGTCCAGTTTCCTCTGCGGATCAACTAGCCGATATATTTACAAAAGGCTCATCCTCCTGGGCGATTTCGTCTTCTTGTTTCCAAACTCAAGATGGTCTCCTCATTATCACCTTGAGTTTGAGAGGGGATGTTGGTATACTCTATAGCCAACCTATGACACACCCCAGCTACCCTATAGCACACCCTATGTATATGCCTATAAATACCTTGTAAAGTATTATATGAGAGATAAGTGAAATACATTTCTTCTTCATCTTCAACAATAGGGAACCTAGGGTTGAGATTAGATCTGGGTATGGTTAATGGGTGGCCGGGATTAAAAGATAATGGATAAGATAAGTAATCGGCTTGGTTAGGTTAGGTCTTGGGTTGAGCAAACCAATTAAGACTCACTTATGATGAAGGGTGAGGATTAGATCTAAGTGGATAAGGTAAATAGGAGAGAGAAGGTGATTAGGGTTCAGATGAGGATTGGGTAGGCTAACTAAGGGAGAAGTGGGGCCGGATGGGAGTAACGGAGGTTTAGGGATGAGGACCGGCTAACAAGGAAGTGGGGCCCGGTTAAGAAGAAATGACGTGAGTTACTATAAGAGGGGTCCACGGGTTTGGAGAGAGGAAACGGCTAGGGTGAAGGCAAGAGGGATCAGATGTCTAGGCTTGGGCGTTGCTTCGAAGGATACCTATGACTAATGCGGGTGAAGAAGGAAAGGCTAACCCGGTAAGGCCTTGGACTGGGTAGAGAGAGTGGAGAAGGAGTGAGTGTCGGTAAAGTCGGGAGAACATCGGGGTGGAGATGAACCGCCTGCAAAGAAAATGATCAAAGAGGAAAAAGATGGTTGACGGTGTCGATTGAAGAGAACTCTTATTTTCTCTCTTATTGAGCGTCTCTCTCGTTGGGAGGTTTCTTTCATGCTTACCCTGTGTCATTTATTATTTTAAATCACCAGCATCAGCAGCAGCAGCTTCAGCTGAGTTTTTTTTTTACATAAAACAAACATAGTGGGGGTGTCAATTTTGTCTCGCTAGCTTGCATCCAAAGCCAAAGGAAAGATTGGGTGGTTCATTAGGCAATCCCGTACATGTTTGTTTGTTTTTTGTGCAGGCGACTTTGATTAATTGTTGCTCCGCCTATTAGTCATTTTTGAGGAACTATTAAGCTCATCTTATCGAGAAAAAAAAAATGAATCCAAGTTATGAAATAAAATCCTTCGAGAATCCTCTCTTATGTCTGCAATATTCGTGGAGTCTAAATTTTTCTCTGTTTTGTTTAATTAATCTCAAAGACTAAGCCGTGTACAACAAAAGAAACTACTGAAAAGAGAGTCCTTCAAGAGACTCCAAACAGGTTACCCACCCAAACTCCCCAAACTAACCTCTAACTTTTTTTTATTTGCATGCTCGAAGGAATCAGCCAAACCATTTGAAGTTCGAGAATATGCCTAGAAATAATGAGTCCAAAAATAATGCGACAAACCTGAACCATCAGAACCTTCACCTTTGCAATTAATCGATGTCCGCAGAACATTTTTTCCAGAAATGCTTTACATAAGCCCTAAGTATAGTTTTCTGAATGATGAATACTTTACTAAACAAGGGATTTTGGGGTTAGAAATAGTGGTGATAATGAGTGGGGGATAAATTTATTATTTAAAAAATAATAATAAATAATAATTATTTGAAATAAGAAAATGATGTTTGGGGATAAAATAAGGGATAAGGTGGGATAACCGCCCACCCTAACAGGGCTAAAGTTTGGCTGGTTCGACTTCTAATATAGCGATTAGTCTAACACAACTTGATCTTATCATGTATGTATTCGAAGTGAGTTTTGGCTTGTAGCTGGCTATCTATGACGTCAATGGTGATCTACTGACGAAATCAATTAATCAAACAAATCAACCAATATAATTCATAAATAGTTCATACATTAATTGTTCTCCATGAGTTGATCTGGCGCAGGGTAAACGTGAAAAGCCTCTCATCGGGAGAGACAACCGTCCTCTCTATGGGAGAGACAACCAGACTTCTCAAAAAAGGAGAAGACCACCGAATTTTACTCAATCCAAAGTGCCCTAGTTACAAACCCTAATACTTCTTTTATAGGATAAGGAGAGACCAACTTACACATGGACTCAAAACAGGAATTAGACTCAACTTAATAACTAATGAAGCAATCCGGAATTAAGAGAGAAGAAACCCGCCTAGAAATAAGAAAACCTGCTAAAAATAGTAAGACCGATAACCTGTCAAAAAAAGAAAGCTTTTACACAAAAACGGAAATTTAGACCATAAGGAAAAGGTATCTGGAGATTTGGAGGCTCAGGTCATGGAGAGATCTTCGATCTTTGATAAATCTCATCGGGCTCGTCGAGCCGGTCGACACGGCTGATCGCACGCCCCGATCGGACATCAGGGTCGAAAGTTATGTCCATCTGACAATCACGATCGCACGGAGATTTGAGTCGGACGGATGGAATTCGAACGCGACCGGATCTTCTAGGAAGCCTCTATGGGTCGGACTCAGCCAAGTCTGGATCTGGACTTGGTCCTGTATCATGATCATGTAATAACTGATCAAAAACATTCCAGCTAAGAACTCCAAAGATACACGTACAATAATATATCGGCATTTTAACGCTTGCGAACAAAATCGATCTAATAGGTACAAACATAGCTATAGATGGCTGCATCAATAGGAATTGTCAAAAAATATATATGATAATGTTCTTAAACAAAATTATTCAACAGGTCAGATCGGGCACTAGGCTATATAAGGGAGCCTTGGATAGATGTTGGAGATCATGAACAAAGAGCTAGCTCTTCTCTTCTCATGCAAAGCATGGCAACTACATCTACGGCTGTCTTCTCTTTGTTCCTTGTTCTCCTCTTCCTCTCCTCCTCAGCGTCGGCGGCTTTGAGGAGAACGCTAGACGCTGAGGTCTTGGCCCAGCAAGAGGCCGACCGCGTTGTTCATCTGCCTGGGCAGCCTCAGGTGAACTTCAAGCAATACGCAGGCTATGTCACTGTGAACGAGAGCCATGGAAGAGCACTATTCTACTGGTTCTTCGAGGCCACTCACGACGTCGAGGAGAAGCCATTGCTTCTCTGGCTCAACGGAGGTGCTCTTATCTCTTCATGCATTAATTCATGGTCTTCTCTTTAAATGGATCACCTTCTAGCTAGCTAGCTGCACTATCATTTGATATGTTGCTTCATATATTGCTCGTGTCTTCTTGATAGAGATATATATATATATATAGAACAAGTTTCTTCTTGAGATCGATGCAAAGAAAAACTCTAGATATGGTTCTCTTAAGATGTGAAGGTCTGTTTAAATCAAGAATAAAATATCCATAAAAATGATTCTTCCTAAGAAAACCAAGTCTGTTTATTTTATTTTTGCACCTTGATTAATTAATTGATGTGTGACCGAGCTTGATAGATATGGCACAAAGAAAGAAATCTGACGATGGATATTGCCAAATTGCATGTAATTAATTTCAGGGCCAGGCTGTTCCTCCGTGGGCTATGGAGAAGCTATAGAGCTCGGGCCTTTCTTGATCCAGAAGGGTGAATCGCCTGTCCAATTCAACCACTACTCATGGAACAATGGCAAGCCTGCTCTCCTGTCACAATATTACTACGTACTATTTTCCCGATTTAACATCAAGCATATATATGGTCATACTACTCGATATACAGTTCTAGTACTCAGCCTACATTCATCTATCCCTCTCAATCTATCAGCATATCTAAGCTTTGACTATTTACTAGTGAAGTTAACATAGTATAATTAAGAACACGTACAGCTTGATGGTTGACATTTATGGTATAAGCCCAACCCCATCAGCTTCCCTATTCATCTTCCCTAAAATACTCTAATATTTATTACTCTCATATTTTACAGCTTCTCTATTTACAACACCATACATCAGCTTTCCTAAACCATTCCCTACATCATTAAAATACTCATTCCCCCATCTTTCTTTTCATATTATATTCTCCATTTATTATTTGACAGTCATATAATTATAAAATATATTTACATTACATAATTAATTAAACTATGAGAATATTTTTATATTAAAATATAATATATAATAAATGCTTGAAAAGGAGAGCTACAATTAAATATTTGAAAAGGAGAGCTATAATTTTATTTCAATAGTTCTATTAATTAAATACTTGAAAAGGAGAGCTACAATTCTATTAATCTCATCAATAGTTCTATTAAAGTACATTATAAAATAAATAATAAACATATTTTATGTAAATACCTTTATTAATTAAATACTTGTATTAAACATACATATTATAAGAATGGGGTGGTGAAGTGCTCCCCTACATGTGGGGGGAGCATTGTTCATGTCCCCTATTATAGGGGAGATGAAGGGAAGTTGATACAACCCATTTTTCACCATCTCCCCTAAATTTGCTACCCTAAAATAGGGTAGGGAAGCTTATGAGGCATCTGATGTGGATGCCCTAAGAACAAACTACGACGGTTTGAAACTTGTCTTCCTCAGTCTGCTTCTTGTGAGGTCTCTGCTTGCAATTAATCAATAAATCTCATACACGATGGGACATCTTAGACTACATTGATCGATATAGCTCACTCCTAACTATCAGCTTAAGCTTTTGGGATAGTAGGTTTATGCTAAGTATATATTGATTGCTAAAAGATTGCTAGCTTGAGAAGACATCATCAATTGCTAACTATCAACTAGTTTCGCAGCGGCCAATTTGCTATTTTTGGAGTCTCCAGCCGGTGTTGGATTTTCTTATACAAATACCAGCTCTGATCTGCTTAATTCCGGGGACAGCTTAACCGGTAATCAACTTTTTTTTAAGTGACTTCAAGCTCATATATATATTGCTTTAATTTTATAGTTAATTGGTGTTTACATCAATTTTGTGAAACTTGTTGATCGGTACACCACCATTATTAGATTTAAAGTCTAAACATCATTTTTCGTCAGTTATGACCACTTATGTTTGGTTATGCATTTCTGATGACCTTTTTACCCCTATCTATGATAACCGATACGCTGCCATAATCGCCCACCTTGCCGCCGACACCGTCCACTACAACCCCTCCGACGTATCTACCTGGCTTGAGAGTATGCTCTCTAAGATCAACGCCCTCCTCCATTCCCCTGCCATCGGTGTCCGCGACCACAAGCCCTGACTTCGTCGAGACTCGGCACCTTCTCTGCCTCTAGCATCATCCGCGGCTCCTCCCCTCCGCCCCATCTCCTTTCCGACCTCTTCGAGGTCCCCCTTCACCGACACCGTCCTTCCGGTCATTGGCGATCGCATCCGAGCTCGACCATCATCGAGATCCGTCACCTCCTCCATTGCGGAAGCTACCCCGCCGCTCCTCTCCACCCCACGCCTCGTCGACCCCATCCGAGCTCTTTCCCTCGTTGTCCATTGCCTCATGGAGCCCCGTCGACCTCGTCTCCGATTTTCTCTCATCCTTGGTCGACAGTGGGGTGCTGAGGCCCGAGATTGGAGTCGGTGGAGGTTCTGGCGAAGGATGGCATTGTGATGAGAAGGCCAAAATGATGATGCTTGGTCGGGGTAGGGTTGAAGACAAGGCGATCGGCGGAAAGGAAGGAGGCGGCGGAAGTTCGCGGGGAGAGCGGCAGCGTCCGGTGGTGGTGTGGTTGGAGACAAAACATTATGGCGACAAGATCGGCAAGCGGCTTGCGGTGGTCGGCAAGGAAATCGACGGAGATGAGCATGGAAGGTGGTGGGTTGGTGAGGCATGGCCTAGGACTCGCGGAAGCCGGCTAGAGCCAGAGTCCAGCGGTGGAATTCCCGCGAGAAGACTTGGCGGCGACGTGGTCGGCGTGGACGGTGAATGAGACCACCGAGGTCGGTCGCGAGCGGTGTTAGAGTTAGGAGGAGGTGATCGGGAGAGAAGAGAAGGCTTGGAGGAGAGAAAATGAATGTGATTTGATGGACGGTGTAGATGGGAGGAAGGTGGGATTAGATGGATGTGATTAGAAGGTGGGTTTAGTAGGTTATGATGGTTGTTTGATAATTTGAAGGGTTGATATGTAATGGGAAGTGGAGATAAAAGAGAAAAAAGAGAAAAGTGAAGTTGGGAGCTCATTGTCAGTCAAGACAAGTATAGGAGGGATCGTAGGGACATCAGGGAATGATTCTGGTGGCTGATCGACGAGAATGGCGGCGGAGACGGGGGATCGAGAGAGAAAAGTGAAAAGAGAAAAGTGAAAAGTGAAAAATGAAAAAGAGAAAAGTGAAATTAGGAGCTCGTTGTCGTTAAGACAAGTATACGAGGGACAGTAGGGACATCAGTGAATGATTCTGGTGGTTGATCGACGAGAATGGCGGCGGATATAGGGGATCAAAAGAGAAAAGAGAAAAATGAAAAAGAGAAAAATGAAAAAGAGAAAAGTGAAGTTGGGAGCTCGTTGTCGGTTGAGGCAAGTATAGGAGGGATAGGAGGGATAGTAGGGACATCAGGAAATGATTCTAGTGGTTGATCGACGAGAATGGCGGTGAAGACATGGGATCAAAAGAGAAAAGAGAAAAATGAAAAAAAGAAAAGTGAAGTTGGGAACTCGTTGTCAGTTAAGACAAGTTTTCTCTTTTCTCTTTTCTCTTTTCTCTTTTCAATGCGGATTCTGACAGCCGCTTCCTGCAACACGAGCGTCCACCTCCTCCTCGGCGGCTGTCAGCGCTAAACTTCCTGCAACTCCTCTTGAACTCTTGATGATGTTGTCATCGTGAATGGGGTGATGAGCGGCGATAGGCGGCGACGACAGCGGCTGCTTGTAGGTCTGTTTCAGTTTTCTCTTTTCTCTTTTCTCTTTTCTTTTTTCAATGCGGATTCCCACAGCCGCTTCCTGCAGCTCCGCTTGGACTCTTGATGAAGTCATCCTCGTGAATGGGGTGATGAGCGGTGATAGGCGGTGACGACGACGGCTGCTTGCAGGTCTGTTTCAGTTTTCTCTTTTCTCTTTTCAATGTGGATTCCGACAGCCACTTCATGCAGCTCCGCTTGGACTCTTGATGAAGTCTTCCTCATGAATGGGGTGATGAGCGGCGATAGGCGGCGATGATGACGGCTGCTTGCAGCAGGTCTATTTCAGTTTTATTTTTTCAGTTTTCTCTTTTCAGTTTTCTCTTTTCTCTTTCTCTTTTCTCTTTTCTCATTTCTCTTTTCAATGTGGATTCCGACAGCCGCTTCTTGCATCCCATGTTGCGCATTGAAGGACGATGGTGGCGTGGAGATCCAGCCCCGATAACGGTGATGGTGATGGGCAGTGACGACGGCGAACTTGCAAGGGAGACTTCGTTGACAGGGGAGAAGGGACCTTCACAGAACGCCCATGTTGCGCGATGGAGGACGACGGTTGCGGTCGTGGTGGCATTGTCGATGAGGTTTCTTGTCACCGTTGATTAGATCGTGGATCAGCTTCCATGATCGGAGGATTGAGGGCTAGAGGTCGTGGAAGTAGAAGTCTTCAAGATGCGCGAGGAACAATCGCTGCTACCACGAATGGGCAGCAAGAGCAAAGGTGGGGCAGCTCCCGAAGCTGTTGTTGTTGATCCGGTCAATGGTGGGAGAACTCCTCGACGAACTCGTCGACGGTGATAGTCGGTGACGGTCGCATCTTCTTGACTGCCGTACCATTCTCCTCGCCGCCGCCATCGTAGCCGTTCTTCTTGGGGCGATGCGGATCCATCAACATGACCTAAAGTTTGGAGCTTCTAAGGCGCGTTCATGGCCTTTGAAGGAGAGGTTGAGGAGCGAGAAGAGGTCGTTCATGGCGTTTGAAAGAGAGAGGAGGTGGAGGAGCGAGAGGAGGCAGATCGGTGACAGTGAGGAGACGAGGAGAGAGGTGGAGGAGGAGGAGGAGTGAGAGGAGGGCATAGGATTTTGGAGGTTGTTGTAGGAGGAGGGCATAAGTGTCTTTTGAAGTAGTAGATGGCGTTAAGGTTCTAAATCTTATTATTAGTATTTTTTTAACATGATAAGTCTATTTTATGGTGCTGACGCCCCTTCCCCCTTAATTTTATTCATCTCATCTTCTTTAATTGACACCATAATATGTTTTGCTTTTGATTTCGGAAGCAATTGACTCGTACGCATTTCTTGTGAACTGGCTCGAGAGGTTCCCACAGTACAAGTCGCATGACTTCTACATTTCTGGAGAAAGTTACGGAGGTAGAAATAAGTTATTCATTTGTTGACTGAATTTTACATGGAGCAAATAGTTAAGTCTTTATCCATGTTCACTCTTATAATTATCTGCTTTTCATAGGACATTATATTCCACAACTCGCGGAGAAAATATATGATGAGAACCAGAATGCTTCAGAGGAGAAGTACATAAGCCTCAAGGGTTTCATCGTAAGGTTTTCCGAAACTACTGTCTTACATATATATATATATATATATATATATATATATATGTTCTAATTAAAGGTCGGTCCAGCATGCATGCATTTTCCAATCAAAACCTGTCGAATTAACATTCAGATGGGGAATCCCGTGATGGACGATGAGACGGATTCAAACGGGCAAATCGACTATGCTTGGGATCACGCTCTTCTCTCCGACCATGGATACTATGCTGTCAAGAAAGCCTGTGATTTTGCCCAGCCAAATATTAGCAAGGCTTGCAACGATGCATTGGCGGAGTACGACAACCTTTTCACTCTCAATATTGACTTTTATAGCCTGTATACACCAGCATGTGTTCATCAGAAAAAATCCGCAAGAGTACAATCTCGCATGGTCAACCACCCTTTCTCCAAGATTAATGTACGTATCTTCTGCACTATGCCTGGCCTCGAAATCCTATACGTACATATCAGAACTATTCTTCTTCATAGTAATTAAGCTCGATCCGTTCGCTTCGCAGGGATTATATCACAGGTTATCTGGATATGATCCATGTATGCCAGACTACGGCGAGGTTTACTTCAATAGACCTGATGTCCAGAAAGCATTGCACGCCAACGTCACAAAGATTGGCCACAACTGGACTCATTGCAGGTACTTATCAATCATCTACATTTTCTCAACTTTTAGCAAGCATATATATAGAGTTGATGGTCTTGAACTACAGCTAACTTTATCTCGATCTAATTAACCAATGAACAGCGATGTCCTCTTCAACAATTGGTCTGATTCATCAACATCTATGCTCCCAGTCATCCGTAAACTCATCAACGGGGGCCTCAGAATCTGGATCTACAGGTGCAATTAATATATTCCATTGCTTGTTAATTAGCATTTGAAGCTCTTTAGTTAGCAGCAAATGGAATCATTCGGAGACAATCAAATAGGAAATTTTCAGGGGGTTTAATAAAGGCTACTCCTTCCATTTAATTTTCTCTGCAGTGGAGATACTGATGCAGTGGTTCCAGTTCAATCCACAAGGTACACACTCAACAAGCTTGCCCTCAACATAAACAGGGACTGGTCTCCATGGTATGACCACCAGCAGGTATGAATGTCTAGCTTGTCACCTTTCATTTCATGATCTCCTGATCTAGATCTTAAGCTTGTTGGAATCACATATATAGATTGGTGGGTGGACTATCAACTACGCTGGATTGACATTTCTGACGGTTCGTGGCGCCGGACATGCAGTCCCGTGGCATCTTCCGCGGCAATCACTGGATCTAATCAGCCACTTCTTGGCTAACCAGCAGATGCCATCTGCTGCATTGTAGCTAGCAATTTGCTCTTTCGTCTTTTGTAACAAGGAATGTGTTTTTAATACCCGGGCCAGTTCCAGGGAGCTAATTTAGTTCCAAGGCTTTCCTTAATTAACCCTTTGCTTGCTTAGTTTCTTGTATTAGCTAGACTGCCTTCCTTACCTGATGATGTATCAGGATCTTTCCTAGATGTATTAATGATTCCTTACCAGAAATAAAGAAAGGCGTCAAAGTTTTATCCCTCAAACTTAACAAGATATTGAACCATACTGACCATGATTACAGTAATTTGGGTAATCAAAACTGGCAAGCAATTTTTTTTTTATTAGATAAGCCCAAGCGCTACGGAACCAAATAGAAAGGAAAAGAGGAGTACAAACACTCAGCTAAGTGGGATGAAAGCACTTTCATCCCCAAAAACTGATGAGGCCAAGGCATCCGCTAAGCGATTGAACTCCTGCGGAATGTTGACAAACAAAGCTGCATTCAACTCAGAAGCTAATCTCCAGATAGAGGAAAGCACGTTACAAGCGAAGAATAACTGAAGAGCACATATTCCATGACAGAAAATAATGAACAAAAGAACACGAGTAATTAAGCACAATTGATCATCAATTTGCAGACAAAAGCGAACAAAAAATCAGTCCATCACCATGTTTAACGTAACAACTATCCAGAATATATACATCAACAAAACCTTTTATTTTGACATGCATCGCAGGAAACAAGGACCTGAAAGAGGTTAACTTACAAACCAATTATACCTCTAGGGAGGGAATTTTACAGCATCAGGTTCATTGAAAAACAGAAGCTTTAAAGCACGCAACGAAACCAGAGTGTGGACTCATCAGAAACTGTATAAGACTTCAAAAATCAGGCAACAATAGCCCCAAAAAGCCAATCCTAGCAGCATGTAACATATAAGTTTTTAGCTTCATATATTTCAATTCTGCTAACTAATCAATCACTTTCGCGCCAACATAGTGTCCACAGAACAACCGGCCGGCCACAGACCTCACAGGTTCACCCTAGCTCCACAAGTTTCCCGTCAGCAGCATTAATTCTAATAGCTTGTAGTTTCAGGAGCTGAGCAGCATGCTTCTTCCCGACACGGTGCTGAGCCAGTGCCATCTCGTTCATGCACGGGACATTACACTCACGGCACCATAATCTCTCCTTTCTTGGCTTCCGAGTGCTCTTATCGCCTAAGATTTCTTCAACCTTAGCCTTGTGTTTTTTCCCTTCACGGTGTTCCCGCAGACAGAAAGCATTCATGCATGCCACCTCGCAAACACTGCACCAAAGTGGAGCTTTGTTGCTAAGTGAGGCTTGCCGATGAGCTAAATCCTGATAAAGAAGCTGCCCATCATGAGAAATTTGCAGCAGAGCAAGCCGATCTTGTGAGGGTCGCGGCGAACACTGTCGATTGTTTAGCACTTGTGAGGGAGTCTGCCTACGAAGAGATGAATGTATTGGGCACTTCCGGTTGTTTGGTTGCTGCATAGACTTCCGATAAAGAAGCTGCCCATCATGAGAATGTTGCAGCAGAGCAAGCCGATCTTGTGAGGGTTGCGGCAAACATTGTCGATTGTTTAGTACTTGTGAGGGAGTCTGCCTATGAAGAGATGAATGTATTGGCCACTTCTGGTTGTTTGGTCGCTGCATAGACTTCCGATGATACTGCAGCAATGGCGTCGGAGATTGTTGAAAGCATACCCGCTTTGGTGGATCCTGCTTGTGTTGAAGGTTTCCTGGAGGCAATTGCTGCTCAGGAAGAGTTTGAGATGCTGCTTTTCTCTTAATTCCGGCAAGACTGGAGTTTCTAGGCCCCTCCTATATATAAAGAACAGCATTCCATAACAGTGAATGACTAATTGGAGCTAGCCACATGCTCAATTAATGAACTACCTCATAGGAGAAAGGGAAGAAGGATTAAACTGGACCTGAGATGAAGAAAGCGGTGGAAAACCAGGAGGTACCAGCATCCCCATGTTCATCTGCTTACTATATTTTGACTCTCTTTCCATGGCTTCCTCATAACTGATCCTAGCCTCCTTCACTTCATCTTCATAACCCCCATGTTTGCTTGACACCCATTCTTCATGCACTGTTTCAGCTGCTGGACGTCTGTTGATCAACCGCGAACCGGATGCCATATCTGCTAACTGGAACAAAGAGACATGATCAATTCTAACTTGAACAACTCTGCAAGTATTGGATAGGTTGCCAGGTTTCAGAGCCTTCAATTAAAAAACAGCAGCTAAACATGGCCAGGATGAATACCATTCTCTTAGCTCCACTGTCTAGGTGGTCAAAACGCTAGCCCTCTTCCTTCCTTGGATGTTTGAAAACAAATACCAAACGACAATGTTACTAGGAAAAAGCTCTCTAGATTTCTTATCTTCATGTATCCCTCCTGGAAAAAAAACTACCTAATTGTGCAAATATCAAAGTGCAACTATAAATTACATCCGTGCAGTAGATATTCGATATTCACACCCTAGTTGTCATTTAGGTTCAACAATCGCATTGCATAAAAGTCCTTAAAATATAAAAAGCTAGTTTGGCTAAAGAATTCTAAGCTTGTCACGGTTAAATCAGAATGGTCAAAAGAGCATGTAAGGAAACAAAAAAAATGAGAGTTTGGAGTGCATGTGTGCAGTTCTTTAGTTTACAAGGATATCTAGGCAACTAGAACTATTTTGAGAGATATATATGCAAAACATTTTTATTTTTTCTCCTTTCGCAAGTAGTTGAGCAAGAAATAAGATATTAACAAAGTTAGAACTATTTTGAGGGATAGATGCAAAATAACTAATTCTCTTTGTCCTTGACTCAATAATCCTGACCTTGGGGACAAACTGAAAATCTTTTTAGGGAGGGTTATTTATATATGTGCCCCTCTAAGTACTTGTCGTCGAATTTAAGGAGAAGATGTCTAATGGCGTTAAAGGAGGCATGCGAAATGACGCATTTGCCCTTAGCATAGCTAGGTCTAGATCCAATCCAGTTGAACTGGCTTGCCTATATAAAGGTTTCGACGGTCCAGATCTGGTGAGGAGATCACAAATGGTTAGGTTAAATAAATTTGCCCTCCCTACTTACTTTTTCTACCATGTCTAGGTTACTTAGATAGGCGGCGACAGAAGGAGGAGCATTTTTTGAGTTTAAAAGATGTTTATAGGGGCAAATATGAAACATGAAAGATTTTAGATACACATGTGTAATTTATGATGGTTTTAGAAACACATATGTAAATAACTCATCTTTTTAATGCACCGAAGTAAAACAATCGTACATGAAGGAATTTGGTCTCAATCTCCTGCAAGAGTTCTTTATTGCCTTTAAAGGGCTTGGGCTTGGGCTTGGGCTTGATGTTGATCTTGGGCTAATAGACTGGCTGGGGCTGTCGGACGGGTCCAAATTCCAGAACCTTCTGCTGCTTATATTCCACGCGATTCCGCCCAAATCGAATCCGATACTTGGTGGGATCAAAGAATAACTCTTGGATTTTGCACCGGAGAATTATAGCAACAGCGCAGGAGAAAGGGCGAGAGAGAGAAAGAGGGAGGAAGATGTCGTACATGTTGCCGCACCTTCACAACGGATGGGCGGTGGATCAGGCGATCCTCGCCGAGGAGGAGCGCCTCGTCGTCATCCGCTTCGGCCACGACTGGGACGAGACTTGTATGCAGGTTAGCCTTACTTTTAACCTAGCTCCCTTTCCTATTGTCAATGATGCTACCAGTGGTTGATTATATGGAGGCTAGATGGGATGGTGTTAGGGATTTGGGACTAGGAGCGATGCAAGAAATCTCTAATTTAAAGGCTAGGGTTTGCTAGCATATTTAATTTTTACTCTTTGTTTTTCTTCTTAGTATTTGATTGTTCCTGCTTCTCTGAACTAACTTATTCTTTCTTGGGAAAACTGGACAAATTGAAACCATCAACTCTTGTATCATGCTTCGGGGCACATATTTGATTCCCTTTCTAGTTTTGGGTAGAAGAACAGGCTGGGGATAACGTGTTTAACGTCCGTTAGCTAATATGCCCCATGCTTTAGTTCCCTGAGGGCACTTTTTTACGAAATTGGTTACCTATATGGAAAATTATTTGCCCCCTACACTTACAGGAGTCTCTGTGACACACTGGCCTCATGGGGGGTTTTGGCCCTTTTGGGGAAAGGGGGTGGGTGGGCTCATTTGTGGTTCTGGGTTGCATCCTGCCTGTTTGGTTGCAGGGGAGTTGAGACGAAGTGAGTTGTTATGGAAGTCTATCTTTCCTATAAGTCACTCTCTATAAGCAATGAAATGAGTATAGCTGACATTGGCATTATTCTTAGTTTGTGGCGAATGAGGTGACTTTTCTTTTTGCTTCTCATAGGATTTTTCGGTCTAATATTAACTTGGGAAGTTTCATTTTTTATGTCTGGGAAATCTCTTTTTTCCCGACAAGAAAAAGATCATATTGTTGGCGGGAGATCTTTTTGCCTTTGTGGTTTACCAATCGGGTTAAAATTGATCAGGGATGTTGAAAGGACAGCTAGTGATCGGCATCGGATTTGATCAGCAATTTTATCCCTTTACATAACTGCTGCTTTTAATTGGTAATAGAATGCTTTAATGTTAGGTTGTTTTTATCCCTCTAGAACTGAATTGGATGATTTGGTAACTCTATGTGATATTGAAATAGCTAGTTCAAGAGACCTCGAAAATTTCATTCCACTAGGCCAGGTTTGCATTTGTCCTAGTAGAATAGTGACAAAACAATTTTTAGCTTGTGCTTCCTTCTCGAGCTCTTAAATGTGACCAAGTAAAAATGTTGATGGGCTATCCCTGTTATGTGTGTGTATTGTTGATTTGATTGCTCCTGAGATCATCAACATAGCAAGTATTAGAAGCATAATTAGAACATAATCATAACTGAGAGAAAAAAGGATCAGGGTATCTTTCATTTATTTGTTTTTCCTGATGGTGTCCAAACTCACTCGGATATATAGAATCAAATTTGATTCGCAAGATATTTCTAATCCTACTGCATGGGAACCATGATAAGCCTGAATTAACCTGGAGGCATTATTTAGTGTAGGTGTTTAGATTATGAAGAAGCAACTGTTGCCAAGAAATTGCTCATTGCTGCACCATTTCTGACCCAAATGTCTGGTGCATGCAATAACTCATGTTACAGGTTTTCTTTCTATGCTCAAGTCCTAGCGTTATATAATATATATATATCTCTTAAGGCGGCATATGGCTCCTGATGATTTGCTGGTTCACATTTTTTCTAATCTGTTTTAGGAGACTATATTCTGTTGCTGCACCTCTTTGAGTCTCATCCCTATCTATGTTGCTCGAAGAGTAATGTTTGCATGAAAAATTTGAACGCCACTGCATTGTTCTAAAATATATATTGAGTGGTTTTGCTAAGTGAGGCTTTTTTATGGCTCTTAGCTATCTACCCTATTGAACATGAAGGTTGCAATATATTTGTTAATGATATTATATTGCTTAGAGAGTTGTACATGATTCTTGTATATTCCATATTTTGTCAAGGAATTATATTGAACATGAAGGTTACAATTTTACACTGATGTACTAAAATTGTCAAGTAGTTGTGCCTATTGTTTTTCATGAGGTTTTCTGAAGATACTTATCATAAATGTGGAAATGATATGTGATTCTCTCCTTTTCTCCCTTCTTGCTATGGTGCTTTACTGTGGAAACTTGATAATGCAGATGGACGAGGTCTTGGCCTCGGTTGCAGAGACAATCAAGAACTTTGCTGTGATCTATTTGGTGGACATTACAGAAGTCCCAGACTTCAACACCATGTATGAGCTGTATGACCCCTCGACTGTGATGTTCTTCTTCAGGAACAAGCACATCATGATTGACCTCGGAACTGGGAACAACAACAAGATTAACTGGGCTCTCAAGGACAAACAGGAGTTTATCGACATCATCGAGACTGTCTACCGGGGTGCAAGGAAGGGCCGCGGTCTTGTTATCGCTCCCAAAGATTACTCTACCAAATATCGCTACTAAGTTTATTATCAGCAAAGCTTGCTGCCTGTTATTCGGTGCTGGTGACTCTCAGATTATGTTGCACAGTTTAGTTATGAATGGTTCTGGATACCCTGAATTGTTTCATGAATAAGTGTCACTATGTTCCTGGAATTTCGATTGTCAATCGATCCTTTTGAATGCAAGTATGCAACCTTTTAGGTGAGCATATTTTTGGTGTACAAAACTCCGCTGTGATAATTTCTACTTCAATGAAGTTTCAAAGGTGTATATTAAGATTTGGGGGCGGAATCTACCTGGAGAGATCTTCACTATTTTTTTTTGGGGGGGAGGGTCCAGAGCCCCACATGCAAAAGACGGTTTGACTAAATACCCTTGCGCACTGTTTCGGGATAAAAAACCCAAACCACGCTTTAAAAGACACCTTCTCTTGCCTCCGCCTCTACCATCTCCCCGACTCCGGCGATCTCATCTCACCTGCAAGCTCCACCAACCATCTCGGGCGGCCTCATCCCACCTCCAAACACCACCATCGATCTCTACCCCATCGGAGGCCACCACCAGCCAGAGAGGCGACAGAGCAAAGGAAGGTATATGCGACACCGACGAGAACCCCCTTGCTCCGCCTGGTACCCATCCTAAGCACCGTCGCCTCCCTCGGCGCCTCTGTGGTCCTCAACCTCCGCCTCGTATATACCCATCGGCGACAAAGGTTTCCCCCATTACTGGCGGAAGACCTCATCACCGACCGTGACGAACGAAAAATAAGGGTTTCACTGCCGCTGCCGACCCCGATTAACTTCTTATTCCCCAATCAAACGAAACCCTAACGAAGGGTTTCGTCGCCGCCGCTGAATCCAAAAACAGCAACGATGGGGAGGAGGCCAAATCCGAAAACAACTACGATAAACCCTAGACAAAAGGTAAAATATCATTTCGATTTTACATATTTCAATTGTATTTTGGATTAATTGGTGATATACCATTGTGATTCAATTGCATTTAGGGATTTATACCATTGCTATGTCATTTTTATCAATGATAAAAATGCTTGAGTGATGATCTCATTTTTATCATTGATGTGGGTTGAGATGATGTGTATTACAACCTGAATCGATTTCATTGTTTCAGCAATTGAAATCATACTTACTGGAGTATGATATAAAAACAGCAATGATTCTCATTTTTATCACTGATAAAAATCATTCTTATTTTTATCAACGATAAAAATGGAACTTGATGATGTCGATTAAGATGATCACTTCATTTCGAAGATGTAATTTTTATCAATGATAAAAATGAGAATCAATGGTCATTCGCATTTTTATCAATGATAAAAATGAAACCTCTTGATGTGGATTGAGATGATGTTGATCATTCTCATTTTTATCAATGATATAAATGAGAATGATTGTTCATTCTTTTAAGTATTGTCATTTTTATCAGTGATAAAAATGAGAATCAATGTTCACTCTCATTTTTATCATTGACAAAAATGAAACCTGATGATGTGGATTGAGATGATGTTGTCATTTTTATCAATGATAAAAATGAGACTCAATGGTGACACTCATTTTTATCATTGATAAAAATGAAACCTGATGATGTTGTCATTTTTATCAATGATAAAAATGAGAATGATTGGTCGTATTGTCATTTTTATCATTGATAAAAATGAAACCTGATGATGTTGTCATTTTTATCAATGATAAAAATGAAACCTAATGATGTTGATCATTCTCATTTTTATCATTGATAAAAATGAAATGAATGACTGCAGTTATTCTCATTTTTATCATCGTTATGTCTTTTTTTATCATTCTGATTCGTGTGTAAGATTTGAATATCTTTTTTTATCATTCTTATCGTTCTGATTGATGCCTTATTACAGAAAGCACAGAAAGTGGACAATTACCGGTCAACTCTGGTTACAATTGTTTCAGCAATTGAAGATGTTCATCATCTAATAAAGCCTGCCCACTTGAAATACATGAAGAAAACACCATTCTTTTCACTTTTCAATGCAATCTACAAGAAGAAGATCTCAATATCAGTTTGCACAAAGCATGATGAAGACATTTCAAGAATGCTTTCTCATTACAATTCCCAAACTGAATCATTCAGGATTGGAGGGCAGAATTGTACAATATCGAAGAATGATGTTCGTGTTATTTTTGGGCTGATAGAAGGGAAAAGGGTGATGAATCTAGCTAAGGGACTGAAGAAGATATCATCAGCCTTCATGGATAGAGTGTTCCCCGGCAAGAACCAGATTCAAATGAACAAATTGAGGGATAAGTTAGAAGAGCTGTTTAAAGGTACAACAAAATTACAACAAGAAGACAGCGTGAGAGTTTGTTGCCTCATTCTCCTCGGCTCCCTCTTCTTCCCTATTTCTGAACCACAGTTGGCATGGGGCTATGTGGAATTTGTTGAAAATCTGGATTCAATGAAGTCATATGACTGGAGTGCTTTTATTTTGAACACCTTGAAGAAATCACTGAATAAGAGTACTCGCAGTAATACAAAGGCCACTGGTGGCTGCACTGCCCTAATCCTGGTATGAAATTAATTGATACAATTATGTTGCTTTTATACTAAGATGTACAAATGGATATTAATTTAGTCAGCTTCTTCCTATATGTTTTTGTAGTACTGGTTTTGTGAGCTCACATACTTGATTGCACCAATAAGTAATGAAGACATCATGCCAAGGTGTATCAAGTGGGACATCTATAATTTCAAGAAATGTATCATTCCAGATGATATCAAATTAGTAGAGGTGAGGTAGTGGATTTCTGTATTGTTTACATTTTTATCATTTATCTTTCCAACTGATTTATACTAATTTGCAAAACAATCTTTATAGGCCAACAAGGAAAATTTAAAGTTAACGACAAAAGAGCGACAAACATATATGAATCAATCGGAGCATAATGAAGTGGAAGGAGAAGAATGCGAAGAACAAGAGGAAGAATCTGAAGAAAATAAAGATGGTGACGATGAGGGTAATGATGATGATCAAGTGGGATTTAGTTCAGATGATGAAAATGAAGACGAATCTGATGAAGATGGATCTGACGATGAGGGTAAAGCTGCGGCCAAAGATGCATCAGGTTCTAATGCATCAGAAACAGAATCTGTAGAACATGATCATGGTGATGATGAAGGTGATGATGATGAGAAAGCAGAATCGGCCTCACATTCATTATATCATGATTTGGTTCATGAAAAAGGAGAGGAAATTACTGGAAATAGAAATGAAGACAAAGAAGATGAGCATATCTCAGATTCATATAAATCAGATGATATCGCGGCCATCATGTTGGATATTAAACAACAATATCCACAAGAAGTAGATGTAAGTAGAATCGTTACATTTTTTTATCATTCATACTGTCATTTTAATAGTGTGTTTTGACTTAGAGATATATATTGGTTTATAATTCATTTTCATCAATCCATTTTTATAAATGATAAAAATATGGAACATGGGTATCCATTGATTGTTAAAATTGTCATTTTTATCATTCTCAGAATGATAAAAATGGAACGTGGGTATCAACTCATTTTCATCATTCCCATTTTTATCATTCTGAGAATGATAGAAATGGAACATGGGTATCAATTCATTATCATAATTGTCATTTTTATCATTCTCATATGAAAATGAATTGAAACACATGTTCATTTTTATCATTCTGAGAATGATAAAAATGAGAATAGTCTTTCATTCCATTTTTATCATTCTCGGAATGATAAAAATGAGAATCAAAAAGTCATGCATTGCATTTTTATCATTGATAAAAATGAATTCATGGATACATAATTGCATACAATGTGCGTAATTACTTTCGAATTATCTCTTATCCACTGTATGTACCTGACAATTGTTGCATAATTTTGCTCCTTATCAAATCCACCATACTAGTGATAGGAAGGTGCCTTTCATTCTTAATCCATGAATTGAAGGATTCTGCAGCACTGGAGGACATCTCACCATATCTATTTCCCAAGAAATAGGCATTTGCCCAACACTCCTTTGGTAGATTTTGCAAGAAGCTCTCAGCAATATGTCCACCCTCCGCAAAGAATTCCTGAATCTTTGAATGATAAAGATCGACCGTAGGAGCATAGGCACATTCAGCCAACTTGAATGACATATGATTCTTGAATGTACCATTGCAGCGTTTACGGCTGAAAGCATCCTTCAAATTTAGCTTCAAATGATAAAGACAATAAGCATGATGATGTCCTTGAAAAACAATAGGCAAAGCCTTTAGAAGACCAGGATTCCTATCCGAAACAAATGTCATAATCCGCTCTGGCTGTAGAATTGCATTCAGACACTCCAAAAATCAGAACCAATTTTCTTCATTCTCAGAGTCGACAATAGCAAATGCAAGTGGATAGAGACCTTCAAAATTACATCCGATTAGGAAAGATGAAATTAAGTCAGATGCAATCACATATGGTTGTGATAACATGTAAGTAATCCTTTGTATGAAACATAAAAATGAACATCAGTTTTATTTGGAATTAAAACACCTATTCATTTTTATCATTCTCAGAATGATAAAAATGGAACGTGGGTATCCATTTGTTGTCATAATTGTCATTTTTATCATTCTCATAATTGTCATTTTTATCATTCTCATAATTGTCATTTTTATCATTCTGAGAATGATAAAAATGAACATGGGTATCAATTCATTGTCATAATTGTCATTTTTATCGGTCTCAGAATGATAAAAATGGTGAAAATGAGCATGAGTTTCAAATCAAATTAGAACTTGTTTATCATGTATGATTGTGAATGTAATGTCATGTAATAATCCTACAAGAGAAAGATAAAAATGAACATGGGTTTCAAATCAATTTAAAACATGATTTGCTGTAATAATGCATAATCATAAGAGATAAAAATGAAGTCTTGAGTTAACATATGCAAGTACTAAAATGAAAACCATTTTATTACCTTTGTTGCCATCCTTGCCAGTTGTAGCCAGCAACTGTCCTTTGAATTTTGTCTTCAAATGTGTGCCATCAAGGAATAGCAGCGGCCTACAGTAATTAAACCCGTCGATGCATGCTTTAAAAGATATAAACAGTCTTCTAAAGCGGTGAGAAACTTTATGAACATCAAGGACAATATGAGAACCAGGATTCGCATCACTAGCAGCTTGAGCATACCAAAGTAAGTCTCCAAATGATCCATCATGGTCCCCATAAACACCCTCTTTTGCCTTCTCAACCCCCGACCATGCATGATCATACGAGATAGATAATCCATAGTCAGTAACAAACTGTTGGACAACATCTACAGGACGTGTCGTTGCATCAGTACGCACTTGGTCTCGAACTAAACTTGCAACCAAATTAGAGCTCATTCGCTTATGCCTCCACACACGACAAGCTGCTCCACATGTATGTATATTCTGAAATTTTCTCACATAAAAAAAGCCATTGATAGGCTCATGAGTGGCATGAATCATCCAAGAACAACCAGTGTTGTCCTTATTCGGACACTGTGTCGTGACTCGAGTAGGTTCATTCTTCAGAAATTTATAATCATAGCCTGACTCAATCGATAACTTCTGCAACGCTAGTCTAAACTCAGCCACACCACCTTGAAACATCTGCCCTACTGCAGTGATAGCTTCTTTCCACCCAACAGTCATTAAAGTCTTCTTTTCATGATGACAGAAATTAGAGAGCAGTTCACACTCATTGAAATCAGAGAAATTATCATTAGTCACACAAGATCCAACACCAGTTGTACTGACAATCAAGCTACCACTATTGTCTACAACATCGACAACAATACGTTCAATACCCAATAAAACTGCTACCAATGTCATACTCTTGAAATCTGAATTTGAAGCAAGAAGGCATCTAGGATGCTCAGGTATTGAGTAGTACATTTGAATTTTGTCCTTTGATAAATTGGTCCAGGTCCCACAAATATGTCTAACAATTGCATCAAAAGAACATCCACTTTCTACTACGAAAATGCTCGTTTCACCATCATACTTGCATAGTAACAATATCTTGCACCCCATTGATAACCCTGTCGAACCACATGTCAATTAAGAATGAATAAGACACCGTGAATTCCAACGGAAATACAAAAATCAATTTGTAGATACACAATTGCATAACATGTGATGTATGAAAACTGCAATAATAAAATTGAATCGAATAATCATGAATGATTATGATGTTATGTAACACATAAGAAAGATGTGTAATCACTGCCTCCTCGCCATCCTTTTTCAGGACGAAGCACGAGTTCCCATTCCAACTAGCTTGGGATTTTAGAGAGAAGGTTTAGGGTTGGAATGGGATCGACCAATTTATTCCAACTAGCTCAGGATTTTAGAGAGAGGGGTTACAATTAGGATGGGATCGATGGGGAGTGAACGAGGAGGGATAGAAGTGGGAACCTTGAAGCCGGTAGAGCAAAAGCGGAACGGGTCACCGAGGGACGGGAGGAGATCTCGCAGGCAGGGGTAGAGGCGAGCTTGGAGGGGGCTGCGCCGCCACGGGGCTGAGGCCGCTCGTTGAGAAAGAGCACTCGCGGACTATTGAAGGTATACGTGTGCACCCTCGTGCAGAATATGTTAGCTAAACAACAACAACAACTAATTAAACCACATTAGATGGGTTTTTTATCAAACAGACTTTTAATGGGGTTTTGGGATGAGAAAGGTCTCTAATATGGGTATATCACCAATTAACCCTTTTTTTTCGTTTAGGGCATGTTTGGCTAATGGATGGATTAACGGAGGAAATTTAAGCGGATTCGCCCCCATTTCGTTTATCCAAACATGTGTGTGTTTCAATCTCATTGATGATTAAATCAAATTTAGATAAGCTAATCTGAACCGACTGGTGGAAATGACAGCTCCCCCGCTAAAGCAGGCACTGCATAAGAGAACCCATAAGTTTCTGGTGGAAAACCTGCATCCTGGTTGGTTCTTTCAATGCTTGTTTCTCAGGTTGGAAGGTATCCAGACTACCCAAGGCTTAACATGAACCAAATACTAGCAGCCTCAAAATAATCGGGCGTCTTGAGCTCGAGCCGAGCTCGACTTGTTTGGTAACAATGAAGAGTTTGATAACTCCTCTTTGGCAGCGTCTCTAATCTTCTCTCTCTTTCTCACTCCCCCCATGCTGAGAACTAACGGGAATTCTTTAAATTTCACATTAGTTCCTAGTTCTTGATGGTATCATATTAATCTCTCAAAATTCACAGAAGGATTTCACAAACAGTCTCCCAACTAGTTCAGTTCTGTCTTAATATGTAAGGGCAATTTAGTCACGTCTCTTAAGAATTGTGTTCCAGCTTGAGAAGATGACACAAAGTTTCCGTCAAAAATATTGAAGCAAATGCATGCTTAATACTCCTTGCTCATTTCACACAAAAATGATTCTTGTACGTTATTGCATTCCAATTTCATCTGAGTGACCAAAAAGCTCAACATTGAGTTAATCTTTGTTGAATGAAGATGTGTCTTATCATGTGCTATGAACCTTTGAAGAGTACCATCCACCTCAATAGCACTAAATCCAGGAGCTTTTGTCACACCTTTTTTCTCCATGGCTTCCCTCATTGTCTTAGCTTCACTCCATCTCCTCGCAGAAGCATAAACATTTGACAACCCAATGTACCTACCGTCATGATTTGGCTCTAATTCGATAAGTCTTCTTCCCACAATCTCTCCGAGCGTCACCCGTCCATGGTTGCGACATGCACTCATTAAAGCACCAAGAAGAGAAGCACTCGGTTCCATCGGCATTGTCCTCACAAACTCGTACGCCTCCTCCACGCTTCCTGACCGGCCCAATGCATCAACCATGCAAGCATAATGCTCGATTTGCGGCGCCATGCCTTGCGAAGGGAGGGACCTAAAGAAGCTCCAAGCATCCTCCACCAAGCCTCCATGAGCACAAGCGCTCAACAAGCCCAGGTAGGTGATCTCGTCCGGTTGCACACCGGCACTCCGCATCTCTCTAAACATGTCAAGTGACTCTTTGCAGAATCCATGCATAGCGAGGCCACCGATCACTGCATTCCATATCAAGACATCAGTTTTCTTCACCGGGACTGCACGGAACACTCGTAGGGCCTCCTCTATGGATCCACACTTTGCATACATATCGATGAGCGAAGTGGAGACCTCTAAGCTCAATCTCAAGCCATTTTCCAACAAGTACTCATGCGTCCTCCTCCCCTGATCAAGAGCTCCCAGATGAGCGCAGGCGCACAAGACGCTCACCATAGTCACGGCATTGGCTCTCGGGCCTCCACATTGCATCATTTCAAAGAGTGCAAGCGCTTCTCTGTAGTGGCCGCCTTTGACATAACCATCGATCAACGCACTCCACGACACCACATCTCTCTCCGGCATCCGATCAAAGGCAACACGCGCGGACACCAAATCGCCGCATTTAGCATAGCCATCGATCAATGCATTCCAAGAGACCAAGTTTGGCTCCGGCATTGCATCGAACAGCTTACGCGCCGATACCACGTGACCACAAGAAGCATACATATGAATCAACGAGTTCTGCACGAACCGATCAACCTCAAGCCCATACTTGGCAATGTGACAGTGGACGACGACGGCGAGAGGAAACGAACCGAGACGGGCGCAAGATTTCGCCAAGAAAGGGAAGGTAAGGTAGTCCGGGGAGGCGCCGGAGCGCAACATTTGCACAAAGAGGGAAATGGCTCGGTTTGGAGTCTTGGAAATGGAGAAGCCACGGATGATGGTGTTCCACATGAAGGTGGTGGGAGTGGGGTGGTTGAGAAAGACTTGGTAGGAGTAACGGATGTCGCCGGAGTCGGAGACGGCGGTGAATAATAAGAGTTTGGAGGCGAAGAAGTTGTCGCCAGAGAGGCCGGAGGTGGTGATTTGTGCATGGATTTGTTTCAACTCTTTCATGGACTTGCAGTTGGAGAGTAGAGAGAGTAAAGGGTGGTTCACAAGACTGGTGGATTTTGAGAGTGAAACCAAAGTCACCATTCAACCAGTTAGGAAGTGTCATGAGCTCCAAGACGAGGATACGCAGGGGGGCCCCGGGTTAGAAAAGCTATAGAGCTCAGAGCTCGGCTCGTTTACAAACCCACGACTCCAGTATATGGTATAAATAAATATAATGCAAGAAATATAAAATTCCATCAATAATTTAGCAACTTATTAGAATATTATTTAAAAATTAAACTTACTAATTATTTTATTTTATTTGGTATAAACCCCATTTGATATTTTCGCTTAGGGCCGGCCCAAGTTTGCATTGGGCAGGCCCTGCGAGGATGGGTTATTTGAGCTTGAAAAGTGGCGGTAAGTATATAGGCTATTAGGATTTAGGAAGTAGGAAGTTAACATGATCCCCTGTAACTCCTGGATGAAGCAACTATAAAGTTAGTCATTTTTTGAAATAAATAATTTCAAAAACCAGAGAGCATTGTTGACTTATAAGCTGATGAAATCCATTAATTTACTTTTTAAAAGAATATGCCAATATTTAAGAAACGCAATAGTTTCCTTACCTATTAAAGAAACCAATCATTCCTAAAACAAAATTTTCATTCTACATAAGACACAGGCTTAAATAGTCGAGTGACTGACGATTACAGTACAACTCCTTTCCTTCCATGATGCCCGTTTAACAAAGAAAGCACGTCTCCCAGGGCGAAGGCGACTTATTCGGCAGGCTGGACGCTCATGTGGTGGATACGATGACGACTATAAATATTTGATACACCTTACGGACATTTTCTTTGAATATAAGAAACTCCATGCTCTTCGTACCTGCCATAAGTATACAATGCAGAAAACAACTCAATTACACAATTCGATAAAAGAGTAGTCTTCTGCGAAAATAATGCAGCTATGGAAACTTACTCTGCCTTGGAGAACCACATTTGCTGAAACGATCCAAGAGAGGCCAAAATGCTTCCTCCTATCCAGACGCTGCAAATTAATCCATAACAAAGACATATTTAGCTATAAAAGCTACAGAAGCAATTACTTCTACTATTTGACCTACGAAATCATGTATATATATATGCTATCATTATTTAGCTGAAAAAGACCATGTGGCCAGTTATGTGCATCCAACCGGAATCGACCCTATGAAGATTTAGAAGAGAAAGGTGGAACCTACCCACTTTTCTATGCTGGATGTTGGCCATGCCGACCAAGAACCAACCCAAATTCCTTGCAACTTTGTGATTTTTGTATAAATTCATGACAGAGACAAGAAGGCACCCACAAGGTATTGTATAGCAAAGTGCAACAATCGAATATGTTCAGGTTAGAAGGTTTCTCAAACTAAGAATTTCAGTCCTGTAATCCATGATCATGCTCAATGGCCTATACATTCAACACTGTGTAAGACTGTCTTTCAGTGATCTGACTGATGGGTGCCCCTCCAATGCAATAAGCAAAGTTCCTTATGAGATTGCATGCATATCTGCAGATAGAAATTCTCATTCATCTAATCAAAGACCAAGAAGATCAATTCACCTTAAGTATGTGCACTGCCTCAACAGAGAGAAACTGAATAAGTGCTTGTCCATTCTAAGAACATATAAATCAAGGAGTGACTAGATACATTGCATGAAATTCCTCAGCATATACAAAGGCAAAATTGAAGCATATGTTCGGTCTCCAGCTAAGGCGCATTCTCCACATTTAAGGTAATCCCTAATTTAACATGACCATGACTTTTTTTTTGGACTGACTTTTGAAGCAGGCCTTTTATCGGCTAGCTATTTTCGGTATTTGAAATAAATGGCTAAAGCACATTGAGATTTTTAAACACTACCCTTTCAATGTTGGTAGGTCGGCACTCAACTGAAGGATTTGGGGCTGACAAAGATAAAGACGTATTGCTATTCGGGATTTCTTATTACCTCAGCACAGCGGACGTTGAATTGACTAAACACTAAGGCCTATATTTCTCTTCAAGAAGAAGGGAACAGAACCACGCATTATGACAAAAGGGGAGTGAAACCTAGAACGATACCATATACTTCTTTTTAATAATTAGATCTTTCGGTAAATCATCTGAATCTCCTACGTCCTCAGCCTTGCCCACCACATTCAAATGGGCGGCTGGGACTGCCTATGCCTCGCCTATTTTATGAAAACGGCGTTCCCAATCTTATTAGCAACCTTATAGACTTTCACCCTAATATACCATCCTAACATTTCTATCCTTTAGAGATCAGGTCCCATCAAAGAGCGGTACATGTTCTAACGAAAGCATTATGGAAGCACCAACCAATTTGGGAATTACTGTAAAAGAAATAAATAAAATGAACCTGAATCGCCTTTCTGTTGCATTTCCACTAGCTAAAACCTTAACCCGTGCAGCTTGAGGGGCTTCCTGCCAAAACATTCACAAGATGAATCTGAGAAGACGATTTCAGTGTATGGAGTTAACTATTTCATATAACCACTCCGATCCAACTTAGAGACTTAATCATGGTAAAAATACATGATTAACTTGTGAAATCACTAAAATGCCCTTTGATATTAGGATTGAAGTTCAATAAATACATAGATATCCCATTATAGCCAGGGCCAGTTTAGTAAATTATAAATACTGACTAAAATGGTTACTTATACAACTAAATAATATCTTAGCTCTGAAGTAGGGTGTTTCAGAACATTGTCTGATATCCCCCCAAACCCAATTACCCAGTTACAACCATGTCTGGCTTAACATCCTTTCGACCGAGATCCCTAAAGTCGAAACCATATCTTTTTCATCTAGAATTGATCAGCATGGCATCTAATAACTTCATTATTATCATATTTCAACTTCTCTACATTTTATAACTTCCAATTTTCACATTTTTCCTCCATATTTAGGAACTATAATTACTAATTGCCTTCCTTTTTCGTCTGCAACCTGAGTTTGAAACCATCCAACTGAAACCACCAAATCAATTTGTTAAGCTAGACTGAGTCACAACTGGTACATAAAACCTTAATATAAAAGTTTCAAAAGATTCATGTTCTTTGATACACTTCACTTGCCAACCTTTATTAAAACTCTAGACAAAGTATAGACGTGATAATTCAAAAGTTTTACCTCCATTAAATCTTTCTCAAGACGCTCTTTTAACTGTTGCATTGAAGCAGTGCCACCTGCAAGCTGTTCATGGGAAAACAAAAGAGAGATAAATAGCCCTGAAGAGAAAGAAACATGAGCTTTTGACCACACCAAGGGAAAGCTCTAGAGCAAATTAAAAAAAGATGCACATGGAGAAGATATTATTCCAGTAATGCAACTTTAGTTTCACACTAATATCCTAACTTTGCCATATGCCTGTTCTCTGATAAGCCACAAATATATTAGTGCCAATACTGTTGGATCAGAAATATATGCAAGCAAATGCATAAAAGTTAGTCCCAATACTTAGAAAACATATAAATTAACAAACGAATCTTTTCTGATATAGGCTAAAAGAAACTTGTAATCATGCACTCTCATTGTACGTACATAATGGAAATTAGATTAAGAATAATTCCGAAGGTAATATGCACTGACAGCATTAAGCTTATGAGAAGTCGAAATCAAGGGATGCAAATTAAGAAATAAGTAAGCTTACCAAGATGCTACTGAAAAGTTCTCTACGAATGTCCGCATCACACTTGTTTATGCTCTCAATAACCTGTACAATCATATGATATGACCCAGCAAAGTGTTTGAACTCTAACATATATCTAGGCAATGTCAGAAGAATAACTTTACCATCTGGGGAAGACCGCGAATTAAAGGAGCAGTATCAGCAAAACTCTCCATACCAGGAATTGTCTGTGGTTACACAAGGCAAAAGAATCAAATTTTAAGTCAAAAATTAGCAAGCAGTAAACACAAACCAAAATAAATTTCTTGACACCTTTTATTTTAAAGGTTACAATTACCACCCAAAAACAGAAGTCTAGGATGATAAGTCTCAGACAAAATTCTCCACAATTGCATAGGGAAAAACAAATATAAAACATAAAGTATTTTGCATATACACCACTTGAACATTCACAAACTGCAGCTTGAAAAGGTAAACATGACTCAATAGCAAGTAGGAACATCAAATGATACCCATAATAATTGTATATGCTTGGAGCTTTACTTTAGTCATATACAAATGCAAATAATAGGGAAAGGACGTCCACCAGAATGCAACAAAAATTACCTGAACTAAGGATGGATTGAACAGCACATCAGGAGCCTTAAATCTATCAGAGCCGATCTCAATTGTCCTGCACAACGAGTTTATTGCGAGCCATAATGAAACTCTAAGAAATTGGCAATAATCCAATGAGGTTCTAATACAGAATTCATAACCGCTCCTGGAGTTCAAACAAACCACTAAAAACCATGCAGCTACTACTAAAATCAATGATAGATAAGTCAACCAACTTACTGCCCATCAGGGAGCTCATATGATGTCATGGGAATGTTCGCATATGCAGCCTCTGCAAAGCAAAGCTTTAAGAGTCATCTCTTTCTTAAAAGCACATCAAAAACAGGACGCGGGAAATTAGATAGAACTAAATGACTCAGCATCACCACGTCTTCAATGCTAGAAAATTTTATGAAAACTTCACCTTATATAGCATAAAGAACAAAAAAACAGAAACTGAACAGAGCATGAGGGCATGTACAACCAAATGTAATAAAAGTATTAAACTTTCAGGTAGAGGTTCTAAACATGTGCTCTAATTAAAGACAATTTGTCCAGGGAAAATCTGAATGACATGTTTAAAGTAGGACATCCAAGGTTCCGTTACCCAGTCATCACTTCCAGACGTATACATTAAGGATCTCCAATGAAGGTAAAGATTGATATCGCACATAAGTCTGAAATTGTTTACTACTATGTGACAATCATTATTGTTCATGGTCTGAGAAACTGAGAATCCACTAGAAAATAGAAGCTACTTAGAGCAACGCAAAAAAAATCCATAGACCACTTAATAATGGAAGATTTGCCAAACACCAATAAACGAGAAAGAAACATCAATAAGAACTAGAAAATTGATGATAAGTTGCTGATGAATCAAACCCATCCATATCCTTTCTCCACACCCATGTGTTCAAGCTAGCAACTATTGCAAACATATGTGATGTTTACTTAAAAACATACCATCATATGGAGTATCCGGTGCTCGACATACACATTCCTTGATGTCACTAGCAATCACTTTCTGCAGTTAGAGCAATCTCAGTAGAAAGAAGTACATGAAAAGAAGAAACACTATCGCTAAGAAAACAATAAGAACATCAAGCAGCAACAAACCTTTGAATACAACTTGTAGCTCTCTGTGGTATTTGGAAAATCAAGACCAATAGTCTGAGAAGATTAAAAAACAAGGACAACTCTGTTAACGTATATTAGACCTCGATAAATTACTTTGCAGTGTCATATAACCAACATAATATCACCTCGATAAAGGACAGCTACAAAAGTTCTGCAGTGAATCCTGCAGTGAGTGCAAGACACAAAGCTGAAGGGTTTTGATTTCTCTAATATGCCTGTAAATGCTTCCAAAACATTCTATATTCTAGTTAGGGTACTTCAAGTCATGCAGGCCACCGGCACAGTCAACGTCGACACTTGATACAGTCTGTGCCGGCATTGAAAATCAGGCATGGTATGTACTGGGTACCAACTACGTAACTAAAGTCACTCGGCATGCTCGAAAGAGAAATCAATAGGCACTCTCAGAGTTTTCTATATCAGAACTTGGGTCAACTTGCCAAGAAATACTACAGGTCTGGAAACACTCACTACCACCATATGATCACTAAAACTGCTCATCTAGTTATAAATTCAGACCCATCTTCCTTCCAAAACACTCAAGCAACTGAATCAGGTTGTGTTCTACCTGTAGGAGCTAGGGTAAACGGCTTTTTAAACGAACAAAGACAGGATTCAAATCACATAAACTGATGTTCGCCTTAAACACAACAGGACCCAGCCAAAACAAAGGAACAAAAATATAACTTGAAAACTTAGAAGAAACCGAGTATACATGGTGATATAGTGTTGATCATGTCAAGGTAGATAATAATATCATTTACATGTGTGTCCCCCCTAAGGGTACATGGTCATCAACCTGAAAACAATTTAAGAAACAAGCAGCTAAATTGGAGATTAGCAACACACTAAGGAAAAAGATTAACAAAACTTCATAAAACAAAACATAAGGGCCTACCTGAAATTCTCCAGGGCGTATTTCCTTTCTTTTGATTGCATATCTAGGTTTTATCTGCAATGACGAATAAGTAGCAGTAGAAGGCAAGAAAAACATTCTATATTCTCAAGATAGCAATTCTGCACAATGTTTGCATACCACAATGCCTTTGCTTTCCAAGCTTTTCATCATACACTCTGTTAGAAATTCACCTCCAATGGGAGATACAGCCACGGCCTATAGAAAGATTGACAACAAAGATGGTCACTGATAAGACAGATCTAATCACAGTGCCACTTTTCTTAATTATCAAGGACTCACAAAATTAAGCATGAAGTTTAAATCCACATAACTTCTGGAATTTCCATTGTCAAAGGGATGATTACCTGCTTCTATGCCATATGAAAAGAGAAACAAGAAACTGTTACAATATGGGAGAAAACAAAATACCTTTTGGAGCACATAACCATCATGGACAGCAGCAACTGTAGTGGATCCACCCCCACTGAACAATAAATGAAAGCCAGGTTTCTTGATACCAATTTTAGTTGCCAAAATGCTAATTAGACTACAAAGCACCACATTAAGATATAGCACCACTCAATCCACAAAACTAAGCTCGCTTTGAAAGACATACTTTTGGCAGAGTTCTTTTCTAGGTAAAGGGGAAGGCTAAAACAACCGGTAAGCAAATATGTCAACACACCCACCAAATTTAGATCAAAGTAAGAAGACCTTCAAAAGGAATACATTGAAGAATAGCTACCTGCTCCATATAATCTAATGTGGTCATAATGAATTCCTTGTTTGAATGGTTAAAACAAAAAAAAGCAAAGTACAAAGCTTTTGTGGAAGGATAAGTACTAGGTTGTTTGGACAGGCCAAGACTCTCGGGTGCACAGATTAACCAGGAGGGTGGTGAAGCTTGCCAAGGAATTTTGGAGATGCAAGGGCTAGATGCTTGGGGACCAGCTGCAGTTTTCTAACATACGAAGCTGAAAGGGTGTGGGTTTTGCAGGTGGACACTGCCTAGCGCAGAGGTGCAAATACGGCAGGGGGCAGGGTGGACTGTTGGAGCGAGGACAGTGTGACTATTTGGTCCTTGCCTCGGTGTCTGAGAAGGTGGAGGCACATAGTTGCAAGGAAGCGGAGCTGTTGGCAGGGAGGAGGTTCTACAACAAGCAAGCGCGAGAAGCTTCATGACAATACTGGTGGAGTCGGACTCGAGGAGCGCAGTCAAATATCTCAATGGGACAGAAAATTGGCCAGTGGAACTTCTTAGGATTCTGTTTGCCTCCTTTGCCGGCGTGGTTATTACACCTATTCCCTGAAGCTCTAATGCTTCTGCAGAGGAGCTGGCTAGTTGAGCTCGGGAAATGGACGGGTATGGTGGTCAAGTCCTAGAGGACTTCCAACTGGTCCTTACAGTTGGGTTTTGATGTTTTTGATGGCTCCTCTCTTGTAAGCTATTGTTTGTCTCAACTAAGCCCAAAAAAAAGCACAGCTGGGTAAAGCAGCTTACAAAGCCCTTAGAAGATTCTGAATATTTTAGTTTGCCCCTGGATTTCTCAATGGAAACATCTTAACAAAGATAAAAAAAATTATCCTAAAGAAAAAATTGTACCCCAAGCACAAGAATAACAAATCTTTACCTCATGTATAATTTAGCACAAGATATCATTTTCTTAAGCACATTATCATTCTAAAAGCACATTGATAATAAAAAAAAGCACAACAAAAACAAACCAAACAATAAGTTCAATAGGAATAAAATTTTCAACCTGTCAACAACGAGAGAAGTAGAGCGTCCAGAAGCAAAAGAAGTCAGAACCTGATCATGAATAAAAAAACAGAAAAAAATAATCGAGTATCAGCAAATCTAAGTTGCCACTTTAGTTACATTTGCAAGCCAAGAACGCATGGGAGAAAACTATATGGCATAAGAACATACAGCATTTTTAGCCAAAAACAAAGCTGGAACTTTGTAACTCTCGAACATTAGCTCCGCTGCCCTGTGATATACAACTCCTGAACGTGCATTAGTACTCATTTGAAACAAAAAAAGACTAAAAAGTAACAATAGCGGTATGAAACTACACAATACTTGACTTAATTATACGACATCAAGAATAAGTCAATCTTAGGGTCAGTTTGAGCGTGTGTTGTGCACTTTATGGATGTGGTGAGGTGACATGTATTTGTAGACTGTAGTGATTCACCTAAGGTGATAGTTGGAAAAGTTTTTCGTATGTCACATTGATAACTGTGGCAGAAAAGTGCGTCCATTCATTTTGTTGTTTAAGTTGTTAGGTTTCCACGGAGAGATTACGTACAGTTTCAGGTGACTTGCGTGTTTTTTTACACCGCAGTCTGGGTGCAGTCAAATTGAATCACCTATCAACTGCTTCGTTACTGACACGGTTTGCAGATTTATCATGAGCAAGGCTGCATTCGGAAAAAGGTGTTTGGGCATCACAAATGCATCCTCAAATGAACCCTTAGTTTAGTATAAATGTGACACATGTTAAACGACCTCTTATAAAGACAGTCCTGGGCACCACCAAAGTTCCACAGAACCAGATAAAGCCAAGTCACACTGATGACTGAATAATCCCATTCTATTCAAATATTGAGCAGCTCTATAAACTAATATGCCTAAAGTAAAGAAAGAAGTCCATCAACGGGTAAAGCCACAAAATCTAATTTTTCTTCAATTAAGTATACCTTTCCGAGTCTTGTTTCGTTTTGCCTTCTCAAAGAACTCGTAATACATGCATGTCTCAATTTACGCAAACTCTGGTTGTAATATTTAATGGATATGAACTCTCAATTCAACACTCATCAATTTGTGATCGAGTAGAGTTGCTGCAAAAGCTTTAAAACCCTTGAAGAAAGTTCCTACTATTCCCTGTTATTGTGCATTTGCAACCATCCTAGAGATAATTTACTACACATATGATGGTCGTATTAAATGAGCTTCCCGTTTGTCTAATTAGAACGCGACAATAATAATATAGTTCATCTTAACCTCACTAACCCACTACATCTAACTGGACTATTCAGCATCCATAAAAAATTTCACAATTACACTCTGTAGTAATCCAAAAAAATAGATACTAGGTTCCATGAACAAGGACATTCATGTACACATTAGGTTACGTAAATGCAAAGGGGCAAATTCTCGGTTTTCAACCTATAATTACCCTGCACCCAAATGCTAAATGTACAAGTTCCAGCTAATATTTAAATAAGTTGAAAATGAAGGCAAAAGTTATTTTCCTAACCATAAATTTACTCATCTTCCAAACTCCATTGCACTCTAACATAAAAGACAGAAAGTAACAGGTCACCTTTCTCTTTGCTGTGGAGTATTAGTACATGGTTCTGCAAGTAGCATAGGATGTGCCTTGGGATCAATTAGAAGACGTTCCCTGCAAAAAATGGCAGGGTTATTTTCCTTTGTCTCAAAAAAATAAGATGCTAATCCAAAAGTAAAGAAATCTCAATATCCAAAGAAAAATCATATACAATCCAACAAGTTCGACAATCTAAAAGCATATATTTTTCATCTACTAGTGACAGAGGATTAAGAATAGAACAAGGGAATAGTATAAGCAATTGTAAGTTCAAAGCTTCAAACCCAGGAATTTTGTACCGGTAGCACATGCCGTGTCAGTCACTAGCAAAAACAATGTCACCATGACAGGCACGGAAATCCTAGGTTCAGCCAAAATGTTCTACCGCTGAAATACAATGTCTAACAATTACACATCTAGTATATCATATCCTAGTCAGCTATGCCCAAAATGATCCAATATCAGGTAATTCAATATTTTCTATTACGAAGACAAATAGAGTGGGGAATTCAAACGCTGGCGTGTCCGCATGTGCAAAGGACTTTGCATAAAGCAGAATACTCCAAAACCTAGTCTTGGTAAATTGTTGCTTTAATATGCACAACAGCCAAATCAAGTTAGTCATGGCGAATAAGATAAGCACAACATAGTTAAGGTTTGTGGAGGAACAGCCCCAAATTAATGAGGACTATATCTTTTACCATTTGCTTATTCCCTCAGGCATCCTTCAAAAAATCTTAGCACGCAAATGTCATGATATATCCTCTTATCTCCAAGTTACAAAGATGGCAAGAAATAGAAACAATCAAAGTCACTTGGGCAAAACCTAAGCAGCTTCTCGGTGTAGATTCCTTTTGGGGCTCTTTCCTATGAACTCATCATTTTCAACCTGGCATCAAAAAGTCATTGGTGCAGATGAATCTAGAATTGAATTCAAAATAATGATTTGGGGGTATTTGAACCAATTATTACTATGTTGGTAGCACATGTTGTGCCGGTCTATGGCTGGCACACTTTATGCTTGCGGCACGGACCCACCCTGTGCCAGTGGCATAAAAATATACTAGTATGGGGTTTGTGCTGAATATAGGCCATGCCAGTAAATTACCGGTACTGAAATCCATCATTCGAACATTTTCCAGTTAGTTGGAGCTAATGGAATGCATATTAAAGAAGAACATAAGCACTCAACTCAACCAAAAAAAAAGAAACTCAACAGACTCTCAAAAAAAAACATGTACATGCGGCCATTGTACCACTAATTAACAAACATCCTTGACATTTGGCATGCAGCAGCCTGATAAAGCAATACATTTAAGGTAAAACAACGTCTCACCTGAAAGTATGATCCCATATATTGTCAACAACATCCCAATCAACAACAATCCCATCTTTTATAGGTGATATCACCTGATTAACAAAACAAGAATGACAGTGACTAATCCCGAATAACGACATAAGCACATCAGATATAGATCAATCTTTGGAGGGGAAAAGAAAAACATTAATTTGTCAGAAGGCTGACCTCCATGTGATCTCTTCTATAACCTAAAGCTTGAGAACCGACATATAGTTTACGTTTTGTCTTGTTTTTCTCAGAATCAAAGGACTTAACACCATCTTTTGTTTCTGACATAGACTCAGAGTCCCTTTCAGACTTGACATCATCAGCAGCTTCAACTTGATTGATTGATCCAACAACCTTAATAAGACAATTGCATCAGAACACAAAACAGAAACTTTATTTATTAACCAAGGCATATAATGAGATGTAAATGATGCCTACTTAAAAAGTATCATCCGAACAATTATTATGCTTTCTCGTTAATCAACTAAATTACCGACAGACCAACTAGCCTTCCAATAAATAGAATAAAACATCCATAATCTATATGATTGGTTTGAACAATTTCTATTCCCTATCATGCTTGTTTAGCCACATTTAAACTAACCAATATGAGTAACGAAGTCAACAAAAATTAGAGCAAAATAAAAGGTTGCCTTTGTGCATTTAAGCAAAGAGTGCAATAATTGAATGTATAATATGACAGTACAATAATAGAGGACAGAAGCAAGCTACATAATATTTATGTTAAGTAAAATACCCATGTCTGATAAGGTATTTCATAATTCTTGATCCAACAAAAAGGTAACCTAAATTTTTGGTTGTCAGCAGTATTTCCAAAAGCCTCCACGGTGGCCAGCATGGCAATTTTGGCTACAAGGTGCTATGTGTTCGGGCCATAGTAGCTCATTGTGTCTCCAAATTTGAAAGGCATAGAAGAAACTCCTCTACAATCATGGCTAAAGAGCAACGGAATGCAAGAATTACACAAGAATTGTAGGAAATATTATAGGCATTACAACAAACAAATCAGGAGCAGACTCCCGTGCACACTTACGGAGGGGAAAACAGCCTTGGGAGCATCTTCGCCAGCGTAGCCAGCCTTGCACGTGTGCGAACCCAAGTCGAGCACTATGGCGGAGACCTCATCTGCGCATCAAACCCAAAAAAACCCATCTTATAATCACCTTCTTCAGCAGCAGGTCCTTCTACAAAGACTGAAGTAAAAGAACGCAAAGCACTAACGAAAGGAACAAGGAACTCACCGCCTCCGTACATGATGCCGGGCTCGACGGACGGATAGGGCCAAGACTGCTTCTTGAGACCAGGGACTGTTAAGAAAAGAGGAAATTGGAGGAGAGGTTCGAGGAGATTATATGGTGACGAAGGGAAAACCTAGGTCTAAGGAGGAGGAGAGAAGAAGAGCGGCAAAATGGTTTCTTGAAAGGGGGAAATGGATTCCCGCGTTTGGAGAAGGCGAGTCCGAGAGCTCTTCCGATGGAGGAGGGATTTTAAGAGGGTTTTGTTAAGGGCTCACAAAAGGGCCGAGCCCTGACACAGAGGGCCGGTCCCTAATAAATACCAGCATCGTATGCGCGATTGAACTTGACTATAAGAGCTAAATGGGCCGAGCTTTGATGAACCATCCTCGGCTCGAAATTCTAGCTCGGCGCGATCAAGACTTCTCGCTAAAAAGGCTGGGTGCCATTTATACTGATGTAACAACTGATTTATCCAAGGGTGCATCTATTTACACCGCCCAAATGCCTAAGAACACCGTCATTTCTAACTACACCGCAGGTTATTTTGAAATCCAACAGAAATGCTATCTACACCGCCTATTTTTCCTACTCTCCCTTAACTACCCTTACAAATATTCGATTTTTAAAAAACGAACCTTTGTTTTATGTTCATTTTTTCAAACCCGAATATAAGTCAGACTTTTAAAAAGCGAACATACTTTTACAAGTTCGATTTTTAAAAACCAGACGTACAACCGAATACTGCTTTGAATAGATCATAAGTTCGATTTTTAAAAACCGTACAGGTTCGATTTTTAAAAATCGAAACAAAAACAGTACTTCGGTTTTTAAAAACCGAACTATGCCGATGGGAAAGAAAAACGAGTACCAGAGCCGTCCGAGAGGCGTCTTCTCCATATGCTTCTTCTCCAGAGGCGTTCCCTCCGACCACCGCGTCCCATAACATCGTCTCTAGTTCGCGTACCTTCTCCCGTAGGTCTTCTCGGAGCTTCGCCTAGATTAGATGGATAGTGGGAGGTTGGGGAGGAAGACAATGTAGGAAGATGATGGAGCTTTGCCTGGATTAGATGGAGGTGGTGATGGAGGTGATGGAGACATTGTTCGTTCGGGCTTAGAGGAAAGGAGATGATGGAGAGTTATAACGGGATATCCATGGATGTGTCCTTAGCAAAAACATGAAGAAAAAGATGAAAAAAGACATTTGATTATTTAAAAGGGGTATTTAAGACATTGATATGAATGGTATTTTTGGTATTATCGGGGGAAAAAATTTGAACGGTGTAAATAGACGCACCCTTTATCTAATACTTAAGACCATAAAAATACGAGTTTTAGTTATTATCTAATTAACGTCGGTGCTCGGCTCAACTCGAAGATAGATTTACACGTACGATTAAACCTTTTTATCTCGGCACATATATGCAACTAGGTGGTGGGCCCGTGCCACCTGGCACAGCTAATTGTCCGCCCTTACTATCTCTATTATAACTTACGCCACATCAGCCACTATCCTTTTTTTGTTTATTTAATTATAATTTTATATCACGTGTATTGTAACCGTTTTTGCTCCTTATAAGGTTGACTAGGTGGTGGACCCGTGCCACCTGACACGACTAACTACCCGTTAACTACCTTGTGGATCTTATGAGGTAGATAAGTATGTATATTTAAAACTAATCTCCTGACTTATGATTATAAAGATGTATATTTAAAACTAACTTAGGGAAGATGATAAAAATATACAAAGTTAACTTAGAAAAATATACATATAAATAAACTAATAGGAGGTAAACGATTGTAACCGTTATTGCTCTTTATAAGATTGATAATCGTACATTTATAACTTAAACCTGTATCCATGATATATTCTTAATAGGGTGATAAATGTGATGGAAACAGCCTCCGTAATAACAGTCGAATAAAACATTTATCTCTTTCTTGCTCGATTTGAGAGCGATAACCGCGTCACTTTTATGATGCAATCTTTGAATCAAAACATGATCTGTTAAAGTTTCTCATAGGCCGCCATACTCAACCCAAAATCATCAGTTCGACCATCATCCCAAACACCATGACAAACATATACAGATTAAGTCACCAAATTCGGCATCATTTGATTGGCTTACGAGGATATATTTGTGCAATCTACAATTGCATGACAACCATCATCTTATATCTAATCTGCCTCCAGACTTGTCAAGAATTAAGGATCGATCATCTCAAGCCACCCATCACGTATAGCAGGCTTCCTTTGAATCGCTACAAAACCAAGCCACCTAATGACCACGCTGAAGTCTGATCAGCGGAAGAAACTCTGTTTCACTTGCCGGATCCTCTTCAAGCAGGCCTCCGCCCTTCGGATAGCCATATCGCTCCTGTCCTCGGATACCTGTGATAGTGTCTTGGTCCTCTTCTTCTTCTCCGCGTCAACCTCAGGCTTCTTCCTCTTCCTATTGGTCGAAGCTGGGACATAGATAGCAGCAGCACAAGAGAGACACAGAGAGGGGTATAAATCAAGAAGAAGATAGAGAGTGAGAGATATGACACATGGAGTAGTACTGTAGTAGCTAGTTGATTAGTACCTTGGGTGGTGGCAGTACAGGAGGAGGAATGGGGTGGAGAAGCGAGAGGAGGGAGGATAGAGTATTCTTCATACAGATAGGAAGAAGGCTGGGCGATGAGAGCTTTGAGCTCGTGCTTCAGGTAGTCGAAGCGGTGTGGGTGCTGGGACTCCAATGCTCGCAGCTCCTCCAGCGCCCTCTCCACCACCCACGACCCCCCTTCCACCGCCATTACGGAGAGAGAGACCACACACGCCCTCTCCAGAGAGACAGAGACAGAGGGGCACTCATCGATGGATTAAACGAGGCCGCCTGGCTTGGTTTCGAGACCCCGGGAGACGAGATGTGGCCGACGTTGGAATTCGGGTCGCACCACTAGCGCCGCATAACAATCTCTTCTCAGGTTCCCAAGCTTCCATGGTTTCTTTTATTAATAGTATTATACTCTCTTCCACTCGATGTGTTCTTTCGAACTAGCTAATGGATTGTTTATTAGTTTAGTGAAAGCTGTCCTGTCCCCTAATGCGAGATCATGCTGTTTTGCTCAATCAAACCTACATCTAGCATTTCTCAGCCATGATTTGGCTGACATCCAAGTGAAAGATACATTTGCAGGTGGCTTTTAGATTTAACATATGCTTTCCTGCTGTTCTCTATGGATACCATTATATTCGTGTTCGAGAATTGGCTGGCAGCAGCCTACGTAAAAAAGGAAAGAAACTATAAGCAGCTCAAATTACAGCGGGGACGCTGAGTACATACAACTGACTAGATTAACTGGCTAGATTAATGCTTTTGTAGAAATCAGTGTGGACAACATTGGCACCCCGAAATCCAGACAACAGATTCAACTAAAAAAAAAAAAAAAAAAAAGTGCCAGGTCTTCAACCAACTGACTAGACTAATGCTTTTGTAGAAAGAACCCGGTAGTATCAGTGTGACTACCACGAAATCACCTGAAACAGGGCAAACACCCACTCAATAGTGTGTAAAATCAACTCTCGTATAACAGACAAGGGCAAAGTTCGTCACAGTTCTCTCTAAGAGCTCTAGACTTATGAAGACGCGAACCGGACCGAAACATCCCGGAACTAGTAAAAGTTCACTTGGAATTACAGTAGAAGAGTTTGATCGTCGATTGGGCTTTAACATCTGATGAGAATTAATAGACTTGGAAAACATACGTAGCGTTGTACTGATAAAACAGATGACAGAATCTGATGAGAAATGGGTAATTGAACAGTGGTGTAAACAGAACTATTCCACTTCTGCCAGATAATCGTCAATTTCAGCTGGGGTCAGCACCCTGCAACGAAAAGAGAAAATTAATGATAGAAACTTTGCAACTCCATAGTTCAGTCATAATGAAATCCAAACGAGCCAACTATGAAGTAATCATAGATAAGAAAAGCAAGCATACCTGAACTTCCGATCGGCACCGATGATACCAATCTCAATATTCTTACTTGAAATCTGTCCTTCAAAACTAAGATTCAAAGCATTGTTCATAAGATAATAATTACGGTGTGTAGGTATCACCCAACAGATGTGCATATGACACAACAATTCATAAAAGATGGTATACCCTTCTTTAAGAGTCAAAATGGCAGTGTGTACAGCATCATCGAGCTCCATATCATCAGTGTACCTAAGGTAGTAAACAGATACCCTTTGTCAAAAAACAATTAAAACAAAAAACAGATGAAAGCCCCTCAAGTAAATTCATAAGAATATAAAATGGCTGAAGCTACATTATCCTGCACATGATCACGTAGAAGATACACAAGAAGCTGCAAGGTGGTACAAGATTATTATTGGAAGGTCGGGCATCTCACTAAATAGAACTCCATGCAGAAGACACTGATGCTGGAGGCAGAGTCATGAGATTTCTGCTTTCCCGAGGCTTACCTTAATAAAAGTCTAGCTACATTATCACACAGGACAATAGAACAAATAAAAAGTGCATATTGAAATTCTCCCCAAGTCCCAACTAAACCAAGCCCAAAAAGCAACAAGCAACCACCTTTACAGATAGAACCAAATTGAAAAAGCCTCCACATAAGGTAATAAAGTTGGTAAAAACAACTTAGCTTCAACTTGATAGCAAAACTTGGAGGATTGGTACTCTCATTGCCTTAAGATGAGAATCTTGCATGACACCATTTGAGGCACACATACATAACGTGCTACTCATAAAATTCGAGCTAACTCGATCAATAGGAAAGATCAAATCTCTCTAGACCTGCTAAGACTCTAGAAGATGGGTGGATCAAAAGATTGACATCGGATTAATTTATATAGACGATGATACTAGTAAAGAAACAAGACTAAAATAGATGCTAAAACAAACACAGGCCAAGAACGTAAAAGAAGGACCAGGCATCATGATACTAAGTGTCAGCTCAATGGCTCTTGTATGCCTAATCTAGATGCCTAGTTCAACCTTCAACAAGATCGGCATAATGATTACGTAGATGCAAAGGGGTAAAAGTTAGTTCCAACAGGTCTGTAGAAGTGTCTCCGAATTCAGCTGCACATTACCCACTTTCAAACAATTAATGTAGCTACTAACACTCTTCTCCAAATAGGTCCCATGTTATTACACCTGCTCAAGTGAAAGATTCTAAACGTGGAAAATTACGAAGGGTCATTAGCTGCAACCAACAGCATCCATATGCTATGCGGTTTAAGATGGGCTTTTTACTAAGCCATGCCTAAGAGACGGACATAACCAACACCAAAGAAAACCATCTTCAAAAAATGTAAAAGAACACGAACAATAAACAAGCAAGAAATAAAGATCAGTTAAATTTAAGCACCTCTTTTCAAGAAATGTCTTTGCATTAGACACATTTTTCCCCATGGCAGAAGCTTTCCAAGAAAAGTATGAACCTGATGGATCAACCTAAGAAAAGGAATGAAAGAAATTAAGGCATGTCCAAATTATGAATCCCATGCATACTGCACAGATAAAATGAGCACTTTATTAACAATGGGTTGATGGCCACGAATTTAGAAAAAATTGAATATTAAATCCACTTGATCTTCGATTTTACAACTTCGGGTCGTTTTATGTTTTCATTACAAAACAGACCATTTGCGTCCGATATCCTTAAAAGTCAAAAACCTTGAAATCCTTATAAGTCAGGAATCTGACTTGTAAGGATTCCTGACCAGAATGGCCTGTTTTGTAACTAAAACACAAAACGGTCCTAAGTTCTAAAATCAAAATAAAGTCAATTAAATATGCAAAATTTTCCACGTACTTATGCCAAAACAGAACAAGATGCAAATGAAAATAAACAACCAAGTACGCAATGCTTTCAAAACCAACAATTCCATATCACGGAATATACCATATTGAAGTACCTGATACAACTGTGGACCATTATCATCATAGCCAGCAACCAGCAGAGAAACTCCAAATGGTCTAACACCGCTGCAAAGAATCAATTTAAGGGGTGAGAAAGAAAAAATAAAATCAGATTGAGATGAAAAGATTGATGAGGAATGTGAGACTCAATAAGCAGAATACGAGATAATATCTTTTCAGAAAGCATCAAGAATTGTAGTCATCTTCCAAACATAAAATGCATCTAGATCATCACTTCCAAATGAAAACTTCCACGAAATCACAGTATCTAATTACATCCTGCTGCTCCTGCAATCTGTAAAAGTTATGCAATGTATATGAATATTTTTATCAGTTTTGGAGTCGTAGCTTTTCCTGAGCAATTTGAACAGAAATGCATTTAAGACAATCAGAATCCTTCAATGTGATCACGAATGGTCCACCAAAATCCGCATGCCACCAAGCTACAAGGTTTCATTCTGGATGTTGACATCATGGTTATTCTCTTAGGGTTTTTTTCTCTTTCCCAAGCAATAACTCTCTGCTTTCGTACTTAGATCCCTTGAACGCAGTTGAAAATCGAAGGCTCTTCTTGCTAGTAGGTATATTAATAACTACAGTCGTATGAAACTTTCAAACCAACCACAGCTGCAATTAGGAACTATATACAAAGTTCTCATGGGAAAACCCAACTTCTTTTATAGTTGGAAAGCTATATGATTCAGATAAGAAATGACAGGTCTCAATCAACTAGAAATTTAGCTGATGATGCGCCATTTTCACAAGAATTTTGATAAATTCAGCATCCTTAATTACTTCAAACGGAAAATCGCATAACTATCTAGGAAATTTCTAGTGAAAACATAATTTCGTGTAACAAGAAAAGGACTTAATAATAAATACGAAAAAGAAAGTGCTTTAAGGAGAAATGGATGAAACATTCATAGGTTGACAAATTTCTAGAAGGAAAAAGGACCTGTCAAGTCACCAGTAAGCAAAAAAATTTGATGGAAAGGAAAACTTCCAAAGACTTCATCTAAAACCAAATAAGAACATGGAAAAGTAAGAAGGTTTAGATATACCCAGACTGAGTGAACTCCTGCATAACAGCTGCAGTTTCCCTCACAAGTTGTGTGACTGGAATTGGCTCCTGCATTTAGGGGGTTTAGTTCAGTTGCTCTACACTTAATGAGATATGGGTGGAAAGCAACAAGTGAATGTGGTGGAACAAAGCAATTACGATAGAAGTATAAGTCCAGATTACTTCTTCTAATGCAGAAGTTTATCACCAACCATCTTAACATTAGTAGACAAATGTGTGTGTATTAATGTAGGTTATCTCACATAAATCTAGTAAATCACTCTACTAGTAGCATGTGAGTACTCAAGAAGTCGTTGTTGTTCGAGTGTACTTTAATAGCTAAATAGCATCAAATTCTAAGGTTGAAAGATGACAATTGATCACTTGGAATTTTCTAGCATTAAGGGGGAAAATTCCTACTGAACTCCTAAAACAATGAAGAAGAAGAAAAGGAGTTCGAATTGAAGAACATACCTTGTACAATCTATAGTACTGTTGAGCTTGCTTTCTGCTTTTTCTCAATAGAACACGGAAGTCTGGACCCATTCCACTGCAAAGGCGTAGACAGCAGAGATTATTTACAGTTAAGCAACAATCAAATATTATTATGAAATCCATATAAAATTAGACAATAATATAATTTGTTAGAGCAAAGAGTTCAACAAATCCTCAAATGAAGCCCTATATCGTATCTACAGTCCACTGTATCAGTGAGATAGAGAACAAGATAAAAAACAGCGCCATCTTATGCATCCCAATAATTGCATGCTAGCATCAAAGTATAAATACAATCTTAGTCTCATCTTTTGCAGACAATAGTCTTGCCACCAGCATGTATATTTAAGTGGAGATCAGAGAAACTGTTGCAAATACAACATTCAGCATTTCTAATGCACAACTTTCTAATGTATATGCATGCTGATAAGGAAAAAAGACCAACTCATCAACATTCAAATTGCAAATGCACTTCAATAGGTTGATTGTGCATTGATACAAATTATAACAAGTAGGTAAATGCTTCAAGAATTACATTCTTCGACCTCAAAGCCCTCATATATCTGTCTTTACCACCATGTTGACAGTGGAGAGACCAACTTGTTTACCAAGTACTGCTTTTCCACATTCGTGTAGGGGCCAACGATTCAAACAGTATATAGTTATTCCGTAAAATAGTTGTTAATCAAATGTCTACAAAACCCAAATATTAACTTATCATCTTCAAAAGCACATCTCACCTCACTGAACCTGTACTCAACTTTCTGAGACAGATCTCATGCTTCGTACTTCCAAAAATTTCTCCAAAAAGCTTACAGAGAAGCAAAATAATACATCTAGTAGTAACTAGCAACCCCATCATGTATCATGAATGGCTTAGAATGGAAATTGTATATATTCGGACTCTAAACCTATAGTATCAGTTCAAGATTACAAGATAAGTAAGTCATTTTGGTTAAAACAGAACAAAATCTCTTCTTAAATCTATCAACATTCTTGTGCAATTGAGGATCTATAAAAGTGAAGGTTGAAAAAATTCAATTCTGCTTAATCTTAATCAAGTTCCAAGAAGTCAGAAAACCATTTTTTCCTAAACTACAGACCAGTTAATGTGAATTTAAATTCACCAAAAATATTCACTGCAAGATTCAAACTGGAGAAGACAACCCAAATGAGCATGTACCGCCGATAGTATTGCAATTAAGAATTTTTTTTTTCCTAATAAGATATGTAAATATGTTGGTTCTAGAATACTCTCAAAAACTCAGACCTGGTAACTAAATCATAAAATCCATTTCAAAAGTGAATGCCTTTAACAACTCTTCGAAAAAATGGATCACATCAACAGGGATTAAGATTTTTGAAGAATGTCAAGGAAGCACAACTTTCATGAGAACTTACAACAGAATGTAGTTCAACACAACAATCAAAAGTAATTCAAGAGTAAGGCAGATAGATCACCTGTAAACAACTCCAATATCTGTTGTCATAAGCTGAATTTTCTGAACCTGAAATTGCACATATAACGGGATAGGACATTATCTCATTACAAACAATATTGAGGCAACTGAAAGGTTTCATATAAGCATAAAGTGTACTAAAATGTACGTAGAAGGAAGAAACCAAAAATTATATGAGCTTTCATAAGAAGGCCTGTACAAGACTCAAACAACAATTACCCAATCAACAGTCAGCTAAATAAGCTTCAAACATGATCCAAACCTAAATAATCCTATTACGTCAGTATGACTTTCCAAACAGGAAAATTCATATATAACTTAGAAAAAGATGAATCCACACTAATTTTGATCATGCTTAGTACAGAAAGTTGTAGTTTATTCTTGTTGATGTTCAGACTAATCCTAGCCAATTTCAAATACTTGGCAACAGGAGAAAATAAAGGCTCAGGCTCCCGCAACAAAGTGTGCAAACATAAGGAAGTGAGCTGAGCTGAGTATGCACAAAAATAGGAAATACAGGATGACAAATAAGTTCATTTGAGTGAAAAGTATAAGCGGACTAGTTGAGGATGCAGATGGAGAATTGCAAAAGTTAGGCCCATATGTCACAGAACACTAGAGGCTTGAGCACGATGAGGAGGAAGAACTTGGGTTGAAAGAACTCCAAAGATGAGAAGAATACCAAAATCCCCAGAATGACCCCAGCAAAAGGTATATGAAGAATTTGAAACAGGTTCCAATAGTAACAGATAGAACCTGATTAGAAATAATCAACAAATTTTATCAAGCCAACCAAAGAGTTGGCATAAGGTTTTGTGGGTTATTGTCATCCTTGGGTATGTTAACTAAACAGCAAAAATTGAAGAATTTTCACCATTTCATGGTTTGAACATGCTTTCCAAGCTACTCACATAGTAACTGCTAAAGGAAAACCAAAAAATGAATTAAACAGCGTCTATTATATTCAAATTATGATATTCTCTGAAAATTAATTCATAGAGCATATAACAGATCCATTGATTGCCAGGGCCAGAAAATACAACGTCTCTGAGAAATTTGATTCTTCTGAACTACATCATGAACCACTGAACTCAACAAATCTGGCTAGCTACTAACAAAGGTTCTGAGTAAATAAAACAAAAATTGCTTATCCTTTTCAATTATCATAAGGACAATTGCATTTCAAGCATAGTTACACATGGTGTGAAAAGCCCGCGCTTGAGTACAAAAGGTAAGCACCAACATAGACAAACAACAAGAAGCAACTAAACGAATAGACTAATCACCATAATAAGGGAATCGATTAGACATTTTTTGAACTATATGAAAACAAGAAAATGAATGTATGCTTACTGATGTTTCGTCAACCAAAATTGAAGGCAGTTTTTTCTCAGTTGCAATGACAACACCATTAGCAGCTGCAATAATCACAAAATGAATATGAAAACTTCAAGCACAGCAACAAACTGGATAATTAAACATTTTGCCAAAATGTTGGCTAATGTCTGACAAATAGTTCCTCATACAGCAACAAACTGGATAGTTAAACATTTTGCCAAAATGCTGGCTAATGTCTAACGAATAGTTCCTCATAAGTTTCAATCCATATTCAGCAGTTACACAATCTTACTACTTAAGGAGGGAAAGACTGAACTCTGTGTAATTATATTTGAGTAGCTACATCCATTATTGATCGATCATATTCACTTAATAACAGTGGGGAGATGAATGAATTTGGGATAGATTTCTTGGTTTATTAATTGTAAAATGCAAAGCGCAAGATGTACCAATACAAAACTTAAGAAATCTAGAGGTTGCAGTATTTTCGAGATGAGGAAAGCAAGAAACCAAATTGATGGTATCACAGTTACCAGTGAATTTCAGGTAACATGGCCTGCATTTGAATCAAAGAGAATGAGAAGAAATGTCAGATAATAAGCAGGCCTAGTAGTCTACCCAAGTGAAAACGCCTATTCAAGTTATGCATCCACAGACTGACGTGCAGCTGCTTATGGTTTGAACTAATCCTTGTTGGTAAGATGAATTTTGGAGACCATGGTCTATGGTATAACTTGGAACTACGCTTACTAATGATATCCTGAAATATCAGAATCTTGAACAGAAAACCTAGTTCGGGTGCGTATTGACGGCCACAAAGAAGAATAGGAACGCTTATTTCAAACATAAATTCAGGGTACACATTCAGAATGCCTAAATACCAAATAAAATCGTTCGTTCAACTCGCTCTTTATGATGTGAACGTGGGTTTCAAAAACATACGATGCGCATCAAGGAGCATCTATTATTCATGAAACCCTCATCAATTAGCATCCGAAATCAACATTATTCCCGAAACCCTCACAAATTAGGGTCCCAAATCAACAGAGAAAGTTCAATACTGAGGACGATCAAACCAACACCAGCACAAAATACGACATTTCCAGAACGCTAACGACACTAAACATCTGACTTGTACTTCAAGATTTGATGGGAAACACGTACCTTTGATCCCAAGAGATGTCTGACCTGATCCAACAGCCATCAGCGCGTGCTCAATCTGAACCAGCTTCCCCGAAGGGCTATTCCGATGAAATCAAAGGATCCAAGAAACAAGGTTAGGTCCAGGAGCCTTTCGTTGAGCTCTTCGAAGACTCGAAGGAGAAGGTTTTGTGTGTACCTGAAGGTGGTCAGGGAGAAGGAGTACTGGCTGTCCCCCATCTTGTGTCCGCTTTGAGAGAGAGAGAGAGAGAGAGAGAATTCTCCGGCAAGAAAGCTTTTTTAGAACGGGAGAAGAGGGAGGAGCGCTAGGGGGCTTTTGTAGTGGTAATGCTAACGGCCCGGTCTGGACCCGAGACCTAAACGGGTCCGGATAAAAAGATTTGGACCAAGCCAGACACTTTGGGCTCTAGGCCCACATGTTCTTAATTCCCACCGCCAAAGTACCAATCGATGTTTCGGACTATTCCCCTGGGAGTTCTCAGTACGTCTGTACACGTGGCATCTTGTGACTGGGGTTAGAGTTGTGACCTCTGGCTGGACCCATGATTATAAAACAACCTTTCGTTGTCCTCGCTGGCATCCTACATGACATGCTTAGTCTTATGTAGAGTCTACGTGGAGCTTACGTGGAGGAAAAAGTTAGTGGGGGAGGTGATTAATAGGGATGATAGGGAAGTTAACATGGAAGTTAGTGGAGGTTAGTGGAGAAAGGGGTGGGTGGTTAACAAGGAAGTTAAGGGGTGGGTGATTATCATGCCAGGTGGCACGGGGACCCGCTAGTACTCAATACGTGGCTAGGTGTATATCATGGCTCCGCTGGGCAACGCGGATATCATCGACATCACAGTCAGAATTCCTGTAACCACTAGAGGCTCATAGGAAAAAATTAAAAGGTTAAATACGCTTTATTGTCCTCAATTTTGGATTAAGTATCACTTTCACGTCTCAAATTTAGATTTATTAATTTAGCTAAACCGCATTTTTGTTACGTGTAAAATTTAAAAAATATCAAGTTAATACATGTATTTCTTTTTTTTGACCTTTTTAGTACCTGAATTAACAAAACCGTTTAGGTTTTAACGGTAAATTCAATTTTGACTAAGTTTTAACCATTTTGATCATTTTTCAATGAATAAAATGAGATGATGGCTACCAAATGGGAGAGAGGAGAGATATGATAGAGGGAGAGAGAAGAGAGGAAATGGTGAAGTGACAAAACCAGTCAAAATTTAATAGAAACCATGTCATTTGAGTGGATTGCCGTCAAGTAAAGAGAACGGCGTCTAATAACAGGTGTTAAATATGGTATTTACATTTAGTGTATGTATCAAAACATAATTATTAAACTAGAGGTATTAAAGTGATACGCGGGGAATTTTAGAGGTACAAAAAATGTAATTTAGCCTATTAATTTCATCCTCTGATTTTAGAATATATTCAATTTGTACCTCGGTTTCTTCCTTAGTCAAGTTTTAGTAATCAAATTAAATAATTTATAAAACTATAGTATTAAATTAACATGATTTAAATTTGAGGTTGCTAAAATATATAGATAATTGGTGTTTACACTAATTTAATGAAACTTATTAACGTGTCCAGCACATTTATCTTATTTAAATTGTTTACACCATTTTAAAGCAGTTATGGTTAGTTATGATTTTTTATGACTAAAATACCCTTATTCTCATATCTTAATTATCGGATGCCCTCTTCCCTCTCCCGACAAACGTCGTCGCCTCTCACCACATGGAGGAACACCGTCGTCTCGAGCTTCGAAAGACACGATCTCCACGAATTAGTCCGGTGAGGGCGACGGGGGAGAGGAGGCAGATGAGGAAGAGCTTGGGTAATCTCTTCTCTCCTTCCCGGGATCTCACGCCCTCCGCACGTTCTGGCACATGACGAAGAGAGGAGTGGATATGGGGGTATGGATGCTACGCGTTTGGAAATTAAAGTGGGAGAGCTCGAGAGCTATGGTGGTCGGAGGACAGGGGGAGATGGCGATATTGGGCACGACGGAGAGGGAGAAGAGGCCTAGGAGTAAGAGGTTAATGGGGAGAAGGTTCCGGCGGTCGTCGACGCAAGTGGAGGAGGAATCATGGGTGGCTGGGGAGTCCATCCACCTGTTTGGATCGAGGTGATGGGTGGCGGAGACGGCAAATATAGCGAGGTCGGCGATGGTGTACTTAGAGAAAGAGGTTGTTGGATCTCTATCCACCTCGATCTCATAAATCCTCATATATGACCTCTTCGCGAGATCTAGTGGTCCTCCACCGTCCTTAGCCTATGAGATGATGTATCTAGAGGAGTAAAAAGCATGAAAGAGAAAAGGAAAAAGAGAAAAATGAAAAAGATAAAAGTAAAGCTGGGAGCTCGTCGTTAGTTAATACAAGTATAGGAGGGATAGTAGGGACATTGGGAAATGATTATGGTGGCTAATCGATGAGAATGACGGCAGAGACGGGGGATCGAAGGAGAAAAAAGTAAAAAGAAACAAGAAAAGATAAAAGAGAAAATTGGTAGGGAAATCCGACGACTGAGATTTGCCGGAGGTAGATTGCCAGCGAGTAGGCCTCATCGAAGGTTGGGATAAGTGGAGAAGAGGTCATGGGTGGTTGGGGAGTCCATCCACCAGGTTGGATCGAAGCGATAGGCTGCGGAGATGGCGGATCCAGCAAGGTCGGTGGTGGCGATGCTTGGAGGAAGATGTCATCGGATCGGTTCGGATCTCACTGGAAAATGGAGTAAAGGGGATCGTGAGATGATGAGGATGTAGGATTTGGTTTTGTTTAGGGTTTTCAGGTGTGGAGGTGATGGTTTAGGACGGTGACGGTGCTTATGAGGTTCCGAGGAAGAGGAGAATGTTGTCGGAGTTGTGGCAGCGAATGGGGTGATGAGCGGCGATCAGTGGCGGAACCAGGGGGCGAGGGGGGGCGACCGCCCCCCTGGCAACGCCGGAAAACTCCCTCCCCCTTCAAAGCATTTGGAATAGAGGAATTGTGGATGGTAGCAAAGCGGAGCAATTTAGTTATTGTGCATGCTAGCAAAAGGACAAAAGAGTATTTAGCGGGTATGTTGTTGGGTTTTGTCTTATTCTAGAGGGAGTGGTTAAGATAAACTAAGGAATAGGATACATTTAGGAATTATGATGGATGGAGCTAGAGTTGGGGATACGCGAAGTAGTTTAAGCCGGAGAGAGCCCATTAGTTGAATTTTTATTCTAATTTAGGATATACGTATATGAAAAAGCTGCTTCCAATCCCCATATAGATACTACCCAGGATGTTGCTTCTACGTCTTAGCCGCTTAATTTCTACATCTAGCTATCTATTATATAATATCATATGCATTCTATCAGACGACTGACGATGCCCGATCCAAATTTTGTTACGATATATGAGGCGATCGAGATGAAACCATATGGAAGGGAGCAGCGGTGGGTGGTGGTTACCTGGGTTGATGGTTATCCGTGCCATGTGACACGGCGTCCACCTAATATATTATAAGATAAAGATCCAAAGTATTTCTTATTATGGGTTAATATCAAATTTCACCTTAAAAAATTCTAAATTTCGCATTTCGTGCCATATTCTTTCATATATCATTATTCTAATTTGCGTAATAAGATGAGAGATGACTGGATGAATGATTGCATAGTAGTATATATCGATCGGGAAATTTTTGAAACTATTCAGAACGAAGCCATTTTACAACGTTTTCAAAAAATGCAAAAGCGTAAGATCCAACTTTCACGTCTTAATCGCAGAACATAGTACAGTACATATATTTTAATATTTGTATTGTTTTTATTACTTAATGTTCGATATTGTAATTTTAAGGTACCTTTTGCATTACTTAAAGCAAAAAAAAAAATGGTATTTTTGTTTTAGATTTCGCCCCCCTTAAATGTCATCCTGGTTCCGCCACTGGCGGCGATAGGCGGTGACATGGAGATCCAACCTCGATGACGACGACGCGATTGAGGAAGAGGAGAATGGCGTCAGAGTTGTGACAGCGAATGGGATGACGAGTGGCGACAATGGCGGCGTAGAGATCCGGCTCTGGTGACGGTGATGGACAGCGACGATGACGCCACGATTCTTGTGTGTTTTTTAGACATAGGACGTGAAGATAAGGGTATATATATTTTTTGTAATGTAAAATGACGTTAATACTCAAAATGTAATGCTAGTGGTTTTTCAAGACGATAAATCAGTTTATGGTACTCACGCGCCTTCCCATGAAATATATTTAGCCAACAAAATAAGGATGCTGCCGTAGAGCCTTGGATGGTGTGGTGCTCTCCTTCCACTCCTAGGCAGGCGGCGGCGACCTTCTGCTTGTTCTCCGCCGGCCTGGCGCTGTTCGCCGCTGGTGCGCACCTCTCCTACGTCCACATCGCTCCCCAGCAGGTCCGCACCCGCGCCCGCGACGACTTCGTGCGGGAATACCTTCGCAAGAAGTACGGCTACGGCAAGTAGCTCATCCAGCCTTACCTTGTTTCTCTAGCTTTGGTTACCATCCTTGGCTATGGCCCTCGTCCCCTCCACGGCCATCGATGGCCCTGTTTTTGCCGAGGTTGATATGGGTGGCGCTGATTCATCGTCGACCACCGTGCGTGCTACCGTCGTCCAGGCTGCCACGGTGTTCTACGACACACCCGCCACCCTCGGTAATTCCTCTTCTTGCTTTTTTTACTTCTTCTTCTTAGAGGATTAACTTTGCTGAAATGGCTTCAGAGGGGATGATTTCATCACTCCCTGCTTGAGGAGGGTGTAAATGTTTCGTTTTTACTGATATGTGCCATATATCTCGCTGCAGATAAGGCGGAGAGACTGACTGCTGAGGCTGCTGCATATGGGTCTCAAATAGTTGTTTTCCCAGAGGCATTCATTGGGGGTTACCCTCGTGGTTCTGACTTTGGAGTCAACATAGGTAGCCGTTCAGCAAAGGGGAAAGATGATTTCCGAAAGTATCATGCTGCAGCAATTGATGTGCCTGGTACTCTCAGAAATCGTATCTTTTGTTAGTTATTGAGTTACTTGGATGTCAATTATACCTCTGATGTTGCAGAGAACATAGTCTATGAATCACATTCTTTTGTTGATATGTTAGAATCAAGGTGCTCTGACTTGAACGCGACATTTACAAGCATCTAGTAGGTTGGTTTTATCAAATGGCTAATTTATTTCAATCTCTAGCTTGTGATCTCACTCTTTCCTATTGAACCAAGTTGCCACACATCCTCTTCCATCTGTTAAAACAGCGATAAAATACATGGTAGTGAAAGAAGTTTACCCTTTGCAAGTACTTATAGACTTATCCTTCATGTTTAATTCTATATTTACGGATACATGAAAAGGGTTGAGGACTCCTAAGTATTCAAAAAGGTAAGTTTATGCAGTTGTATCTCCCAGTTTTTTCCAGACATTAACCATGCAGTTGTATATGCCAGTTTTCTCCAGCCATTGACCTACACACTTCTTAGATGCAGAGTTAGGAGGATCTCATGGTTTCACATTTCCAGCATTTTATGCCCACAATTTTTTCGGTTGCTTCTGTGGCGTTAATGAACGATAGATGTTTCTCTCACCCACTCAGTCAATATCGTCTAACTGTGCTTTATCCTGTCTTGTAACATCTTCTAGTTATCTCTTGGCAAATGTAAAAGTTAGTGGTGTCATAAGCAACCATGAAGGTACATAAAACCATACTTCTGCTGCTGGTTGAAATAATAAACTCTAGGCTAGTCTTCATAATTGGTCCTTCAAGGATGCTGCCATTCCTGTTTTTCAGATGGCTTTGTCTAAAGTGTAGTCTGTGTAGAGCTGCTGGTACTTGACAACTTAGGTAGAATGGCAAGAGTTGAAACCTCTACCTGTAGCTTAATAATGATGTTCAGATGTGAAAAATGCAACAATAAGCTACCATAGTATTTGTCTGATTAGATGTGGTGAGTATTTTCCTGTCATTATTGTTTTAGCATGACAAGGAAAGTAATCCTTAACTAATTTTTCTAAGTTGTTTTACCCTTACCTCTTGTGAATTTTTGTGAGTGGTGATGGGAGTTTGGAACCTGATTTTGTCACTGCAACGGTGCATCTTGGTTTCTATTTTGATTAATTGTATAGCATGATAAACCATAAGCATCAAATGTTACTATTTGAGAGCTTTTCTGCCTATTTTTATCCATTAAATGCACAAAAATGTCTGTCATGCTTCAAGGTCCACTTCATCTAATGTCATAACTACTGCAGGTCCAGAGGTTGATCGCTTGGCTGCAATGGCAGGAAAATACAAAGTCTTTCTTGTAATGGGTGTGATAGAGAGGGAAGGTTACACACTCTATTGTACTGTCCTTTTCTTTGATTCTCACGGCCAGTTCTTGGGAAAACACAGAAAACTTATGCCAACGGCAATGGAACGAGTAATATGGGGATTTGGAGATGGGTCCACCATACCTGTGTATGAAACTCCAAATGGAAAGATAGGTGCCCTCATCTGCTGGGAGAACAGAATGCCACTCTTAAGGACTGCATTATATGCTAAAGGTACCTGTTTAAATGTTTGTAATCCCGGGTGGATTTTCTTTTAGAATTGAGCTCGTACAAAGTTCAGCATTCTGATTTTCTAAACTAGAGCCACTCCCCTATGTTATCCTATCATCTAGAGGTTACTGTAGTATTTAGTTATTCATAAACTTGGCCACTGTGATGTATGATTGAGGTTAGTCTATCCCTTTTGCATTTGCTATCCAACCCTGTAGATCTCTATATTGAAAATCTGGTTCATAAGGTGAGGAAATTTCAGTTCCGACTCTGTTAACATCGTCTTTCCATGGATCATAAGTCTCATCGCCATTTTGCATACATCTTTTGATTGACCTTTCAGATGTTTTATCATGAAAGAAGTTCTAGTTGCTTTTTCTTCAGACCTTGGATAGTTAACCTGAGAATTGGCTCCAAATTTTTTTGCAGGCGTTGAGATTTATTGTGCTCCTACAGCTGATGCACGAGAAGTTTGGCAGGCTTCTATGACACATATTGCTCTTGAGGGTGGATGTTTTGTTCTATCGGCAAATCAATTTTGTAGAAGAAAAGACTATCCACCCCCGCCAGATTATGTTTTTGCTGGTGTTGAAGCAGAGCCATCACCAGATTCTGTAGTCTGTGCTGGAGGAAGTGTGATCATCTCCCCAGCAGGAGCGGTTCTGGCAGGTCCCAACTATGAGGGAGAGGCCCTAATATCAGCTGATTTAGGTAAGAATGAAAGTGTTTCCTTGAAAGACTGCTTATAAAGGATATCCAAAGGAACCATATTGAATGCATGTCTACATGTCAAATTGTCTTACCGGAGAAACAACTCAAAAAATGAGAAATGAATTTAGGACAAAATAGTTGCCAATTAAAATACATGCACGTCATGTAAAAATTGGGTTAATATCATCTATGCCATTTTGATTACCATAAATGAGTGCTTTAAGAATATTGCAATTATGCCTGATCAGGTTGTGTTGGTTTCCTAAACTGTGCTCTTCCCATATTCCAAAGAATGCATGCTAGGATAAAGAATAAGAAGCACTTCAGGTCTAAATTTAGTTGGAAAATAAGTAAGCAAGACCCACGAAAGGAGGAAGAAGGATTAAGTTATCTTAGAAGGGGATGAGAAAATCTTCACTTTTTGTCTACAATGTGGGAAATTCGACTTAGTTAGCGAAAAGAATGACGTGTTGCTAAGAGTCTACTGATCTCATTAAGGTCTATCTGAAGTTTCTTTCTTTTTCGATGGAATGGAAAATATGTAAGAGACTTCATGCTTCTACTGGCATATATATGTAATTCTGAAAATGTAGTGGCAAATACGTCATTAAGGAAAGCAAGCATGTAAATTTCCCATGGAATCCAATACCTAATTGCCTTCACTTAAACCTTTTTAAGTTTATTCTTAGGCATATCGTAAATAAAACTGGGATGATCTTTCTTTGAAGAACTTGGAGAAATTTTTTTCTCAAAGCTTATTATTGAAGGTAATTTTGACACATTGATATGCAGATCTCGGGGAAATTGTACGAGCCAAATTTGATTTCGACGTGGTTGGCCACTATTCGAGGCCTGAGGTGCTGAGCTTGACTGTAAGAGACCATCCACTGAAACCCGTCTCCTTTGCATCTGCTGCCAAGCCATGAGGATTTCAACCTTCTTTGTATGTAATATGTATCAATTGTATTAAAGGCGAACTCTAATCTTCTCGCATACTTGTGTTCTCTGGTGTGTTACTTATTATCCAAGCCATGGTTATAGCTGTCAAAAAAGGGTAGTGTATGCCTTCTCATTTGACATGTAACATTACTCCAAAGCATATCAATAATGGGAAACTTAATGAATGGTATTTGCTTTTGCCCCTATAATTGTGATCTTTGGCAATAGCGAGCTTTTCTCAAGACATGAAGTCCTTGTTTCAACTAGCTGGCCAGCCTGGCCTAGACCAACACTTTCATAGTTGATCCTATCAGGTGTATGAAGTTTTTGAATTTTTTTTTTTTTTGCATATCATCATTTATATTTTAAGAAAACTGCAGAAAACCCACTTATCGTTCAAATTGACAAAAATAAAAAATAAAATAGAGGAGTATATTTTACGAGTTTAATCGATAAAAATATAAATAAAATAGAGATATATATATTTTATGAGTTTAACCGAAATGTAGAAGTTTTTTTTTAAAAAAATCAAGAGGCCTTGCATCATCATATCCTCCCGCGTTCCGTCATTTTTAACAGTTGCGCTTCCTCATGATCCATCAATGGCTCTCCGCTCCCTCTCTAGAATCGCTCGCTTGAGACCCCTGCATCATCCTATCCTCTCCGTCTCCCACCCGGTCCTCCACTCCACCATCGCTCCCTCTCCCATCTCTCCCTCGCTCTCCCCCGCCCTCCTCGCCCACCACGTGCTCGACCTATTCTCCCGCCCACCCCGCCTCCGCGACCCCTCCCTCCTCCACTCCCTCTCCCCTCTCCTCACCCCCGCCGCCGTAGAACCCGCCCTCAAGTCCCTCCCCTCATGGAAGCACTCCCTCGACCTCTTCCGCTGGGCCTCGCGCCAGCCTGGCTTCGCTCACACCTGCTACACCTTTTCCGCCATGGCCTCCGTCCTCTGCCGCTCCCGCCAGACTCGTCCTCTCAAAACCCTCGTCGAGGACATGATCAGACTCCGGTGCTCGACCTCTCCGGGCGCTCTTGGATTCTTGATTCGGTGCCTCGGCTCGTGTGGCCTTGTTGACGACGCAGTTCGGCTCTTTGATCGCGCTGAGGAGCTCAATTGCGTCCCTAATTCTTATACCTATAACTGCTTGATTGAAGTGCTCGCAAAGAAAGGTCGAGTTGATATGGTCAACGCGAAGCTGAAGGAGATGGGCGAGCTGGATAAGTACACGCTCACTTCTGTCTTGCTTTGCTATTGCAATGCTGGGAGGTTTGATGACGTTTCGAGAACTTTTGATGAAATAAAGAATAATGGGTGGGTCGACGAGCATGTGTTTACGATCTTGATGGTGTCATTTTGCAAATGGGGGAAGGTGGGCGAGGCTTGTGAGTTGGTCGAGAGAATGGAAGAGTTTGGAATGCGACCGAGTGAGAAGACATTTAATGTGTTGGTTCATGGATTTGTGAAGCAGGGCAAAATGGATAATGCAATCGAGATGTTTGTGAAGATGAAGGTTTTGGGGTTTAAGCTGGATTTGGCATTGTATAGTGTGCTAATAGAGGGGCTTTGTGAGAGGAAAGAGTTTGAGAGGGCTTTGAACTTGTATTCGGAGATGAAGAGGACTGGTGTCTCGCCTGATACTCAATTAGTCAAGAAGATTATTTCATTATTGTGCGCAGAAGGGAAATTTGTTGCAGCAGATAAGCTGTTAGAGGAAGAGGGAGAGAAGTGGAGTTTGAGCGGTTTCATCTCGCTTTACAATGCAGTTCTTGATGGGCTAGTTAGACATGGTGAGGTTGATAGGGCTCATGTATTATTGCAGGCGATGATGGAATCTAGAGCTTCACAAGCCTTTGAAATGAAGCCAGATGATTGCAAGAGTAGTGAAAGTGCTGGTGGCACTTTGTTCAGGATCAAGAATGCTGTTTACCCAGATGATGAGTCTTTTAATATCGTCATCTGTGGTTTGTCCAAGACTAAGCAGCTGGATATGGCTTTAGTTCTTTTGGATGATATGATCAGATTCGGTTGTAAAGGAAAATTATTGATGTACAATGATTTGATTAGTGAGCTGTGCAACATGGATAGGTTAGAGGAGAGCAATGAACTTGTAAGAAAAATGACAAAATTTGGGTTTGTGCCGACAGAATTCACATACAACTCGATCTTTTGCTGCCTTTGCAAGCGAGGGCATCATCTGGCTTCACTTGACCTGCTTAGGGAGATGCGGCAACGAGGACATGTACCTTGGATTAAGAATTGTACAGTAATGGTCCAGCGGCTATGTAGAGATGGAAAAGTAGCAGAGGCTTTGCGCTTTCTAGATGACATGGCTCAAGTTGGTTTCCTGCCTGATATGATACCATACTCTGCTGTAATAGAGGGAATGTGCAGGACTGGAGATGTTGACAAAGCACTGAAAGTTTTCCGTGATGTTTCTTCAAAGTGTTACCTGATGGATGTTGTCGGTCATAATATCTTAATAAATGGATTCTGCAAGGCTGGAAGAATAAATGATGCAGAAGAAATTCTAAATGAGATGTTGGATAAGGGACTCGTCCCTTCAGTTGTCACTTATAACTTGATGATAGATGGTTGGTGCAAATTTGACATGATTGACAAGGCGCTCGCTTGCTATTCTAAAATGGTTGATGAATCAAGACTACCCACGGTGGTTACGTACACAAGCTTAATAGATGGGTTTTTCAATGTTGGAAGGGCCGATGATGGTGTTAACTTGTGGAATGAGATGAAGGAGAGGGGATGTGACCCAAATAAGATAGCATATATGGCGCTTATCCATGGACTATGCAAGTGTGGCAGAGAAGATTCTGCTCTTCTCTATTTCCTCGAGATGAAAGAGAGGAAATTGGAGCTTGAAACATCTTTGTATTTATTGCTTATCAATTCCTTGGTTTTGAAGGGGAAAATGAATATAGCATTGGATCTTTTAAAAGAGATGCTTCAAAAGAATGATGTTATTGATTTTGGCTCTAGGAACTACCGCCTAATGAAGAAAGCAGTGTACATACTCTACGAAGATGCCAGTACTTCTGTAGCAACAAAAACACTCATTGAGGAAGGCTGCATTCCTCTGATCAAAAGTATTAGTGACATTGGCTAGTACAAGAAGTACCATCTCTAGACATAAGGCTTTATGAATTCAAAGCACGCTAAAGGTACTGAGATTGGATTTCTCAAGGATAGCGGAGCAGAATGTGGCCTCTTTATGCCAGGCCATATGTAAACTGCTTCATTCTAGCTTCTGCTACATGAGACTAGAGGCTGTCTTCCTGGATTGATTAATCCACAGGCATTGCCAAACAATCATCTGTTCATCTGAGGAACATACAGAACAAAGCATTTTAGTTTCATAAGAGGTATAGCCGAAGGATGAGGGATGTAACCTAAGAAAGGAATCAGTGTATATGGGTATGCAAGTGTTTGTATGATGGTTGAAAGGACCAAAAAGGAATGATTTATTGTCAGAATAGGTTTATGTCATGGGAAAGAGAGGTAACAGATGATCCTTCTCTGCTCTCCTGTTCTTATAGTTCTTTTTCTTTGGAAAATGAATTTTGATTTTTTCTTCTAGTTATAGCTTTCGAATAGCATTTTGCCCTTCTTTCAGTGTTGCATGCCCACTTTGATCTGCTCAGAACTATGTTCATGAACTTAACATTAATTACTTTCTAGAAGCATCTGTGTGTGTAAAGCCATTCCTTGATTTGTTTGCGTCGATCTCCTACTAGATCATTTGTCAAGATCATTAAGAAAAACTTGGAAAGAACCTAAATCTATTTATGCAACCTCGTCATGAGGTGGAGATTATATAGGACACTTGAACATCCTCCACCTTGCAAGTTATTAGCAGTTCACGGGATAGAGTTGCAGTTGTCAGCATAATCCATATTTAGAAGATGAGATCCATCTAGATTCACTTGGTCACAGACATGTTGTGCTGCTAGAAATTTCTTGCAATTCTCGATTGATATGCTTGGGATGGAGTAATAAAAGCTGTCATGAAGGGTGGAATCATTTACTCGGACTTTCTTGTCAGAAGGTGCTTATGCCTGCTTCAACTAATATATGTCTTTTTTTTCTGGTAATTTGCAGAAGTGTTTGCGCAGTACTGATGGTTGCTACTAGCGATGCAACCTCTTTCTTATGCTTATTTGATATAATAGAGATCACCAGGTAGCTATTTGCATCCAAATGTGGAGTTATACTGGTGAGTCTTCGTGATCTAATTGTTGAAAATCATGAATGTTATAGTATTCTTATTTACTGCTTAAATGTGCCAGTGGATGATAATCTTTTTTTGCAAATTTCAGAGATTAATATTCTACAGCATGGCATGTTCAAGAAACCTCTCCAGTCTTAAATACTTCTCATCACCTATATTGTTCCATTACTACTTTATTGTTTTGTTTTATTAGATGTCATAGATGAGCCTAAATAAGGCTAAAGGTTACAAAAACCTATCACTTTGGAGCGACGGCACCAACATGCCACACCGTCGGTTTACAGTTCTCCATCGGTGCTCCTTCTTGATGTACCACATCATTTTGGTGGAATGAATCTGGAAATGCTTGGCTGTCGATTTATCGAACTTATGGAATCCTTTACATAGCTTTCACGAGTAATTCTTAAAGCTTTCTTCAACCAAACCTGCCCTAGGAGTTGATGGTGATATGGTAATCATACTATCTCTATTCTTTGTAAGTTTTGAGTTTCTGCCGGCTTTGGACAATGAGCTTTACGACTGACTCTGGACTTTGGGCGCTCTCTTTTCGTTTTCAGCTGCGGGTGTGGGCACACTTGTGCAGTTTTCATAGCATGGAGATCAGTCGGTTCAGGTCAGAGCCAATTAGGACTCTGAACAGCCATATGTTTGTGGTCTACTATTTTGAAAGATGGAAATCCTGTTTACTCATCTGATGCAGTTTTATCAAACTTTTATATATTAATTTTCTTCAATCTTGCCACTATGAAACTGTAAATTATGTAAAATAATATGGTAAATTACATAACCAATACACGGACTATCTCACCTTTATCATGCTGTCTCATTAGCGAAGTTTGCAGGACATTAGTCAGGTCTGTGGGGACTTGTGCACGTCTGTGGCATTCAATAATGTTGCCAATTTGTTTTTTTATATGCTTTCGTATGCTATCACCAATCACCATAGCCAAAGTCTGCCTCCAATTTCTGAACCACCCCAGTGAATTTTGGGATGCATTTATAAATATGCTGACAGATACAAGTCATTTCTTCTCATTCCCTTCAATCCTTCCAAATATTGCTCTGGAGCCTGGAAACAAAGCATCTTGACGAACCTCATCGTTTAGAAATTCATAGAATCTCTCGAATCGTCCTTGGCATCATCATGGTTCTCAGAAGCTTTAAGACGTCACCTCCTTGAAAGTTATGTAAATTGCAATCATGAATCAACAATCTCTAGGTTCAATCTCCTGCTCCAATAATTCGTCATATAAATCTTTTTTTTTCCCCCTTCCCTTGCCCAAATGAGTATAGCATTCTTCCAACAGCAAGATTTGCGGAGCAATAACTCATACCAAATGATTGAAGCAGTTCTCTGTACAAGCGGCTTATATCTTTTTCCTACTGACTTGTATAAGCACAATTTTGCTGTGTTGGTCACCTGGTCATCTCCTCTATAATTAAAAGCTAGTGCGGCTACAACATCTTTGCTTTGCATCAGATTCGAGTTGTGTTTGAGGTCCTATTCGGTTGGTATTTCTTTTCTTCTGCATCATAACCATGTTTGATTATGTCAGAACCTCTCTTGCAGATGGACCATCTTTGTTTAAAATTTATCTGCAGCAGATCCAAACCTGTGTCCAGTATCCTTTTATGTACAACTCCACCTAATCACTACCAGTAATCCATACAAGAACATGCACCATCTCTGAAATGATGGAAACGATTCCGATCCCTCATGACAATTTCTCTGCCATACACTCTTGAGATGAGCTTTGTGACATTGTGACAGTCTTTGCAGACTCGAAGGTTCTTAACAACTCTGATGGTGTCGCCTGAACTCGTGTGCAAGAGCCCAAAAGCAATGGCTAACTTCTCACTGTGAACCGACAATACATAATCCTTCTCTTCTTCCTCTATATCGAGCAGTACTTGTTTTGTGTCTGGCAAGTACCCAGCTTCAATCTTCAGCCTTTCCATTATCTCAACTAGCTTCCTGTAGATTCTATCAGTTTCAGGGTGGGCTTGATCACCAGCAAAAAACTGGTTCACCACACCCTTCAGCTCTATCACGCTCAAACCAGGTACTTTAGCAACACCATTTGAGACCATCATGCTTCTCACCTTTTTTGCATCTTCCCATCTATTTGCCGTTGCATACACATTGGCGAGCAGTACATAGCTGTGAAGAATCACATGAAGGCAAAGTGGTTAGATAGTAAAAGTATGTATTCCCCGAGTTATGTACTCTGAATAAAGTGATTCTAATGTGGTTCATCTTCTGAACTTCAGATTCTACTCAAAATTCAAGCCCTTCATGGAGGACTTAAACATTCTTATTGTACTATTTTATCCCCTAAGCTTTTCAGTTTTCTCTCTTCATGATCCTATGTCTTCTTAGTCAACCCTTCGAAAGATTTTTAGGAGCTGCTAACTTTTGCAATTGGCTAGCAAACCCAAAATCTTCAATCAGTTAATATTGTCAATGTATTATCACGAGTTTTGCTGCATTACCGGCCACTATGTTTTGGCTGAAGGCTCAGAAGGCGCTCACCTACGCCCTCGGCAACCTCAGTATTCTCATGTATCCTGCATCCACCGAGCAAAGCTCCCCAAGCTGGTGCATTTGGCTCCACCGGCATAGCTTTAGCAAGCTTCATGGCATCCTCCAACAATCCCGCACGAGCAAGAAGATCAAGAACACATCCATAATGCTCAACCTTTGGATCAATCCCATACATCTCCTTCATGTTATCGAGCAGTTGACGTCCCTCTCTAACCATTCCAGCATGACTACAAGCACTGAGCACCGCGACAAATGTGATATCATTAGGTGCAATGCCACTCTCCGTCATCTCGTTAAAAAGTCGAAGTGCTTCTCCGACTTCTCCATGCAGTGCCATTCCAGAGATGATTGTGTTCCATGCTAACACATCCTTGTGCTCAATACCATAAAAGATCTTCATTGCCTTCTTAATGCTCCCACACTTTGCATACATGTCGGTGAGTGCAGTAGCTAAAATACCGTTGATTTCTATGTTGTTATCATTCACATAAGCGTGAAGACTCTCTCCTAGATCCAGCACTCCCAAATGAGCACAGGCTGACAACAAGCTCACCATGGTCGCCTCCGACGGCTTCACATTCGAACGTTTCATCTCCTCAAAGAGCCCCAAGGCATCATTCGGACGTCCACTCTGAGCATAGCACGCCAGCATCGTGTTCCAAGAGACCACATCTCTCCAAGGCATTTCTAGAAATATTTCACGAGCGCCGTCGACATCCCCACACTTGACATACCCCGCCAGCATCGAATTCCACGACACCACATTCCTCACCGGCATTTGATCGAACAACTCCCGGGCTCTGCTTAATTCTCCCAACAAAGAATAACCATTGATCATAGTGTTCCAGGAAATGACATCCCGGCACCCCATCCGATCGAACAACGAGCGAGCAATCTCCAACCCACCATGTTTCACGTACCCATCGATCATCGAGTTCCAACACACTGTTTGTTCAGCAGAACACCCATCAAGCACCCTGCGAGCCGCATGAAGCTCCTTGTGGTCGGCGTACATGTGGATGAGGGTGCTTTGCACGTAAGGGTCGCCCTCGTGTCCGGTTTGGACGACGTGGGAGTGGACAAGACTCCCACATCGGATATCGGACGCCTTCAGAAGAGAGGGGTAGGTGAAGTGGTTGGGATGGGGGCCGTGATAGAGCATGGAGCGGAGGAGGGAGAGGGAACGCTGGGGTTGGAGGCGGGTGGAGGAGAGGGCGCGGAGGAGGGTGTTGTAGAGGAGGAGGGAGGCTTGGAGCTTGAGGAGGTGGCCATGAGCTTGCTTGACATGGTGGGAGCTGTGGATGGACACCAGGAGGGAGAGGAGTGGGTTGGCAGCGTTTGGTTGGACTACGTTCATTAAAGGATCCGGATTTTAATCTTAATTTGGACCCGCTTCCCGGTATCTACTATCTTTAACCAGGGTAAAGTAAATGTTGGATTCGGGTCGGATCTCAAGTGGCTCGGGAACCGACCCTTTTTAAAGTCATCTCCCTCACTTTGTCCATCCCTTTTAGGTGTTTATGACTTTATCGGCCTAGGGTTTCAGCCGCCATTCTCAACGCCGCCGCGGAGGCCGCAGCGCTCGGCCGGTGGGATTCCTACACGAGGAAGGCGCCGAAAACACCTCGGCAACCGACGCCGAGCCCCTTGGGTCGTTGGCAAACCTTGGAAGTTGTGCACCGGCTCTCGTTTCTCCTTCGCCGGGCCCAAAGGCGACGGCTATAGGTATGTGCTCGTTTCTCAGAAAGCTTAATCTTACTTCAAGACTCTGAGTCTGAAAAAATGAGGTTACTCATGCCAGGGATTTGGCGTTTAGGTTACTCATTAAATGGCAAATAGCAAGTATGAATATGTGAAGAATTTCGAGTTGGACGACAGGCTACCTCCTTCCAACTGGATTGTTGTTAGAATCGATGGGTGTCACTTCCATCGGTAACGTTCGTCCTTGACAAAGATTGTGCTTTTACACAGTTGTTATATATTTTCTAGACTAAGAGAAGATGTTGATGTTATTAATTTTGTGATATGCATGTTGAGGTACTTTCATAACCCAGCATTTCATTGAACTTTGGTTGACAAAGAGTGTTCCTTTATTTGATTTAGTAAGCTAGGTATCTCTTTTGCATTTCTTTGAACTCCGCTTATGATCGGCGCTCTTGATTTGCTAGCACTTAATATACCTTTTTTCACTGCTTTCAGCCTTTGGGCTTACCCTTTGAATCTTTAGACATTGTTTTCCCCAAACTATCAAAATTCGACATTGCAAAAAATATTTGTCGTTGGAATTGATCTTGAAGATTGCATATGGTCTAGGAGAATTCAGCAAGGATTTCCATGTCCATTTGCACAGAAACATCCAGTGTCGGGCCGCATAGATGTATCAGCAGGGGTCTCTGCCTGTCACCATGAACCAGCATGGAGGTCCTTTATCCTCATTGCGAGTGACTGCGTTATCTTGACTATCGTTTGGTGATTTTAATGTCTATTTTATGTGTGCTAGCTTGCAGTAGAAGTTTAAAGAAATTCACCACGAAGTATTTTTACCACTCCTCCCATATGTTATAGACCTCTACCTATTCTCTTGTCTTGGGTTACTTGTCCAGCTCATTACTATTTTATATCTAGCTTCATTTTCTCTGTCTATTTCCATTTTTGCCTCTAATACCTTGGCATTGATTTTGCTAGATTCTCTGCAGACCATGCATTTGAGAATCCTAATGACGAGAATGCTTTGAATCTAATGAATGCATGTGCAGCCTCTATGCTAGAGCATTTCCCAGACTTTGCTTTTGCATATGGGGTTAGTGATGAATATAGGTACAACTTACAATTCATTGTTCTGTTCAATTTTTTATTGTATGACAGTCTCGCTTGCGGAAATCACACTTTATATCATAATTCCCTGACCATGCTATGTTTGTATGTAATTTTGTTCTTTAAAATTTAGCTTTTGTTCTATGTACTTCAAATATAAAGATGGAGCCTTTTTGCCTAATTTATTGCAGCAGACAACGGAAGTAGTTATTTACTATCCTTATTGGAATGCTGGGTAATTTTAGATAGAAATTTTGACAAAAGGAAGGTTTAAGGATTTGAAGATTTTTTTGCCTTCACATTGTTTGGATTAAACAGATATGTTGTTTTTTCTGCACCATTAAAAGCATTTTACATCTTGAAAAATTGATTGTTCTGCAGCTTTATTTTGAAGGAGAAATCTCAATTCTATCTACGACGGGCAAGGTATTTTTCCTTCTTTTTTATCGATCCCAAATAAACTGAACTATTATAAACTGGTTGCGCATCCTTTTCTTTTATATTGTATGTATGTCAATGATGGCGTATTCATGTTCTTCATATTGCAGCAAGATACTTTCTCTCAGTGTATCATATTTCACCTCTGTGTACGTAATGAAGTGGGGAAAGTTTTTTCCTAATAAAGAACTGAAGGAAGCACCATATTTCGATGGGCGTGTGGTATGCTATCCTCAAGCGAAGATTGTTCGCGACTACCTGTCCTGGAGGCAAGTAGATTGTGAGTTTAGCACTCTAGTGGAAATTTTGATTCCTTTTCATGTTTTAATGCTTCAAATTTTCTTTTGTGAAACATATGCACGTTTCATGACTTTTGAGCTTGTTTATATTTTTTGGTACAAAAACATGCACTAGGATATGTTGCTGACTGTTCTTTCCATTTATAGGTCATATCAACAATCAATATAATACTTGTTTTTGGCAGTTGGTTAAGTCAGGAAAAGGACCAAGGGAAGCACAAGAGTTTCTGAAGGTATCCTGAATGCTCTTTTGAGTTTTTTATTACTTCCTCTGACCTTTCTGATCAAATATTTGTTCGGTTACAAAATTCTTTCACATCCTTTCTTTGTGGATTTATGGTATGTTAAATGTGTTGGACATAACTTATCAAGTGTCATCTTAGGATCCGCTCTCATCTACGTATTGTATGACACTTTTAGATCTGCTGTTGCATAAGGTTCAGCTTGCTTAGTTGCTGGTCAATTGATGGTAACTCTGTTAAATGAAGCTAATGGCTCCTTCTATAAAAGGGTATGTTTTATGCTCAACACCAGGACCATAGTGTCGATTTGATAATATTAGAGCACCTCACAAACTAAGAAGGCCATGGTACCTTATTTTCTGTGAGAAAATACTCACTTGCACCAATCTACACGCTCTTTATGGAAACTCTTGGCTTATATAGCGTTGCATATTTACTTTTCCCTAGTTTCTTAGGAGTCTATAATTCATTTCATATGGCTCTAGATATTTCAGGTTAACGATATATGAAGAGGGATTGGAGCATTGACATCTTTGTAATTTCACAGGGTACTCAGTCAAAGGACAAAAATGAGCTGCTCTTCCAGCAGTTTGGTATTAATTACGACAAGCTACCGGCGATGTTCCGAAAGGGGTCCTGTGTTTACAGACATGAGGTACCTCTACCCTGCGGAATGCATGTTTTAGTTGACTTCAAGATTTCCTTCCAATTTACTTACTAACAAGAGAAAAGTGAAAACATAAACGGGCCATGGTGGTGGAATTTGCTACATCAATTGGTATTATACATGGTGAAATTATCATTATTTATTGGACTTAACTTTTGAGGGGTCGCTTGGGTCACATACTGCTAAAAGAGTTCTGTATTATGCCGCGAGTGTGATACACATCATGCCACCATCAATGGTGAGGGGTTTGCACTATGAGTGTTAACTTTGCCTTAACAGATTCTGCAGGACACGAGCTGCAGCATAACTGTCTCCAATGTGATTTCCTAATATGCGACTTCGAAATGCTTGATTGGCTGAACTTAGAGTTTATTTTTATTACAAGCTCTTACTGTAAGTCCTAAATTTGTTTAGGCAATGATGTTGAACCTTGCAGAGGATTGGATCTCCAGCTGAGGTAAAAGCTGAAAACCTAGTGATCATTTAGTTGGACCAAACATCACTGACCTATTCTCAGCTCTGCATACAATACATCTGCAACATCTATATTAGAATCTTGAAGTCAACTAAATGATCACTAGGTTCAACATTATTGTTGAGAGACTGAAAATACAATTGCCCTGAAGCGCAATCAAGATTTCAGTATAAGTAATGTGATTTTCACAATATGAACTGCCTGAATTTGTTTTTGGTACATGATTATTGTTAAATGGTTTCTTCAAGTTACTGTCGCATATATTTTTCTCCAGATATTTGTATTGATCTCATCTTATTTAAATCTAGGTTGAAGAGACTGTAAAGTTGGATGACGGTGGAAATCCTATCAAAAGATTGAGGATGAAGGTCACCGTGGGACATTTCGACATAATAGGCCCCAAGTTTTGGAACGAGCACCCATACATTCTTGAAGAAGACTAAACAACTCCGGTGGATGATTAAATCTGGAACATTTGTTGTACAATTCATTTTTATATTTACTTAGTATTAATGCTAACAATTTCGTAGAAGAGACATATTAATAACAAGTACATCGGAATAATTTTCCCAACTCAATTTCAACTAAGTTTTCATTCGATCTCTTTGAATGGCGTTTTTTTATGTCCTTGTTGCTGTTGGCATAAATACTACTCGCTTGTTGAGCTGCGTATTGCTGGCTGCTTCTTCGGGAGTTTGAAAGGGACGATGGGTCATTGAGTTGGGAACGAGAGTGGTAAAAGCTTCTGGGAAAATAACCATGGAGAGTGGTCAAATATTTTACGCTGGGAATTTTAATTTCTTGGGGTTTGCTATAAGGGGATGGATAAGATAAAATTATACATTGCTATTGTAATATAGTATAATGTTTTTAATTTGGGAATTCTTATACGGTGGATGCAGTTTCTATACGACATCTGAGTTGGTTTTATTTTATACAAAGTCTATTATATTATCAATATTTGGTAGAGTACCATAATTGCATTTACCATATCAATTCTCGTTGTATACAATACTAGGTGGTGGGCTCGTGCCACATGGCACGGCTAACTGCCCGTTAACTACATTGTGGATCTTATAAGGTAGATAAGTATGTATATTTAAAACTAATCTTCTGGCTTATGATTATAAGGATGTATATTTCAAACTAATATAGGGAAGATGATAAAAATATACAAAGTTAATTTAGAAAAATATACATGTAAATAAACTAATAGGAGGTAAACGGTATAAGGAGATAAGTATGTATATTTAAAACTAATCTTCTGACTTATGATTATAAGGATGTATATTTCAAACTAACCTAGGGAAGATGATAAAAATATACAAAGTTAACTTAGGAAAATATACATGTAAATAAACTAATAGGAGGTAAACGGTTGTAACCGTTATTGCTCCTTATAAGGTTGATTATCATTATCCCTTTTATACAAAGTCTATTATATCATCAATATTTGGTAGAGTACCATAATTGCATTTACCATATCAATTCTCGTTGTATGCAATATTATCATTATTATCTCTTGTGGCGTCAAAGATTATATGACTTTAAAAGACTATTTATTGTATAACTATATAGTAGAGGTGTACAACGGGTTGGGTAACCCGTTTCGACCCGAAAATTAACCCGACCCAAACCTTAACGGGCGGGTCATAAGGTAGTCGTAAACGGGTCGGGTCTGGCCCGACCCATTACAATAATACCGGGTTGGGTAATGGGTGTTTAAGTTTTTGCTTAACAGGTAATCCGTTTAGAATAAAGACTATTTACAAATTACAAGTATATATATATATTATATCTAATTAATTTTCAAGTTAATTGGAACTTAGAACTTACATTAGAAATTTTATATTTTTTCATGTGACACAACTTAGATTTATGTGCCTATGTTGTTTGATTTTTGGATTAATAGATTGTAATTTAAAACTTTATATTTATTCATGTGGTACTAATAACGGGTTAATGGGTTACCTGTAGCTGTTAACATATTAACCTGTTGACCCGTTAATCTGTTAACATGTTGATAAATTAACAGGTTAACGGGCGGGTCATAAGGCCCTCAAAAATTAACGGGTCGGGTCTGACCCGACCCGTTAACATGTTGACCCGATCCGTTGTACACCCCTACTATATAGAGGGGATTATCCACATATAACCGGTTCTCTAGAATTATATGGAAAACCACTATCATGATTAGGATCGAATCTTCATTAATAGATTGGTGGTAGTTGCTACTACAGTTTTGACTTATAATATTTCCTTGCTAACGATTCTCTTGACCTAAGTTGAGAGGAGGGAGCTTGGAATCGATGACGACCACGAAGCGAATGGGGATGGAGGAGGAGATCGTGCAGCCTGAAGAGGAGAGGAGGGAAATGGGTGATTTTTAAGTTTTTAAACGAGGAAAATGTTCAATTTCTCCCTCCAAGGAATCTCACCCGAGATTTAAGAAGAATAGCCTACTAAAAGCAGTAAATATCTCCGGAACCCGAGCAAATCCTTGTATTCCCTGCCAGCCCATCCACGCTAGCCTAATAAAAGCAGTAAACACTAAACACCCCCATAAATGTCTCCGGAACCCAAGCAAATCCTTGTATTCCCTTGCCCTTCAACGTCTACGTCTTCCCAAGTCCAAACCAACATTAGAATCCAAATCCAACCCAAACCAAACCCCACCGACTTCTTCATATTCTCCAACGCCTTTCAACGTCAAGAATCCCAATAATTCATCCCGGATACGAGAGGATCCGTGTATATCTGTCTCTCTACTACCTTTACGTACGTTGTCATGTGCCCAGGCGAGACCGCGCCTCCTCCGCCTCAACCCACGGCGGCTCCCGCACCCGCACCGTCTCCTCCCAGTGCGGAGATGCCGTTCCCTTTGCCGGAGAACGGGGAGGCTAGCCCTAACCTTGGGACTAATCCGTCGTGGTTCACGCCCAAGAGGTAATCTGTCTTTCTCCTTCTTCTTTATTATCATCACAATGCCTCGCGATCGGCGCTTGGAGACGGTCTGGTGATAAAAGGGAATTTCTTGATACGTGTTTCTTTGGATTGTGGAATTAATTGGGATTTTCTATTTTATCATCCATTTGGAGGCGCGACCAATGGGTGGGAGGAGATTGGGTCATTATTGGACTGGGAGAATGAGATGTTAGAGATTATTCAGGAGGAGATTGTGAAGCGAGGGGGCTGCTTCTTGGGCGGAGAGGACATCGAGATGAGACTAGGGGTGGATCGTGTTTCTTTGCTTCTTTAATTTCATGGCTACATTGTGGGGATGGATCGATAGCAGTATTAGGTGTACTGGAAAATTATTTTTCACTTTTTTTCTTCGAGAACCATCTAGAGTCTCCAAACTGAAGAATGGGCGAAGAGCTTTAAGGGTACTTGATGTGCTGCGAATACTCTTGAAAGGGTGCCTTGGGGAATGCGGGCACATGTGGCACAGGCCGAAAATGGTAGCTCTTGCATGAAATTTCAAAGTCTATACGCGTTAGAAAATTGGCCCAGTTCGTGTACATTTCTACTATGTTTTCATGCTTGGTTTCTGGTAATTGAAGCACATTGGACTTCAATGAATCAGGGTTTATTTAGAGACAGCCGTGAGATTTTGAAGGCACTACATCATGAGGTGATTGATGACACAATATAGATGGTACAAAAATAGTGGAAGGGGGATAAGTCAATTTTCTCAAAGTTGCAAGGCTTATGCCGGCATCTAGGTAGCACACAAGGGCGGTATATTGGTGCTTATGCAAATGCATTTGCGAGTTGATAAACTCTTGCATGTACGAGATGGACATATAACAGTTTACTGCACCAGAACCAATACAGAAACACTTCCGCAGCTTTCCTATGATACAGTCTAAGCAGTTCGTGATATAGCATGATCAGTGAATCACATATGGTGCATCCATTGCTCATGCCTCCTGCATATAGTCTTGGAATTACGTGATGAATGTGTTGGTTCCAGCATAAGGTACATGCATTGCGTATGCCTCCCACATAAGGTATATGCAACTCCTACGCCTCCAATATGCGACCAGGGAACTCCATATGCAATTGGGGCGAGATGGACCACATTTTAAGACATAGGAAAAGATTGAACTCCTAATCTTGAAGCTTTCATTTTCGGTTTTGGTGTTGGAAGAGTAGTTAGCTGGCCAACCTCTTAGCTTTTAAAGAGCTGAAGGAATTGGGAACTAATGATCAACAACATGACTCTTGAAAGTAACACCATGGGATGTGGGTAGTGCATATTCTTGGTGTAGATAATGGAATTTTGGATGTTTAGGGGTACTGAGAGGCAGGTCAATTGCTTTTTTCAGTGACTTTATGATGTTTGTGCTTCCTCACCCTCTCACAGTTGTCACTATTGATGCCAAAGCAATGAATTGGTTTGTAGTCTGAGACGGCTGCCGAATATAACGTCTCTCGGATATGTATGCGCTTCCTAGAATTTTGAAGTTTGTAGCCCTGCCACACCTTGAGGAACGTTTTAGCAAGTTAGGACTTTTATGAACTTGTAATTACAAGGGATGTGCATAGTGCATCTCAATGAATGACTATATGAATATGTGAGATGAAATATTGTTTATTTTCATCTTTTCACGAGAATGGCATAGGTTGGGCATGTTTCTTACATTCATTGTGACTAAACCATTGATGTGGATTTGTTTATGTGATATGTATCTTGCCCATGATTTCATGCATATACGATGATATGGATTTGTTCATAAGTTTTATGCAAGCTCAATGATATATGTGTTATGAGGTGCTTTTGCAGATTAGTTTGCTCTTCTCCTTTGCTGTGGCCCACTTGTTGTCCGCTTTAAGGTTCCAAAAGCTTTTTGAATTCTTCTTTGTAGGCATGTTCTTACCCTTTCCTTATAAAAGCTTTGAGAATAGGGATGCTTTTGCTATGACCTTGTTTCTGGATGCTCACACATTATATGATATGGTCTTCTTTGAGAACCTTTTCTCCCACTCTTTCCATTATCTTTCTCCTGGTCCTTCCTCATGTTCTATTATTAGTGTCTTATTCTCATTTTCTCATACGAAGGATCTGTGTTGAAGACATGTAACCTCCTCATGCTGCTCCTTGTAGTCATGAATTTATGTTTTGTCGACATGGTAATAATCACTTGAGGTAGGAAACAAATGAGCTCTTTCAGGCATGTTTGTCCTTCCAAACCATCACTTATCAGTTTTTAGTTCTCTGAAAATGTTCAACCAGTTTACCACTAGCTTCCACAAGGTAGTTTGATCATGAACTCTTCCTTACTTATTTTTATTTTCTCTATCTGTAATCCGATTGGTAGAGGTTCACTCTTTTGGAAGTTTTACAGTTATCTTGATGTTGCAAATGGAAGCGGATACAGGCTATCTTTTAGACAAGCTTTTTTAGGAACTTTAGATTTCCTTTTGGGTTTACAGATGAAGGCGGCTGGTCGCAAGGAGGTTATAGTATGTTATTGGAAGGTTTTTCAATCATAATTGTGTGGAATGTCTTCATTTCTATTGCTCTCATTCCTGTTTGACTCTTTTGATAATTTCGATGGAGCCAAATTGCCAATAGGTTTGGTTGGTATTTGCTCTGATCTAAAGGATGAATGCCGAATCATATATTTTTGGTGCAATAGCTATCATTTGCTGGAGCTAGTCATTGTTTTTTTGCGAGAAGTTTGTAATTGAAGTTGTTTTCCCATATTTGCCTTCAATGGAGAAATTGTGTATGTTTTCAGGTTACTTGTGATATTTTGTATCATCAACATGTTAAATTATGTTGATCGAGGTGCAATAGCAAGTAATGGTGTCAATGGTAGCCGTGAAACATGTACTGAAAGTGGCATCTGCACTTCTGGTAGTGGAATCCAGTAAGTTCTATCCAAATCCTTTGTTGATTTTTCTGAGAGTTTAGTTTGAGTGCTTATGTGGTTTATTTCAAGGGCTGCTATGTATGCTTATTCATTCTAGGACTACAAGACCGATTTCTATAAGAATCATCCTTGTAACGAGTGTAGGGAACTATGCTCTTTTGGTATGCTGTTATTGCCATCTTTTGACTGCTAAGTGGTTAGAGATTGAGCTTAGAAGTTGAATATATATATCAACTTTATAAGGAGCAAAAACGGTTACAACCGTTTACCTCCTATTAGTTTATTTACATGTATATTTTTCTAAGTTAACTTTGTATATTTTTATCATCTTCTCTATGTTAGTTTTAAATATACATCCTTATAATCATAAGCCAGGAGATTAGTTTTAAATATACATACTTATCTACCTTATAAGATCCAATGGTAGTTACTTTTATGACTCATTATCTGAGTCATAAACTTATACACACATGACATACACGTGGTATAAAATTATAATTAAATAAACAAAAAAAAAGGATAGTGACTGATGTGGCGTAAGTTATAATAGAGATAGTGGGGGCGGGCAGTTAGCCGTGCCAGGTGGCACGGGCCCACCACCTAGTATATATATATGATTAAAGGATATCTTTTTTCTGCACCCAGATATTTGTTGGCTTCATGTACTGTGAAATATCTGTTTGGTTTCTATTCCAGTTCCAGACATCATCGATAGTTGTTGCTGCTGTTCCTTGTACTATTATCTTGGACTCATTAGCTGAGAAATAGTATTTCTGTCCTTTTGCTAATGGAAAAATCATACTCTTGGATCCTTTTAAACCAAAAATGTCAGCAAACAATGTTGAAATCATGCAGTTCTTATCTTAAGATGCCCTTCTAGACTTTTGAATTGCAAAATTGACATCATATTCCCAAAATCACTTTCTGCTCACATGTAACGAAACAAAATAAAGATTCTAGACCCATTTATATTGCAAAAAGATTCTCATCCTTCTTACATGTCAATTGAAAGAAGTTTCTCAAATGACGCCACACATTTTTGTTAATGTTTTGGGCTGAATGGGGAACATTTATTTCTTCAATCAAGTTTGTCATCGGGCCTAGAACTTATTCAGAACCGCAGATTGCTATTGGGTGTCTACTTCTTTGAGTTGCTTTGCTAGTCGATTCTGACAGTCAAGATTTCATGCAGAGGAGACTTCAAATTGAGCTATTTTGAAGATGGTGTGCTATCATCTGCTTTCATGGTTGGACTTCTACTGGCTTCCCCTATATTTGCGTCCTTAGCAAAGAGGTTGGTGCTATGTTGGAGTTTCGAATTCATTAATATGTAGAAGGATTCAAGTTGGAGTTTACATCTTTCCGCACCTTCTAAACCATATGAGCAGTTTATTCCGATCTTTTGAGTCATTTGATTACAATGACTTCAACTTTGTTTCTTTTTTAATACACTCTTTTCATACCATGTTTATGGCTGTTTTTTGGATAAGGGATTTTGAAGGAATATTTTGCAAGATCTATAGGAAGAAGTACTACTTTCTTTGATTAGATTTAATTTCATCAGTATAGATGAAATTTTAGTTATGTGATCACCTCAAAGTTCCTTTGTTTGATTTGCTTCACAGCTGTGCTTAAATCAGCAGTAGGGAAGAATGTTTAACTCTAAAATAGTGGCAGTTTTGCTGTTTGTTATTGGTTGATTTTGTTAACTTGTTTCACCTTAGTCAGTGCGAGCTTATTCTCGTCTTGCATCACCTAGAGTTAAGTTGTGTATTGTTGGGGAAAAAGGTTTTTATTGTTTTAATTTGTCCTGGATATTTTTTCCTTGGTGGGAATTGTTCTGAAGTTGCGACAGCTATAATTGATTTCTTATATTGTTGTTTTCCTTATCAGCCATAATCCATTCCGGCTTATTGGAGTCGGACTGTCAGTTTGGACTGTTGCTACAGCTGGTTGTGGTTTTGCATTTGATTTTTGGTCAATAACGATATGCCGTATGTAAGTATTGCATTTATGATGTATTGTTGACAATCATGAATTACTCTGAGCTCCTAATGAAATTGATAGTGGTTAATATTTTCAGGTTGGTTGGCGTAGGTGAAGCTTCATTCATAAGTCTGGCAGCTTCATTCATAGATGACAATGCTCCTGCAGCTCGGGTTAGTTTTGTTTTCTCTTGTTCGCTAGCAAGAAAGTCGTTTCTGCTTCTCTGCTATTTTCTGCCCACATGTTTCCCCCTCTTGTGTTATATTCTGAGGAGTGCTTCTCATCTGGTTATAAGGATATGTGTTGTCTCCCATAGCTTAGCCCGTGTTATGAGGAAACCAGAACTGGTGGTAGATTCTCGGCAATAAGTTTTGGAGGAGAGGGGGCATTGTCACTAACCCTAGTTCTGTATTTATTTGTTGACAACCAAAGTTCATGTTGTTGGAGATCACCTTAAATCTTCCCTCAAATTAGAATGAGAAGCCAAGAACACTACTCGATAACCAACACACTAGACTATGTGATTGTTTAGCCAATTAGTCGTACTCCAAGCCGTGAAACATGACTTTTTTTTTTTAACAAATTGAGCCAAAAGCGGCTGGTGAAAAATTAAAGACCACAAAACATCAAAAACCAAAACTGGCCTCATGCGCCCATAGTACTAAAGGCCGGGCTAACTCGTTGCCCTCTCCCTATCCGTGCCAACCCATCAGCAATCACATTCTCCTCTCGCGGAATGAACCGGATGTGGAATTTCTCAAAGTGTGCAGCAGACCAAACCAATTGTTGGAGACGTTCCCGAAGGTGACTCGGCCATCGACGCCTCCCATTCATGCTTTCCACTAGGTCTTGAGCATCCGACTCCACTGTGACACGCTTGATCCCCTGCATCCTGGCCGCAAGGACCGCCCTCTCCATCGCTCCCAATTCTGCACACAGGGCTTCCCTTGCACTCCCTTCTTGAGATAGATCCCAAACCTGTACTCTGTTTGCAGTCCAGCAGGCCGAGACAACCCCCTCTCGCTCGTTCTTCGCACAGAAAGATGCATCCGTCCAGAGCCGGCCCAACCACTAGGTCGCTTAGGCGGGTGCCTAGGGCCCTGGGTTAAAATAGGGCACCAAAAGATGTGTTTTAATGACTCTAGAAGTTAATTACTGCTTTAGTATTAGAAATTAATGCACTACACTTCAGCTGGAGATTAAATAGGAGGGCATCTAAAAGTTAGAATTTTAATTGCCTCGAGAGTTCTAAGGCATACTTGATGGCTCTCTAATCCAAAATTAGAAAGTTGGATCCATAAAGTTATTCTATAAAGTCCCCAAAAGTAATAGCTAATTTTAGGCACTACTCTAAAAACAAACAGAAATCGAGACCAGAGGTGATATTTTAAAAGGCGTCTAATCTTTTAGTTTATTTTTATCTCTTCAACCTACTTTTTTTGTACTCAACATGTGCATGCCCATACTAATTACAGTAACATAAATTGAAGTTAATAATTTCGCTAATAACTTAGCACCCTAAAAAGGTAGGTAGAAGAAATATTTTTTTTAATAAACATATTATTTACCTTTTTGTTTCTTATAAATATTAAAATGTAAATTTTGTGAGGGTCCTAATTTGGTATCTTTGCTTAGGGCCCCATCTTGCATTGGGCCGGCCCTGCATCCGTCTGAATGAAGGAGAGCCTCTGATGGCCAGAGGACGATGTTACTACAGAGTGATGTTTCTTACTGCCCCTCCCCTTCAACTGCCATTCCTTAGAGAACCATAGGATGGAGTTTGCCAAGGACTGTGCAGGTACCCCAACCCCATCAAAGAGGGCCATGTTTTGATTCTTCCATATCATCCATAGGCCATAACCAACTTTAGACTTCCTCCCATGCCATAAGTCTGATTTGTTGGATGTCATCTGTACTTCCAGTCAATCAACCCAGCCCTCTCTATCTTTATAGCTGTAGTCTTTGGCAAAAATCCGCCTCCAAGTCTCGTATGATTCCGGGCATTCTTTGGCAAAAATCCGCCTCCAAACCTCCTATGATTCCAGGCACTCAAAGAACATATGCTGTAGTGACTCACCAGAATGCATGCATCTTGGGCAGTTTGGGTCCTGCACAACACCAATCCTGAACAGGGCCTCCTTAGAGAGCACCTTCCTGTGGTAGAGCTTCCACAAGAACGCACGGATTCTTGGCCCGAAAGGGCCCTGCGATATCGAGTTCCATATCCTTCCATCCTCACATGCTCCTTTTGTTCATAGAGCATAAAATAAGCGGCACTCGACGAGATTTTACCAGTCATTCCACGAGTCCACACCGTCTTGTCGTCAACCCCTAATTCTGCTATTGGTAGTAGCAGAATCTGATCAGCAACACATAGAGGGAACAATCTCCTAATTGTCCTGTTGCGCCATCGCCCATCCCGCCCAATCAGCTTCCCAACACTTATACGATCATATAAGAGCTCAACATTGAAGAACGCAGGATTCCTATTCAGAAGGAGATTAAGGATCCACCGGTCTTTGCATACATTGAGCCTACAGTTTTTGCATGGAGTCCATCACATGCCCAATCTCAAATCTTTGGCAGATCTGCAAATACCGCGCCATGCCAGAGATGATCAATTGGCGGGCTTCTCCGACGGCAACACCCCTTGCTATCCATGCTTATCTCTAGTTACTTGCTTCCAGAGAGTTTTCTTTTGGGCATAGGCCTCCCTCAACATCCTAAGAGCTTGCTGCCAAATATGTAGGTTCTTAAAAGCCCCACCGTCGTCCTCCCTTGGTGCACACATAATATCCCAGCAGATGTTGGACAAATTGGAACGAGTTCCTCTTTAAATAAAAGGCTGTCCTAGCTTCTCTTTTTTCTTTAGCACATCCAATGGAATATGAGTAGCCATCATCACAAACACCGGAAGGTATTGAATAGCATATCAGAACAGAGTCATCTTCTCCGGTAGAGACAAACGGTTTCGCTCCATCTCGCGAGTTGCTCCACCACTTTATCAATGAATTCACTGAAGTCCTCGACGCGCAGACTCCTCCCACTAAGAGGGACACCCAAATATCACCAAGAGGACAAAGACTCCACCATCCCCAAGTGCTTGCATATTCTCCTGCGCCGTCCCTCTTGTAACACCGGTGAGAGCTTGGTGCTAGACTTTGTCTAATGTAGAGCCATGTCAGAGACCTGCTGGTACCACTCAAAGAGATGCCTGATCTTTGCCGCCTCCGCCAAGGACGCCTCCGTGACGAGGAGGCAGTCGTCCGCATGCAAGAGATGAGTCACTCAAGTCTCGCCTCGAGGGAAACATATCCCTATCAGCCCGTCCTCCTCCTTATTGAGAGTTTGAGAGAGCGCCACCTGAACAAGTATGAACAAAAAAGGTGCCAACGGGTCCGCTGTCGGAGTCCCCGTTGTGGTAAGACTCGGCCAACAACCTGGCCATTCACAATGAATGAGAATCTTGGGAAGGATACACATTTCATCACATATTTGATGAAGAGAGGAGGAAATCCCATCGACGTGAGAATGTGCTCCAAAAACTCCCAACGCATGCTATCATAGGCCGCGTGAATGTCTAGCTTGATCGCCATCAACGGTGTGCTCCCCGGTGCCCGCTCAATAGTATGGAGAAGCTCTTGTGCCAATGCGATGTTGTCTTGAATTCGTCTTGCTTCAACAAAGGCTGACTGCTCCAAGGTCACCACTTCCGAAGGGACCCCTTTAAGCCGTCTAGTAATGATTGTAGATATAATCTTGTATGATACATTACAGAGGCTTATAGGTATAAAATCTCACATCCTTCGGGGGTTTTTGCACTCTGGGGTAAGCGATATGAGGTGTCGTTCCAATCTAGGGGAAGCTTTGAGTACATGAAGAAATTTTGAATCATTGCAAACATTTCCTCCCCCACCACGGCCCAGATTTTCCTATAGAACTCTGAAGTGATCCCATCAGACCTAGGGACTTGATCATGGCCCTAAGATCTAACGGCTTCCGCGACTTCCTCTTGAGTGATCTCACAAGATTGCAGACTAGCAGCTTCCACAGAGATAGTTGGTAACACAGGGCGGCCAAAGATTTTCAGGCCACCATCTTCATTTGCTTAGCCGTTGGTAGTATGATGCAAAGGCCTGTCCAATCTCCGTAGGCGACGGCACAACGCGCCCACCATCCAACTCCAACTCATAAATCGGAGAGCGATGCCCCCCCGGGTTGACCATGGAATGGAAAGCCGCATAGTTCTCATCTCCATATTGAAGCCATGTGCTTCTAAAAGTCCGGCTGCGATCAGCATCCTGCCAGCGGACCAAGGCTTCAAACATGTTCTCCATGACCTTCATTTGTGTTTGCTCTGTCTTAGATAGATCTAGAGCTTCCTCCTTGGCATGCATAGACTCTAGGCTAGCAGATAAGAGACTAGTCCGTGTATGGTAGCGAATGTCTTAAGTGGGACTCCATTTCTTCACTACCTCTTTCAATTCATTCATTTGCATCTTAACAATATAATCGGGGGTGCCATGCCGTGCTCGTTGCCAGATCCTCCCAACAACTGATTGGAACGCCGACGAGGTTGTCCAGTGAGTTCTTAATCTGAACAACCCACTTCCCGAACGTCTCCCCTCAGGTTTCACTGAGATGATCTATGGGCTTATGGTAAGACCCACACGAGGTAGATGCCGCACTTCCGCTGTTGGGAAATTAGAGTGCCACCGGTCATTCCCCAACACCTTGTCGATTCACTCCAGGATCCGCACTCACCCGGCTTGTTGATTACATCAAGTGAAAGAAGGACGAACAAGATCAAGTTTTAATGAGACCATTCCCTTCTATACATTCTAAGTAATCCATGACTTTGCGAGTGAAAGCAGATGGCTCCCCACCCCGTTTGTCCGTCGGAGATGAGGCCATTGAAATCACCAATTACCAGCAGAGGAAGAATAGTGTCGTTCATATCAGACATTGTCTCCCACAGTCGCCTCCTTTCGCGTGTCGTTCTTGCCGCATACACGCCCATCGCTAGCCAATGCTCATCCTATGTAGAAGAGACCAAAACATGTATCGCTTGATCTGTTGGGGCAAAACAAGTCACCAGACCTACAGAGTGTCTCCACACCGCAAGAAGGTTGCGGGAGCAAGTTTCATAATTAGAAGGAATTCAAATTTGGTTTGATTTGATTTGATTTGTTAGGATTGGTTTATCATTTGGGTTGATTTGTTAGGATTTAGGTTGATATTTGTTTAGATTTTCTATTATAGTTAGCTTCTTGAAAATGCTATAAATAAAGGATTTGTATGCCCATTAGGGCGATGTTATGATGAATGAAAATTAAATAATAGCTTCTTCTCCTTTGGGTGGTGATGGTCAAGGTTCCCTGGGTAGTGATTCCTAGGGTCGGAGGACGACTTTCCAGGTGGTGATTCTTGGAGATCGTCCTACATCATTTTTGGTATCAGAGCCAGGTTCCCCTAGGTGGTGATTCCTAGAGTTGGCGAATTGTCCTCTAGGTAGTGATTCGTAGAGGCTATTTGGTATCAACTTTGCTAATTCTAGGTGGTGATTCCTAGGATCTATCGAAAATTGTTTAGGTGGTGATTCATAGACTTTGTTCGACATCAACTATCTATCCAAGCATGAGGATGAGGTCTCTATCAGGCCAACGACTTCAGCTCGCGGACGAGCTCTCTCCAATCGGTGGAAAATGATGCGGGAGCAAGTTCCATAATTAGAAGGAATTCAAATTTGATTTGTTAGGATTGGTTTCTCATTTGGGTTGATTTGTTAGGATTTGGGTTGATATTTGTTTAGATTTCCTATTATGGTTAGTTTCTTGAAAATGCTATAAATAAAGGATTTGTATGCCCATTAGACCAAGTTATGATGAATGAAAATTGAAGATGAGTTTCTTCTCTTTTGGATGGTGATGCCCAAGGTTCCCCTGGGTGGTAATTCCTAAGGTCGGAGGACGACTTTCCAGGTGATGATTCTTGGAGGTCGTCCTACATCAGAAGGCCTCCCCTCCGCCCCTGTGCTGGGATAAGAAAAGAGCCAAAAGAGTTCCCTATCCGAGCCTGCACGGGTAGCTGTTGGTCCTCCTGCACTACAACATCTAGTAGAAAAATTAAACACAAGTTATCTCTGAAGAGTCTCCAGCAGATATGTAACGTTCTCCGGGGGCCGGCACCCCTGACATCCCAGCTAAGGAGCTTAATCATGGGAACCACCAGTAGGTGCTCTCTCTTGCTCTACAAATTTCCCTTTCTTCGCCGATGTAATCCATTCCTTTTCCAGGGCCGAAGATCCCCCTTCCGTCGTTTGAACCACCACCTGAGTGTCCCTCGTCTCCTCCGTTAGGCTCCTAGTGGCGGCTGGCTCCCCAACCTCCATGGGTTGGTTGCTTTGTTCTGCACCTCTCTGTCCGTACTGATGCTCTAACGCTACCACTGGGGAGGAGGCTGATGCTTTAAACTCCTGAGTACGGGTGCAATAATGTTGCAAGTGGCCAATCCGACCACACCCTGGGCATATAACTACCATCTCATAAATGAACTTTTGGAAATGAGTACGAGAATCAACACCCAACATACCCTCTCCAATTGTTGTGTTTGGAGTTTTCTAGCGAAATCATTGCCATTACGGCTTAAAAGCGCGTTGTGTTATAAAAAGCAATTAATATACATACATATGTTTTCCCGATCTACACTCAGGCGTTGTGGGATTGCTTACTTTGTCATTCGACTCAACCAAACGTCTCCAAGTCGAATACCACCGTCAAGATGGCGGATCCACACAACCCACCCCCTTGGGGATCTCACAATCAACCCCTTAGGTGGCCCAACACCCTCGTTGGCATAATTTTCGACTGGGTATCGGATCTGATACCATTTGTAACGCTCTTGCCCCTCCCACACAATATTGTCCGTTTTTGGCTCATTCGCAGATACCGGGAACACTTGCCAGTAACCCATCTTAAACCGGAAACACTTCCTAGTAGGTCATCCATCTTAAACCGGGAACACTTCCCAGTAGGTCACCCATCTCAGGACCGCTCCAAGATAAACACCCTTAAGCTGGAGTTTTCTGGTGAAATCACTGACATCACGGCTTTAAAACGCATTGTGTTATAGAAGACGATTAGCATCCATATAGATATATTTCTGATCCACACCCAGGCGTTGTGGGATGGCTTATTCAGTCATTTGACTTAGCCAGACGCCTCCAAGGCAAATAATGCCACCGTCAAAATGCTGGATCCACATAATCCACTCCCCAATGAGGATCCTCACACCGGCGAAGGTTGAAAACATAGCCGCTATCATATCAAGGACGACATCTTTCCCGCAACGGACTAGGGCATGCTTGACAGAACCGTCATCATGTCCTCCCTCGTGTTGAAGTTGAAGATGTAGACGCCGTGTGACAGATCGGACACCAAGAAAGGGTTCGTCATGCGTCACAGCCGAGCAAGCTTTTGTCTTAGGAAATCAATATCCAGCCGTCCTCTAATGAATCTCCCAAATAGTGCAAATTCCCATTGTTGTATGCTCTTTTCCACTTCCGCCAGGTCAAAAACCACTCGATCATGGTACTTCCGCTCTATCCTAGCAAGTTCATCCTTCGACACGTAGGTGTGATTGCTGCCACCACCCTCAATATTAGCCCAGGATTGATGTGGAGGTTGAGGGCCCTTCAGAGCATCGTTGGCTGATGGTCAGGCCGTCTGGGAGCCGGCAGCCCTGCCAAACCACGGTTCCTCTCCTCCCCTTTGCACCCCCACCTCACTCTCCATATCTTTTTTCTATCTGTGAAACATAACTTGATGACTCAATATGGTTGAAACAAATAAGGAAAGGTTTACCTGATATTACTCCAGGCAATTCCTATATGTGCTCAAGTTAAGCAAATGTGTCCTGCATATTTATCTGCCCTATGCATTCTGAAATGTTTGGGCTATGAGCTGAGAATAGCGGGGATATGACAAGAAATGCTATCTAATCATTAAGCGTGCCCTTTTTCTGATCTTAATTAGCTAGGTTTAGGCAATCTAGTTTTGTTGCCAATCAGAAGGCTTGAACTTGCATGCTTAATGGCACCTTTGCTCATTCTTTATGTTACTTGGGTAGATGAGCTCATGTTCGATGTTGTGATATGCCGTATTTTCTGTGCAATCAATTTATTTCTTAAGATGTAAATTATTAATTAAATTGATCATATTGCTCATTCTGATGCTGCCAGAAAACGGCATGGCTTGCAGTCTTCTACATGTGTATACCAACTGGAATTGCGCTTGGCTATGTATATGGTGGACTGGTGAGTTTGACATCTGCATTCAACAGTTACCTTATTGTTGTGTCCATTATAGAGTTTCATCTATCCCCCCCTTGTTTATCATCTTTCACTCGGATATTAAGAATAATCTACATAGAGGTTTATATGTGTTTCTTATTCGTTTGAGCGAACCGGATGTTGGCATATGGAACTTACCATAAGTTAAGGAACTTCAGTTCTTTAAAGTGCATCATAGGTTCAACTCTTGAAGATAGTTCTGATTTGTCACTTGCTATTGCTGCTGTTGAATTTTTTTCATCCCCTTTGTGCATATTATTTAATTGAGTGTTCAAGAATTGCATCACTTCTTGATTTAGATATAATATTTAAGATGTATAGGGCATTTGATTGATCCATGCTCAGTTTGGTAAGGCATAACTTTTTTACTTTAGTTGTTCAAGTGGTAGTACCCGATGGTGGTCATGGGTTGGTCTTGGGTTCTAAACCTCAAGCCCCCAAATATATTGGAAATGTAGGGCATTTGCTCCTCTAAGCCAGGGTAAAAGGCTCAACTAGTCAAAAAAAAATCTATTTTACTTTAGAATGAATGCTTTCTGACAATCATATGGCATACTTGCATCTCAATTACCAGCATTCTCTGCTATTTGTTTGTACTTTTCCTATTTGCCTCAACCTTTTTCTGAAGGTACAAGGCACTGCGATACGTATGAACTTATACGAATTTTAAGCCATGATACCTTAAAATAATCATCATGGACTTTGCATTGAGAAACTTTTGCTTCCATGCCTTCACTTTAATGCCATTATCGAGTGTTAACTTTCTGCCTAGGTGCATGCTCTGAACTGTTTATTGGCAAAGATATACCTTGACACACACGTATCTTGGACAGGAAGAATAATCCTAAAAACTCGGTGACAAGTGGAGGTGTGCTTTAATCCTTTAATGGTACTTGGTACCACAAGGTTTGGAGAGAGAGATTTTGTTTAGTAACAACACTGAAGCTATTTGTAACAATAAAGAGATTAACAGGCATCTCAGATGATAGACTTAATTTGTAGCGGTTATCTGCTAAATTTACTCCATAGACAGTTATGTGGTATGGGGGATGTGTGGAGCGCCACTGTATTAGTTAATGTCCTATGATGCTATTATTTGGATGAGCTACAAAGATCAATGGCAGATAGCCAATTGCTAAAGCTAGTCGAATCTATGAAAACGATTGAAGGATCATATCTTGAGATTATGAGGTGTGTGTCGATCATCAATCAGGTGTAGGCTGGTAGGATCTTATTTTGTGAAAGAATAATAAGCTATGAATACAAGCAAATGATTCAAGATTCAGGTATAGTGTTTAAGTTGGTAGATCAGACTGAATTCACGGTTGGAAGTAGAGCCCTGAAGTCCACTCAGAAAGCGAAACAGAAGTCAGAGAGTGATGATACCAAAATGAAAAATTCATGCTTAGAGGATATTGATTGTTGGACAAACTTGACATGGTTAAGTAATAAGGCTGCGACCTAGATATTGAATGTCATAGAATAGTAACAGATTCTGCTTCCTTAGTTGAATGATGAAATTTGAAAGGCAACTAAAGAAGGCGATTGAACCTCGGGATGGGGGTGAATGATCTTGTGGAATTGGTTTTTAGTTGAGAATTAGATAATAAAATAACAGATTCAATCTATAAGCAAATATTATAGGAACACGAGGAGTATGTAGGTAGGGGAAATCCTATTAAGGGAGGCAGTGAGTTCTAGGAAATTGTAAAGTCAAAGAGTGGCTAATATCGGGAAAATGAACCAAATTTAACTCCATGAGGTCAAAGGTATGAATTTCGAAAAAATGGATTTTGAAAGTAACTAGAGGGCTATTTTGAGGAATGCTCAATCAAAGTAACAAGGATCCCATAAATGCACGAAGCTGATTTTCTCAAATTACTAGTATACTTAATCAGGTTTTGGTTGCTAGCTATGATGTAATCATGTAACATTCTTTTTCTTAATGTCTTCACTGGCATACCAATTTGCTCATCCTACAAATGACTAGAATTCTATTGAGCATTCAATGATCATTAAATGTTGCACTAAGGGTAGAAATCAGTCAGGTAAAATCATATAAACTTATAGAGCAAAATGGATTGACTAGATGACTTCTCGTGCATGAATCGATCCTCTAGTGGGCCATTCTTTCTCTTCCCATATCTGCAAGTGGGTTGAACTGATTGAACACATGCTTCAACCTCATTTCGAGAATAATTATAATTGTTGGGGCATGATATCTCAATTTGGAGTTTTTCTGATAAATTTTTTGCTTTACCTACATGTTGTAATCACTTGACAATGTTTGACTGTTTGGGAAAGCATATATTCAGAACAATTAATGAGTAGTTGTTTCTGACTAGCAATAATACTTGACAGTTACCCCTAGGTGTTAGAAAAAATGTAACACTCGCAGTGAGACAATGTTTTTTACGAACTTATGCCCCTACAGTAAGAACCTTTATGGTTCTGATTTGTAGATCTGGGGTGCCTATCCTGTACTTAATCTCTGAAGAAATTTACCTGATCGTGCTTGTATATCAATGGGGCAGGTCTCGTCAGGTCAAAAGTACTACTTTACTTCGTATGTTCAAGTTGAAAAATTATACTCATCGAAGATATTGTAAGAAAATGATGGCCTTGTAGAAATGTGGCAAGTAATGTCTGTATTAAGTTGCATGGTGTGAACCGGACTTCGTGAGACAGAGTGTAATTGTGTTTCCTTTTGTACGAACTTTGTGATAGTATATTTTTGTAACAAAGCTCTTCCTGGCTTTTGATTGTTACTCCACAACTTTTAGGTTGGGAGTCATCTCCATTGGCGGTATGCATTCTTGGGAGAATCTCTCTTGATGCTTCCATTTGCAATTTTAGGGTTTGTGATAAGGCCTTTGCATCTGAAAGGTATACTTTGAAGATTCTGCTGCTAATGCATTGCCACTGTAATTATAGAGTTTCCTCTATGTTCCGTAATGTGCAATACCATCTCCAAAAATGCAGGTTTCCCTTCATCTGAATCAAAGAAAGCTAAAGCTTGTGGAGAATCAACTGGCCCAGAAGGTCAAGAATCTCCACGTACTTTAACAGTTTAACCTGTCAATGGGCTGTGATAAATGCTAGTACCTAAGTGAATTTTTTGTCCTAAATGTTCTCAAATTACATCATGCTAGTGTCAAGAGTCCTATATATATCACAATTGCTCAATACTCTCTATGGGAGTTTTTCTTACTTGAAAGATTTGTGTATGAATAAGTGGTTCAACTGCTGTCTGAAGAACTCAATATTTAGCAGGTCGCTATGGGTATAAATATATGTGCCCCTGCTGCTAGAAATTGGTTTAATTAGCTGTTTCAACAACTTACTATATTAGTAGTCACTGTATTCTCATGTACTGTTAAAACTATTATCACATTTAGCAGGTTTTCTCCATGAATTTGACTTTGGCACAGAAAGATTTAGCTACTCTTAGGGCAATATGAGGTGTCCAGGGCCTCATGTTTAAAGGATTTGTCTGGTTATCAATTGTATGAGTAGCGTGTCATATCCTTTTTTTGTTTGTTCACCACATTGAAATGTAGGTTCTCCTTTAGCATTTTCTTCTCTCTCATAATAAATACAATGAACACTGCTAAATTGTTTATTCCCACTGCCTTATCCATGTTTTTGACATCATAACTTATATGTCAGGCCTCACCTAGTTGGGTTCAGTTCACACATCCTACATCTTAATAGTTTCTGCCTAATCTTTTAGTTCTTTTTTGATGCTAGCTTAAATTTTTACTTATTATATCGATGATACTTTTACTTCATTTTTCATTATTTGTCTATGTATATGGTTGTTTCTTTTCTGTAGCTATCTGCTATGTTTTTGTCTCAGATAACCAGACTTCAAAGCCCGACATATCAGCTGTTAATGAGGATTTACCTAATAAAGCATCCAAGAGGTTTTCCATGTCGTTTATCTCTTTGATTGCTTTCCCTTTGCTTATTCTGCAATATACCGCAGTTTTTTGTGGAATATCCAGATCTTAATGATGGATCATGGTTACTCTATAATTTCGTGATGGGTATCCTTTGGTTTCAGCCTTTTGGGGTTTGAAAAGAAGTGCTCATTCTAGCATTTTATACTGTCTTTGCCTAAAATGTGTGTATGTTAGTTAAATGGATTCCAGGGGTTGAGGTTGTGTTAAGGTGCAGTTTGGTGTTGGGTGTGTTGATATATCCAACTAAGGCAGAAAGATCTCCTACTTTTTTTGCTCGCATAGTTGGTTGGAACTATTTTTCTGTGTAATAATTTGATTTTTCCATTGATAGTCCCTGTCTCATAGAATCTTTGTTGGACCCTTCTTCCTGTATTGTAGATCTAACGACTCTAGCCGGTTTCAGACTCAGATTATAATGGTTTGGAAGGATATGAAAATGCTCTTGGTGGATCGAGTTTATGTAACAAACGTCCTAGGTAATATATTGAGTATCTCTCTGAGGTTATATTATTTGACTATCTAATGTACTTGCATATAAGGTTGACCAGAGTTTATGTTACTTGGGGTACTTCGATACTATCATGTTACGCTTTCTTGTCTTGGTGATTTCATCACATTCCATGCTTATCGACAATTAAGCTGGTGATGCATATGATTATTGCAAGCCAATCTTTGTCTTCTTTCATCATGATAATATACTCCTGACTCACCTACGCTTCTTTTTTATTATTTATTTTTAAAGAACTATGCTTTCCTTAGCTTTAGAATGATAGCTTTAATACCAGTTGATAGTATGGTCAATGGTGATGCTGAATGTTATCAAAGCAGTAAACTATTGCCTAGTTTGTCTAAAGTGAATTCATTGTTGTTGTTGTTTGAGGTTTCTTATACATTTTTTGAGGAATATATACATGAATGAGAGAGTGAGAAAGAGATAGAGGTGTGTGGGGGGGGGGGGGGGGGGGGGGTGAGGGAGGAGGGAGACAGTATTTGGTTTCAGCAGTTTTGAGATCCTGTCTTTTTGTCCCCAAAACAAATAGTAGAGAGAAATCTCTGGAGTCTGAATTTGCCTTGTTGTCGGCGGTGGCAAATGCCTCTGCTATGACTGGATGGGGCAATGACAACATGGCTTTTGAAGGCTATGGCAGCTCACAGTAATGCTTTCAGTGGCTGCAGCGACAATATGGCATGATCGCCCGTTCTTAGGAAAGGTAAAAAGGAAGGGGCAGAAGTGATGATGAATGAAGTGCTTGCGAGAAAATCAAATAATAGAACATGGGACTGTCGGTTGTGGACAGATTCTCTGTGATTGATCTCTCTGATTGGCTTATGAAACATGGAGAAAAGTGGTTAGAGCTTTATGATTTGGGAAAGGAGAATGTTCAGGCTGTTGTTCAATTGAGTATCAATTAGCATCCGTTCCTTTATGCGCCGATTTGTCACAAACCATTGTTGGTTTGACCTATTATTTGAGGCTGTTTTGGACTGTATACAGGAACACATCCAACAGGGTCTGAATCTAACTATACTATACACCCTACAGGGCCGAGACTAGGTCTTATATCATTTTAGGGCCCGGTCTCTCTCTGGTCCCACCAAAAGTGAAATGTTTCATATAAAGCATTTCGGTTTTTGCTACCACGGTTATACCTTGAAGTTTCAGCAATTACGACAATCATAAAGTAGGAAAGTTTTCCTTCACTAAGAGGTTTTTGAGATATGAATTTTCATCTTCTCAGAAGCAAAAGCCGATTATAATTTGCATATGGTCGTATATAACATGTTTAAATGTGCAGGTTGTTGGGGATATTTAATGAACCCTTGGTGCAAAATTTAACAATAGCAATGAAAAAATACATCTCTTTTTATCTTAACATTTATGCAATATGAAAAATGTGATGTTCTTTCTCCAAAGTCCAGAAGTAGAGACTCTTGGAAACATGCCCCATATTTTTGGTCAGAAATGCTGTCACAAATGCGATGGGGATCTTACCCAGTTTCTTATCTTGTAGACTGGTTCGTGATTATTCCCCAAGCTTTCTTAGGTTATTCCTGCTTTTCACACACTTATTCCAACTCCCAATTTATTCATTTCAGTGACAAGTTTTATTCTACTCATTTGCCACAAGGAGATGATTTCACAATTATGCTTTTCAAAATGATCAATGAAGTACATTCGGTAGTTGTTGCTTGCATTTTCTTAGTTTTCCTTAACGCTGTTGCTGGCAGATCTCTTTTTGTTTTATTGTTTTAGAGATATGTGCTGTTTGAGACTGGTAAGTTGCTTCAGGAGTAAACTAGTGTACACCAAAAATTGTCGTTAAGCCTCTGGACTGCCTTATTAAAGGTCAGAATAGCATGCCAGATTATAAAGAGGCACAGGCATGCACAGCCATCAATTATGGCTGCTCTATTTTGATGATTTTAAATTCCTAGTATTGAGGTCGTTTTGTTGTCTCAAATTCTCTTGTTTCATTCCTATATGCTTGTCTTTTACTGTTGCTGTTATTAGTGAAAGTTTCTAATATTATGGACAGGTTACATAGCATACAACTTTGTCATTGGAGCTTATTCGTATTGGGGGCCCAAAGCAGGTTATGCCATTTACCATATGGTAATTTATGCGACTTTGGATCAGTATGCTGATAGGTTGAATCTGAACTTTATTGAAGCATATCATGATTAATATAGTTAAGTTTTTTCTTAAGACTTTTGCACTAAGCTAGAATGCAAGTGCTTTCTGCTAAGCTTTGGATTACATGGTCCAAAAATTTGGGGCAGACACAATTACTATGCAAGATAGATTCATTGCTTTTCACAATTTCGTGAAATAAAGATACTTGCATTCCTTGATCACGTCTTTCCAACTCTTAGAGTAGTGACAGTGATGTCAACCTGTACTTGTTTCAGTTAGCATTAACGGATATAATTGTTGGCCCCAAGGCTGCATTCAGTTAAATGTATCCAAAACTTTGTGGGCAGTACATTTCATGGAGAACTAATTTGATTTCCATCTAGGTTTTGATGTTTTACTTTATGCTTATTCAAAGCTAAGGCAGTCAAGTCTGGAAGAAAAGGAGAGAACTAGTATAGACCAAGAAGAGAAGAACTCTTTATGCTACTTTTCTTGCAGGCCATTGTGGTGTCATACTGTCATGTTTCCATGTAAAATCAGTCTTGAAGACAATTTAATAAGGTGAAAGATATGTTCTTATTTGTCACTTAAGAATCATGTCATAATGTCTTCCACGAATTCCAGGGATTCATGCATCTCTTGGTATGATGTCATTGAAGAGCCATACCAGTAACATTAGTGATGTGCAAACGTAAGTCTGTACATGATGCGCTGATACCATCTTTTGGAACACAAACTTCATTAGATTGTGGTTGATGCGGAAGTTATAGCTGTCTATTTGTTATGGGCTGCTTCATTTCTGTTGTAGCATTTTAAATTTTTAATATCTTACACCCTTCTCTTTTTATTTTTAAATTCGATACATTAGCAAGTCGTCCTTCTTCCTGCTTATTTCTGTTGTGAGGGTTATGTTCTTTGCATGTTTTAACATATAAGTTCTGCTTTAACTCAAACTCTCTCTCTCCCCTCCTTTCTTTTGTATATTTCTTTCACGCTTAGTCTTCTTCTTTCTTCTTGGCAGAGCAATGCGGATATGATGTTTGGAGGGGTAACAATAGTCTGTGGTATCCTTGGAACTTTAGCTGGTGGTTTCATTCTTGATCGCATGCAATCTACAATCTCAAATGCATTTAAGGTATTTGTGATGTATGCATTAGGCATATTTGTGTCGGTAATGTTATTATTTGGACATTCACTAATTAGTTTTAATTGAATCCTATGGCTTGGGATCTGTTATGTTACTGAAAAACTGATGCCTATGCTATGCCAGTCCTTTTGGTAGTATTATTGCCAGACAATTTAGAGATTCTCCTTAAACCATGTAGTATTTGGCAAACTTTTAGCGCTTGACTCATTGGAGGGTTTGAATGGCTTACTGATGTTTCCTATTTTGTAATGTTTTCTGGCGTCATTTTTCAAATTTTTTTTAATGTAGTCGAGTTTAAATTGACCTCTTAGTTTACCTCTGCTTGTATTTGTGAACCCAATGATAAGATGTTTATGAGAATATTAGATTTTGACTTTTTAAGTAGAAGCAAATAAAACTAATTCATGAGACAAAAGACAATTCTTAAAAATTGTAACTCACTCTAGTTTAAGGAGTTAGGGCCATGTCTTAGAGAATCAAATATCTCAGCTATCCTGGTATATACTCAATTCTGCTGTTATACATGGGTTTGTCTAGAATACCTATGCATGATGGAAATATGCGGAATTACCTAAAGAACTTCTTTATTGACAAAATGTTGGTTGCTTCATGCGTAAGTCGATCTGTGCAGGATTTGGGACCCATTTTAGGGAAAAGGTATGAGATGCTAGGCATATATTGAAGTGTTGGTGGTGGACTAAGGCAACTATTCTGGGCAAAGCTGAGGCAGCTTGCACTGGATTCTGGCGGAGGCGAGGCCAACACTGCATTGGGTCGTCTGATTGCGAGAGGGGGGAATCGTCGGCCGATTGAGAGACGGTAGATTAGGGTTTTTTGGTGGTTTAAACTTTGAATAACGGGTTTTAAAACCCGAAACCTGTTAACTAATAAAGATAGCACCCGTTAACTACTCAATATAGGACCTGTAAGGCTGAAGCCCGTTTAACCATACAACAATGAACCCTAATAACATGGAGTCCTTTCGTCGCCGCCTCTTTTTTCCCTTGTTTTTCTTTCCCTCCCATCTCCTTCTTTCCTTGAGCTGGAGCGGTTCTTTAATCGGTGCCGGCTGGCCATTGGCTTGAGATTTGCCTTTCGACACCATCGTTGCCGATAGGCCCAGCCATCCTTGATTTTATGCATTTACATGGTTCGAACAATACAAAAAAGCATTAGACAACACAAGGATTCCTGTGCCGACTGACAACCTTGGTGGATTTACATGGCTTAGCGGCTCCGGCTTTGGGTCCGGCTCTGGCTCGATGGATTTCGCAAGTGAGCCGATTGGCACCGGCTGGTGCCGGTCGATACACGGTGTTGCTGGCCGGCAATAGGTTAGTGCTGATCGGAAAGAAGGGGGGAGAGAAGAGAGGAAGAGAAGAGAGGAGAAACCAGAGAAAATAAAAGGGGGGAAAAAGGTAGAAGAGAATGAGAAGAAAGGAGAACGAAGGAGAGGCTGCCGTCCATCACCGTCTTCTCTGGATAAGGAGAGCATCGAGAGTGGAATCGTCACATACTTAATAACAGATTAACGGATCCGACCCTGTTAATGGGTTTTGGATTTCAATCTATTAACTAAAACTGATCGGTGTCTTTCATAAGAGACACTCACGGATCCTATTTTAGTGGGTTTTAAGCTCACATCCAACATCCGAAATCCAATATCGAATATTAAAAACCCCATTATGAAACCCTAATCCCACTATTCCTTGTCTCATGCGCGATCCCTGCCGCCGCCCACCAACTTCTTTCGGTGATGGAGCTTCACCGACTCTCTCTCTCTCCTCACCTTGCCGACTGGCACTTAGGTCGCCACTACCGTTGCCGGCGGCATGTGCCAAGCCGACCGGGAGCCGACATGGCAATCCTTGATACATCACATCCTTGAGGTCAATGAACTATTATATGTTCGTTGGGTAATAGATATATTTGCACCATCAAATGAGGTCGTAGAGGTTTGACTTTCATGGCAACCAAACAAGAAAATATGTTTCCATGCTTTTAAAATTGAAGAAACGAATAGAAGGATAATAAAGTTTTAATGACCTTTCTACATGATCCCATGATCCAAATCGAATAGACTAAAGATTCGTGCACATAGACATGTGGCATGTGTAATGCACATGTCATCTATCGGTAGCCAAGTATCGATATCTTCATCTATCCTATTGGTAGCCCGCTACCGATAGGATAGATGAAAATATCGGTACTTGACTACCGATTGAATGTATCGGTATTCCACTACCAATATCTTTATCCATCCCATCGGTAGTGGGCTACCGATGGGATAGATGAAAGAATCGGTACTTGGCTACCGATTGAATGTATCGGTATCCCACTACCGATATCTTCATCCCACTATCGATGGGATAGATGAAAGAATCGGTAGTTGGCTACCGATTGAATGTATCGGTAGCCCACTACCGATGGGATAGATGAAAGAATTGGTACTTTGACTACCGATCGTGGCATGTGTAATCGGCATGTGCATAAATCAGTGCTCAATCGAATATGGTTTTAAAGCTAAGATTCCAAAATTCCATTTCTATGCACCAAACTATAGGAAAATCTTAATTCAATCAGATAGTCATATTTTCTTTCCATGTTTATACAACAAGTGAGCCTTAGTCGACCTTGTTATGTTTTGCTTTAGTTTATTGTGATTAGTTACGGATCAGCAATGATCCTTTGCTGGTTCTCATATTGCTTAGTTGCCAAAACGACGTGTTCATTTAATGTTTTAATATGCATAGTCATGTTTATGGCTTAATATGTGGAAGCTTGCATGCATGCATATTGGCCAAGCATTCAAGAACATCTATCAATATGCATGATGGTAGTATTTATAAGTGTGGTGTTATCGAGTTTGAAAAATCGAACTATTGTACTAATCTTCAATGTTGGAACTCATGCAGTCATACAAATATCTTCAAGTGCACAAGCAATTTTAGCCATTTATCATTTTATATCTTGCTAGTGTGGAGATAAAGTGCACTATTGTTGTTTGATCTATTCACCTATAATTGTCTTGTATTGCCTAATTTTGCCCACGACATCCTAAATAAACAATGGCATCTGAAGTTGTCTACATTCCTGAACTTTCATACTAATCAAATCGATTTTTTTTGCAGCTTCTTTCTGTAGCAACTTTTCTTGGGGCGATATTTTGCTTCTCTGCTTTTTGCTTGAAGAGCTTGTATGGTTTTCTAGCACTATTTGCAGTTGGGGAGCTACTCGTCTTTGCCACACAAGTATATTTGTTGTCTTCGCTTTTATACTTATGATATGTCCTTTTTAGAAGTTTGTTCATTTTTTCAGTCTGACTCGTGTTCTATAAGATGTGTCTGATCTGCCACATTTGCCAATACATTTACTTAAATGAAGGGCACTGAATATATAAATGGGAAAAAGTATTCCATCGTAAAGCACTCTGTATTTCTGCAGGGTCCTGTAAACTACATCTGCCTTCACTGTGTCAAGCCTGGCCTGCGACCAATGTCAATTGCTATGTCTACTGTTTTCATCCACATTTTTGGTGATGTACCTTCTTCGCCCCTTGTTGGCGTTCTGCAGGTTCGTTATGAACAGATTGCCATTATATTGTTTTTATTTGCACTATTTCATCTGTGTAGTGCATGAACTTTCTTGTAGTAGCATGCATCTGCTTACTTTCTGTATCATTCTATTACATGGACTGAATTTGCCAAACTGTACTCTTATCATGTGGATTGATAATCTTATTTATTAATGTATATTTACTTGTTAATGAATCAAAAAGTAGAGTTAACCTTCATTAAGTTCTGTGCAATTGGATTTCTTCTAAAAATAGGACTATCGAACTCACTAGCTTCGTCTTAATATGTCTTAAAACTAGCAAAACAATAATGCATTATGAGGGAGTGGATGCTAACACCAATGCATGCCTAATTTACTTAGGAGAAAGAAATCTCATGTGAATGAGTTGAGAGAAGCTAATATTCTTTCGCTATATTCCTCGGAATCTTTTGTTGGATAGTCTTTTATTGCCCAACTTCTTCTTTCAAAGTTTTAGGGTTTTTATGAATAGAAGTTCAAATTCCAAAGAATATTGCATTGATTTCTATGTCTTTTAGAATGTATATATGTAGAATGCTATAGGAGGGTTGCTGACATTGAGTAACAGATGGACTATTTGGTTAGTGATACCTACAAAATTAAGTTTTAGATCATCCGTTCTGATGGACACTTTTCCCTATCACAAGTGTTAAGAGTTGGCTCAAGATACCCTTCATTTTTAACTGAGTTTCCTTATATGGAAAGGAAGACTTTATCACAATGTCTATGGTCCTCCTATATAGGAAGCACAGATATTTCATTTAATAAATGAGCAGGTAAGCCATTTAGTGGGTATATAAGAAACTGTTCCTTCGTACCGTAAGGCTGACTGGGCAGGAATTACATTTAGCTTTATATTATGGGCTAATAAAAGAAAACCTAAGATGGTGTGATAAACTATATAGAAGACCCAATGGCCTTAGTAAAGCTGCAAAATACTGGATGCTGTGATCATATTCCAACTTGGAGGATACCAGAGATTTATACTCGAAATTAGGATAGGTCATACCTTTGGTGTGGGCACAAAGATGTCTTGACCTAGACGAGGATGGGGATTGGGGACAAAGATGTCTTGGCCTAGAGAGCACGGACACTGTAGAGACCTTCCATATTAGTGTCGGAGAAAGGACACTCCGTACTGGTGTCGGATAAAGGACACTGGCACTCATCTGCTATGCTCTAGCATGTTGTATATTTTATTCTCTTTTTTAGGTCGGACATGTGACCAACACATGATCGATATGCGTATCTGGTTAATGGTTTTGTTCACTGATATTTTGACACTTAAGTTAAGAAGAACATAAATTGCTCGTCTTATCTAGTCTTTTATTGGATTTTCACTATCTTGAATGATATACTTTGCACTTATGGCATAGAAATAGATTTATGTAAATATACGTTTCTGCATCTCCCCACAGTGTTCTGTCCAGCATTTTATGAAATCGCTGAGTCGGCGCGCGTGTGTGTGTGTCCATTCTGTGCTTTTTAGGTCTTCGCCTTATAATGCTCTTTGTTTTATTTATCTACAGTTGGAATTTGATTGTTTATTGCATTACTGCCATACTTTAGTACTAGATTCTAATCTAATTGCTTTGTTTTGCATGTATATTAGAGGCAAAAAAACTACATCACCTGATTGTGTTTTGTTTGTCTTGACAATTGTGGCAGGATCATGTCGACAATTGGAGAGTGACCGCTCTCATTCTGACATCGATTCTTTTCATTGCGGCTGGAATATGGTTCATAGGTATGCTTTACTTGCAGTTTACATGTTGTGAAACCTGTCCTCTTTCTTCCTTTTCTTTTCCTGTATTGTGTGCTGGTAATGAATTTCTATGCTAACCACATGACCATCCTAACCCACTTTCTAGCTTAAAGAACACCTGATTAAGTTCACGTCATGATTTAGTTTCAGAGCAGAGCCAATTTAATTCGATGAGAATTTTAACTTTCCCCAATTCTCATTGATTTTGCACTTGATATATCTAGTAGAAGTCTTACTGGTCAGTAATACAGCATCAGAGGGCAAAGCATTAACGCAATGAAATGTCTGCAATGGATCTGACATAATTTCTTCATATATTATCAGGGTTCAAATCAACTAATTGACATTATCTGGTGTTTTATTATGCAAATCACCTTTTTCTTCACCTGACATTTTTCTTGCCTTGAATCGACCCTCATCTGAGTTTTCTTGCACGTCCTAATTTATCAGTGTTTGTTTCCAGAGGTATGTCCACTACCTAGGTTTCACAGATTGGTGTATTGGTTGCATTTTCTGCAGGCATCTTTCTTCACAGCGTCGACCGATTTAAGGAAGATAGCGAGCTTGGGGTTCCGACCATTGAGAGGTCAAACCTTAGGCCATTGCTTGCTGAAAATAACGAGGCATCAGAGGGAGCAGCATGTCAGTCTCAATAGACAGAGGGTGAAATCCCTGCAAGTGCCATATGTATTGCTTCTCGACTTCTCATGGTTCTCAGTTGTAGATTGTCTTGAGCTGCTGTGATGTTGATACATTGTCATCAGATTGCACAACCTTGGCTGTTTAGTCTTTCCATGGGGGTAGCTGATCTTTAACGAAAAAGGCACTTGAAAGAGGGAAAAATATTTTTCTTTTTGTAAAAAATCCACGTGTGTATTAAGTGTACAGTTGGTGAGTCAGCAGCATCAATTTCCACTTGTATTAATGTGAGATCATGTCATGTTCTCTGGGGTGTGATATTTATTTGTAAGATTAAACGGGAATTGAGCCATTGTTTTACCTGGAATTCCATTTTTAAATGATGTTGCCTTTGTTACGTGTAACTGTGCAAGTTAGCCACAGCTCTAATAAGATTGGTTTAGAACTAACCTTACTCGATGCGACAAAGCTCATATTCGTTGCAAAGCAAAATACTAGGCTGCATTTAAAGGCGTAGAAAATAGAGAGAGATATATCCCATTTTGAATAAAAAATTAGATTAAGGATAGCAAATGCTTATGATAAAGTTTTGAAATACTATATTTATATATTGTTAACTTTTTTATTTGTCCTTTATCCTTTAAAATCGGAGAGATAATGGAATCTGGTCAAAATCGTAGAATTAAGGCTTGTCCAAAAATAGACAAATAATCCTAAACTGGTATTAATTGGTATTTTTGGATCCTTATAATTCGTTTTGGCATTTTATGGCCCATTTCTTTTTTTTTTTTCGTCCTAGGACTCTTTTTTAAAATTTTATGCAAATAACCGTGGCCACATGAGCGATTTAAAGTGCCATTTTGCATGCATATAACATTTTGCATGGGTATAAAAGCATAAAGCTATTTCACACGCGGAAAAAAATTTTGCACACAAATAATTTATCTGCGCGCAGAAAATTGTTATGAGGAAATAAGATCTCTACTCTCAGAATTTTTTTTGTGCGCATAAAAAAAAATCGAGCATACCATTGAATACACTCACGTCGGTCAGAGATTTTTGCGTAAAATAAGAGAAAAAAAAATCATAAATGGAGTCTTAGATTTAAAAAATAAAACAAAAGAAGGGTCTTAGAGTGTCAAATTGAATTTATGGAGGGTCCTAAATGCCAATTAGCTCCCTAAAGAAGGGTCTTTGAGCTCCTTGGATTTAAAAGGCTGCGTTAGGTTGGCGGGGAACACGCCCAGCAATCTCTTCTCCAACATGGTGTGGGGACTCTTCCCCAGTGATTCGCTTCGAGGTCTCTCTTTCTCCTATTCTATGTACCCGTCTCTCTTTTGTCTTGATTTATAATGTCATCGAACACCCTCTTAGGATCGCCATTTTCGCCTTTTATTCGTGCTCATATTGCTATGGTTATCTCTGCTTCGCAGGCGTACAGAAGTACTACCTCTTCTCCAAAGGGACATACAGAGTCGGTCGAAAAGGTTTTCTTTGTTGCTTTCTTTTGTTTTTGATGGGTTTAGGGTTTGGGGTTTAGGGAGGGTTTAACTCCCTTGGTTTTTTTTTACGGACGATAAGAAAAGAACTGGGATTCTGTATTTATTTCGTTGGGTTATTCTTTCAGATTGCGATATAGTTGTCCAGACTGACACAGCAGTCTCCCGGCTTCATGCCGAGATTATCGTTGATAAAATGGTTTCTTTGGATCCTTCCAATAGTTCCTCATCGAATGTTCGTATAATTGATCGTTCGAAATTCGGCACTTGGGTTAACAAGGAATTGGGATCCAAGGCAGTTCGGTTGCGCGAGAAGGAGGTGGCAACTTTAAAAGATGGGGGTTCGGTGACATTCGGAACCGGTAATGCAACCTTCAGGTGAATATTGTAGTGGGAATGGGTAAATGCGACTTCAGCACGTATTTGTTTAAAAGGGTTTCGGATGTGTTTTCAGTCTAATAGTATCCGTGTTAAGTCGATGACATCTTTTGCAGGTTTTGCTTTGTGCCCCTCACATTCTTTTTCTATTCCTTAGCAGAGATGGATTCTTCACTCCAGACCATTATTTCATCTATAGGTATGTAATGAATGTCCACTACGTCAAGTCTAGTTCGTACATAAAGTGTCTGTCCAACTCGTGATTAACTTTTTTAACTGCTTATTATTTGTTGCTTATTTGTTTTGGTTATTTGGCTAACTACATGCTCGAATTCCTTGGGTTCAAGGTGCTTCTGTGACTAGTAACTGGAACACTGGATGCACTCATTTTCTCGTGGACCATGCATCTCTTGTGACAGTTGATCTTATTGAAGCTGTTGTGGCAAAAAAGCCTATAGTGCTTGTCGACTGGTTAAAGGTATCATCTGATTTAATTTTGTACTATAAGCTTTATCCTTTTTAAGTTAATTCATTGTGTAATTTTATTTTTATTGAACAATTTGAACATGCAAGGTAAAGCAACCTTTGGGATTCACCTTATCATTATAAAGGATGGCATATACTGTTGGACATTGGAACTATTTTTTGTGTGGCTTTGGAGTTTATAATAATCCAAAAAATTGAAAACTGTTCTTGATCTATCAATAAGGGTTATTATGTGTATACATTCAAGAGAAGTATGAGTTCAAAATTGATATGTTTTCTTGATTATCTTCAACAGAGTTTATGAGAAGAGCATCTTAGCTAAAGAAGGCAATCACCACAATAATATTTTAGATATTGATGACAAAGTATTCAGTTTCAAACTAAGTAAGTTACTCCCGATATAGAATGTGCCGCTGATGGCATGCTAATTCTGCATGAACTTCTTAAGTGGTATTTTGTTAAAGAGAACCAAGTTTCTGTTGTTCCCTTAAACATTAGAATTTGTATTGCTTGAACAATATCATTTTTTTTATACACTTTTTGTTGTTATCCATTCATAGATAAAATCAGGTCCCTGTAACAATTGTTTGAATTGTTCCTTGTCGTTATTCTCTTTCTCAAGTGAAGCTTCTAATGTTTGCCTCTTAGTCGCTTGCTCTTAAACTTTAAATCTAATGTAGTTGATCTCCCACACTATAGGAGGCATCCTGCATTTTGTATGAGGCCTTTCCATACAAGATTGACTTGCACAATCATCCAGCACATTAGAAATTTAATATAAAATTTTATGTGATGGCCAAAAATATTAACTGTTACACCAACGTTACTGATGGTGTAGAACTGTGCTTCATGATTGAATAGTATTGTTGATAGGTTTTGGTTGTGATTATCTTTTGACCTTGATATCTAAGTCATTATTGATGGCAGGCTTAACATACTTCATCTGTTCTTCTCCTGTTTTTTTGTTCATCAGAAGTTTTATGTTGTTCTCTTTTTTCGATTTCATTGCTTTCTAGAACTAGCTTGTTTATCATTGTCAGCTTGTGACTCTCGCTCTCTTATATGTTTGGCTTGACTGAATGCGCTGCTGCAATTTTCTAGCAGTTGTTAGATTAATCTCATCTTTTGCTTACTGTTTTTATTTTTATTTTTTATATTATGCTAGTGTCTGTCTTAACTGAACTCTTCTTCTTGTCTGACTTGGGGACTGCCATTAGATGCTGCACTGTATAGAATTATGAGTCATTGCTAAATTGAAAACACAGAAGTAGTTAAAGGTTTTGCATTGTGATATTCGTGCTGATTGAGACTTATCTTTGGATCCTCTTTACCTTTATGCTAAAGACAATTGTGTCAATTCTAGGTGCTAGTGGAGAAAAATGTGCGCACTGAGTTTCCGAGCTGGACATCGTAAGTTTATTTTATTGCTTTTGGTATGCTTGATTTTACTGTGAACTTTTTGCATCCCCAATTATTGATTTCCTAGCACATGGCACATCTTTTAATTGTTAATGCTTCATCTTTTGCAGTTTTCTTCCAAATTTGAATTTAGAGGGGACATTGGTAAAGATTGTGGAGCCGATGGTTCGAGAGAGATGCCTTGGAGAGTACACATTCGTATTGGATTCATCAATTAAGGTGATATTTACGGTTTCTATGCTTAAGCTGTCCGTCATAGCTTCATTACTGATTTGTGTGCTTCTAGTGCAGTATAAATTCATAGATAAGATCCAAGCTTTACTGGAGGTGGCTAGAGCAAGATTTCTTCGTGTCGATGAATTTATCTCAAGCAGCCAGGTGAGTACGCTTCTGATTATTTTAGGATTGAACATTTCGCGTGTGATTGTATAGGCTGTTACATCATAAAATTTCATGCCATCATACTGTCGTCCTTCTTGTGCCAAGCACATGATATGTGAGATGGTTCACACTAATTTTTGATTGATATCTCATAGTGCTGCTTAGAGGGATAGCCCAAAAGAAAATACTTTGTTCACGTGGCTGATCTCCTTCTGCCTTCTATTTTCAAGTAAAACACTCAATCTTCCCTTTCTTGTGCTTATACAATATTTTCTAATCCCAATAATGAACTACATAGCTTTTGAGCAAGTTTTAATGACAAATCTATTCCATATTTCAGGACACCCTTTAGCTTGAATATGGATAGCGAGTGAAACACAAGGATTTCCTTGCTGATCGGCAACCTTGGTGCCGGCCAGAAAATATCGAGCCGGTAGCCCACCGGCTCGAAATTTGGGACCGGCTCTGACTCCACACTATTCGCCCTTGAGCCGATCGGCACCAGACGATGCCGGTCGGTATTGGATGTTGCCGGCCGGCAATTGGGTGGTTCCGGTCAGCACATCCGATGGGATCTATAAAGGAGAGAAAAAAGAGAGGAAGAGGAGGAAAGAAGAGAGGAAGAGGGAGAGGAGAGCGAGAGAGAGATAGGGAAAAAGAGAAGGGGAGAAGAAAAGGACGGAGGAGGGAGAAGGAGAGGACATCGTCGGTCGGTGGCGCCGAAAGGAACGGTAGGAGACGTAGGTTAGGGTTCGATGATGCTGTTTTACTGTTAAGTGGGTTTCGGGTTTTAAAACCCGTACTCAAAGGTTTAAAATGCCCTAACGCCCACGCCCCTCTCCAGTCTCCAATTTCATCGCCGCCGCTCAAACCCCCCCCCCCCCCCCCCCCCGCCGCCGCCTCCGCCTCTCTCTCTCGCGCGATCTCCTCCCGTAACCGGTCACCCACCTCTCACTCATTCTCTCTCTCTCAGTCGCTTTCACCGCCGCCGCCCCCCTTCTCTCGCGATCGCGATTCACTACCGTCATTGGTCACCCACCTCCGACTCGTTCTCTCCCTCTTTGTCGCTTTCGCCGCCGCCTTTGTAGTTCATCTCCGGCTCCCCAAAAACTCCTCGATGACCTCCTTCTCCGACGAAAACTTCACCGGCTCCTATGTTTCTCGTCACACCTTGCCGACCGGCAACTGCCGGTGCCGGCAGCAAGTCTCGGCACGGTGCGTGCTGCCAGCATGGCAATTCTTGGTGAAACATACACAATAAATTCCTTCATGAACGCAAATGTCAAAGAGTTGCATTATTTTGTGTGTGAATGATTCATGAAGGCTTATCAACTATCAAGTAACAGTCACCAAGTGACAAGAAAAAATGCCAAATGCTTACAGGTAACAGTCATCAAGTCATGGTCCTTCTTTCTCTCCATCTGTCTCCCGTCACTTTATTGTTGATGTAAGTCCTTAAATTCAATTTTGCATAAATGGAAACTATTACTGCTATTCTCAGCTTTCACAAGTTATAGGAACGGACATCATGAAAAGGCTTGGATATAGGTCTAATTGCTCAATTGCCTGCTATAGGGCACGCCTCTTGCTTGGAAACTCTAAGCTTCAGACTTTGGTTATTACTAATCTGTTCATCTGGTTGATTGGGACAGAAGGCTTTGAAAAGTTTGTATCGTAGATAACCAAATTTTGAGAACACAAAGGGCAGTTTCTTCTTTGTCGGATTATCTCATAGCCTGAGCTTTGTTAAGCATGTTGTAGGTAGCAGTTCTAACATAAGATGACTGCTTACCTGTGGCTTATAATTAAACAGTACAGTAGAGCTCTGAAGCTAGTTTAGGAGAAGCAGAAATTAAGACACTACTATTTTAGAAAGGTTCAGGCTAAATACACCGCAAGAATCACTAAGTGCACCGCACCGTTTTGTTCGGTTTTAAAAAACTGAACATTATGTTACATGTTCGGGTTTTAAAAACCGAACATTATGTTACATGTTCGGGTTTTAAAAACCAAACATTATGTTACATGTTCGGGTTTTAAAAACTGAACATTATGTTATATGATTCGATCGGTAACAACCGAATTATTTATTTTTTCATGGTTCGGTTGTTACCGATCGAACTATATAACATAATGTTCGGTTTTTAAAAACCGAACAAAAAATGGTGCGGTGTACTTAGCACTTTGTGCGGTGTATTAAGCCTGACCCTTTTAGAAATCCTGCACTTCTGTTCCCATTTTTGATGATTTTGAGATGTGGCAATAGGAGTAGGGATCACTACATATGGGTTGTGTACTTGTTTCGAAACTGTTCCCACACCTCACATTGCTCCTGTGCTTGCGTGTTGCGACTTTGAATCGTGAACAATCTTAAAATGAGAGTTTCCTTTCTCAAGTCTCACTCATGTTCTTATTTCCTGCTTCTAAAATGTCCTTGCAGTTCGCACCGCAGCTTTGACTTTATGATGACTTTATTACTTAGCTTTTCCAACGCTTGTGTGCGCTTCATTGTTGAATTTAGTCATGAGCTTTCAGTTTAGCATCTTTTTTAGTACTGTTGTATTTTTTAAAAAAGCAAATCACAATTACACATTAAAATTTGTATGGCCAATGGGGAAGCTTCTGATAAAGTTGTTGGGGGCTGCTTCCTAACTTCTTGATTATAATTTTGGCAGCCATATGAGGCTCTTAACTTAAGGGACTTATCACGCTAGAAATTAGTCAGAGCTAGAAGATATGGAAATATGATGCAGCATTGATCTTTACATGGCTAGCCATTTTATTATTAGCTGCACTCAAACTTTGTTTGGATTTAAAGATTTTTGTTTTGTTTGTTATATTGCTTTAATTTTTATTGGCTTTGCACTTTCAATTCTTTCCTCCAATTGTCATTAATGCAAACTCGTTTGAACCTGAGTCGGCATGTGGACTTCTTTTAAATTTGCTTCAAGATTCATGCCAGCTGATAGTTTGTGAAATTTTCTTGACTCCTTATCGCTGATTTGTTGCTGCACTGAACAAAAATTGCGCTTCATTATAATCCCCTTGACCCATCATTATCGGGTGTTCTGAATCCTGATAAAGTCTTTTTTATCAAATACTCAAATCTTTCTGCATTGAATAGTAATTTTTCCCTTATATTGTTTTTAGGCTTCCACAGATGGAGAAAGCAATCCCTTAGTTCTAGTGATTCCTGGAAAATCAGGGAAGGATTTTGATAATCACCGGCATCTGTCTTCTTTGTCCAGAATTACAGAGATAAATTTGGTTGCTGCTATATTATCTGCAAACTTAGAATCATCTGTCATGGAACCCCCTTCTAGTAAGTAGTTCAGGTGCTATATCTCATGAGAAGTTTTGCTTATAACTACCGCATTTTGTACCGTGCTGTTGTTTCTTCATTCCTAATGACGTTCTTTTGGTGTCTACAAGGCATATGCATTTCTGAGAAGATGTGTACAGTTATCTCTTCATTGCTAATGTCCTTGTTTTGGTGTCTTTGTAGCATATGGCTGTCTAGCATATGATCATTTTCTTAGTTTCATATATTGTTAATTGAAGTCTTGGGTTTTGGGTAATAATGTAGTTGGAACTCATAGAACAGCTTATCCTTTCATAAACTTACCTGGACACTGTCAAATAATACTGGTTGTGGAACTAACAGTGCTTCTAATCTGACTGATTTATGCATACCTGCACATATCTCTTTGTATGTGTGTATCCTATATGGAATTTTATGTAAATACATGTACTATATACATTGGCACATAAAAACAAATCGCTTTAGGTTGATCACCAAATTCAGCAAGCAAAGATTATAGTGTTCAGACAGCTATGAGTTCCTCATTCCTGTACAGAAGGCCTAAGCCTTTCAATCCGCAATTAGAGTTTGCTTCATATAAAATAACCAAGCATGTAATTTCCATTTTCTTTGGAAATTAATATTGCAATCTACCATCCTTGCCAAAAAGAAAAACATCATGGGGGAGAATGTGGTATGGGAAGTGAGTTCTTTGGTTAAGGTAGAGTCGGTTTTGCAGGCCGAATTGAAGGCAGTTAATCTGGCTATATCTGAGGCCAGGAATAGGGGGATGCAAAGCATCTGGGTTGAATGTGATGCAAAGAAGGTTGTGGAAATGATACAAGGTAGATACCCACCTGCTGCAACTCATGTGAAGGACCTGCTGGACATATGGTGGATGGCAGGGAGGATGAATGTTTTTTCCGTTTGTTATATTCCTAGGGAAGCAAATGTTAGAGCAGACGAGCTTGCTCGTCGAGCTCGAGTTACTCCTCTTTAGTAGGAGGATGTAACACAGCCTGCGGGCTGTAGCTTCGGCTTAACTCTACAAAAAACAAAGTTCAATCTCAAGAAAATAGTAAATAAAGTAAACAATAGAAAAATGGAAAAATGGAAGAAAAAAAATATATATCAGTTATCGGAATAAGACTTGATCATGCTTTAAGTTGTCACAAAAATGACTGCTTTCTAATAGGACAGAAGTCGAGTTACTTTGGCCCACTATGAGATGGTAGCATACCTTCTAAGCTGGGTTCGAAAAATGTTTTAGGATGTTTGTACTGAAAATAGATTTATGCTCCTAGAAGCTGAGTTTGTTCTTGCTGACAGACTACAGAGGGTAGGCTATAATCTACAAATCATGGGCTATAACCTTCAATTTTTCTTCTTCTGCAAACTGACATTATGCGCATAAGTTCCTTTGACATGTCTGGCAGCATGACAAATTGTCACTTATTAAATGATGCTTTTGTAACTGGCTTAACCTCGTGCATCAAAGGAGCAAGCTTCCAACTCTCCAAGATTCTTCTGCACATGGCAAGTCTGCAGCAAGATGGATGATCACAACATTTGCAACAGGAAACTTGTTCATACTTTTGTTGCATGAAGTTTGAATGAGTCAAAGTGTAGACATAGGAAAGACCTAGCACTAGGTGTTAGAATGAGCAGCTTTGAGAGTGTATCGAGTGCCTCAAGCACCACATTACTCTCTCGTACCATGAAAGGATTGTTAGGTTATAGTGAGAAAAATTCTGAGTCATGACTCTTTGAGATCCATTCGTCACTTTTTAGCAAGAAAATTGTGGACAATTTTCATTCATGATTTTACTGACATTGATGATTCTTGCTAAGAATTAGTTTATAATTCTCCACTCTGATTACATACTTATTTACCTTTGAATTCTTATGCAGTTGTTGTTTCATCCTCGCATTCAACTGATGAGACTTTTGTAGCGGATTCTGATGTTGAAATAGATACTGCAACATCAGACCATGCTGCTACATCTGTCATGCCTGAAGGTGCCATCCGATATGATGATCATGACAAATATGGGAAAAAGACTTTGGCCAGTGATGACCTAGGAAGGGGTCAAGACAATGAAAAGAATGCGGATAGCTCTACCTACCCTGATAGCACTAATATTTTAATCTCTGGGCATGTGGATGTTCGCAGCATAAAGAAAATAGACAAGGTTGATGAAACTGCTGCTGATGATTTCAGGAATTCAGACATCATATTCAGTCAAGATTTGATCGTGAAAAACTTTACGATGCCAATTAGATCTGCCCCAAAGAAGGTTGTTAACTTCAAATGCTTTAGAAAGGTAACTCATCTTTAGCCGTAGTTGCCTTAAATCAACTGAAACTTCGTTCATTCTCCTTCTAAACTATTTTCAAAGAATTGATTTGCTTGCAGCATATTATTTTGAAGGTTTAATTGAACTAATAGTATTGAAAATCAACTTAACTTTCAGGAAAATGCTATATCTGGTAATAGCTTCAAGGACCTTGTACCATTTTCAAAGGATCCATACAAGTAAGGATGCAATCCAGGTTTCATTCTGCATAAGCTTTTTAAATTCCGGTAAGTGCAATGACTTTTATATGATCCCCTTAGAGAATCCGATTATGGGAGCAATGAGACAGATGAGTACATCAAGGAAGAGAGGAAGCGGAAGCAAATGGAAGCTATTGCAGAGGATCTATTCAACAACGAGAAGGTAATAATGTGATTGATTTTTGTTGTTCTGGTAGGAGTTTCTGCCCCTGAAAACAAGTTCTCTGAGCAAATACCAAGTGTTTATCTATTGGCAGGCAAAGAAACGTGCAAATGCTGAGACTTCTATTAAGGCCCTGTTCGCCCGACATCGATGAAAATTAGAGGCTGCTTCCTGATTCAAACCGACAATGCACCTGGTATTTGAAGTCGTAAAGCAGGCTACTTGCCAAGGTCTTTTCGAAGGCTTTGGTGTTGGCATCATCGGAACAATTTAACTATTCTCAGGCAAGGAGGAAATGCCCTGGTACTGGCACATCTCTTCTCTTCGGGCCTCGTCTGCCTACTACTTCTAAAGGTCATGTTGCTGACTCTTTTTATGGATTAATATCTATAGATCGAAGCTGCAGTCAAGGAAAGCTTGCATGATTCGCTTCAAACTTCATGGGAATTTATGTGCTAGAAAAATGAATGTAGATGACTTGCTAAGTTAATTCCTTCATGTGAAGTGATTTATCTTATCATCTTAAAAGCCGCGAAATATTTTGTACATATGAATGATGAGAGTGATGTACAGTGAAGATGATTTATCTATGTTTAATGGTCAACGGCCTTGTCACGGTGGAAATTTACTAGTCATTCCCATTGACCTTTTCTCCCATCTGACAAAAACAAAAGGCCACTGCCCATTAACTGCCTAACTAACTTAACCGCCAACCTATCCATAGAAGTCAACAGCCATGTTATCCAGAAACCCGCAGAACAAGCAGATAGGACCGTGCTAAACATGGCTAGATGAGCATTGGATGACCTTCATCCTGTTCTCCTTCCATTGTGGAGCTGTTATCCCCTACTTCTTAATAACTTCAACGGAAGCCTTTCAGAGGTACCAACAAGGGTGGCCAGGCACCTCAGCTGGTTCTCGCAGGATTTGTTAGTCAGGGAAAGTTGAGAGGGAGGATATATCCATTTGCCTGGAGGGCTCTTTCGCTTCGTTGCACGATGGCCGGAGGAGGGTTTGTCCATACGGGGGAGGTGAAGAACTACCATGCGAAGGTCACCGTCTTCGTGATCTTCACCTGCCTTGTCGCGGCCACTGGCGGTCTCATCTTCGGCTATGACATTGGCATATCTGGTGATTCCTATTCCCGTTTCTAAATTCTCTCCCCCCCGCTACATTTGAGGATGCGATCCGTGTGTCACGACATGTATTAACTCAAAGATCTTTCTATTATACATATGATGATGCTTTCTAGAGGTCAGAGCAATACATGCATGTCAACAGCATTTGATGGTTTGCAATGGCAGGAGGTGTGACTACCATGGATGAATTCCTCCAGAAATTCTTCCCTTCTGTCTACAGAGAGGAAAAACTCGCGAAGAATACGAACCAGTACTGCCAGTTTGACAGCCAGCTACTCACCAGCTTCACCTCGTCGCTCTACATCGCCGGGTTGGTAGCCACCTATTTTGCATCGGCGACAACCAGAGCATTTGGCCGCAAGACCTCCATGTTATGTGGTGGCGCAGCCTTCCTCATAGGCTCTGCCCTCAATGGCGCTGCTGTCAACTTGATCATGCTCATCATCGGCCGCATTTTGCTCGGCATCGGTGTCGGCTTTGCCAATCAAGTAATCTTTCAGAGCTCATTAAATTTTCCAACTCAAAGTTGCAGACATGGTAATCATATGTGTTGGTTTATTGTCATCAGGCCGTGCCCCTATACTTGTCGGAAATGGCGCCACCGAACCTGAGGGGAGCTCTGAACATCGGCTTTCAGATGGCGACGACGATCGGCATCTTGGTGGCCAGCCTGGTGAACTACGGCACCGCCAAGATTTCAGGCGGCTATGGTTGGAGAATCTCGCTAGCGCTGGCTGCCGTGCCGGGCGGCATGATGACCCTAGGCGCGCTGCTGCTCCCCGACACCCCTAACTCGCTCATCGAGCGCGGGCACATGGAGCGCGCCAAGGCAATCCTGCAGAAGATTCGAGGCACCACCGAGATCGACGCCGAGCTGCAGGACCTCGTCGGCGCCAGCGAGGAGTCGAGGCTGGTGCAACACCCGTGGCGCAACATCCTGCAGCGGCAGTACCGGCCGCAGCTGGTCATCGCCATCTGCATCCCCATGTTCCAGCAGCTCACCGGCATCAATGTCATCATGTTCTACGCGCCCGTGCTCTTCAAGACCCTCGGCTTCGGCGACAACGCCTCCCTCATGTCGGCGGTCATCAGTGGCGGCGTCAACGTCTTGGCTACCACCGTGTCGATCGCCACTGTCGACAGGTTCGGCCGACGGCTTCTCTTTATCGAAGGCGGTATTCAGATGTTGCTTGCGCAGGTATATAAGCATTTGGCATTCCCATAAGTACCTTTTCCAAATATTATTAGTAGCTATATAATGATACCCAAAATTGTGGTATGAAATTTGCATGCATTGCGCCTCAATGTAGCGTGCCAGAAAGCCATTACTGGTATTCTACAGGAAAAATAATTGCACGGGAGATGTAACGTGAGAGGAGTGTAAAGAAAGACTACATCTACTGGACTCGAGTAAATTAAGCTTATGACTCACTAGGACTACTCTATACTGGTATCGGATTTAGATAGTGGGGTTTTGCAGGTGGCGGTCGGAGCGATGCTGGCGAAGGTGTTCGGCGTGACGGGCACAGGCGACATCAGCAAGGGATCAGCCAACTTATTGTTGGCTCTCATCTGCATCTATGTGGCGGCATTCGCATGGTCGTGGGGGCCTCTAGGGTGGTTAGTGCCCAGCGAAGTGTTCTCCATGGAGACCCGGTCGGCCGGGCAGGCGATCACCGTCTCTGTCAACTTCTTCTTCACCTTCATTGTGGCGCAGCTCTTTCTCTTTGGCCTCTGCCACCTCAAGTTCGGCCTCTTCTTCTTCTTCGGCGGCTTTGTTATCATTATGACTGTCTTCGTCATCCTCTTCGTGCCGGAGACCAAGGGAGTCCCCATCGAAGAGATGAACTATGTATGGAGGAGGCATTGGTTCTGGAAGAAGTACTTCCACGAGGAGAACTCCGGTGGCACCGAGATGAGGCACGATGCTTGACCCGTTAACCCAACTCCCCCATATCTCAGGAGACCAATAAACGCCAAAAAATTCTAAAATTTTGATTTTTGAACTTCTTTTAATTTTAATTTTAATTGTAAATAGGTTTTTTTTATTATTAGATGAGTCCGGAGGCTGGGATTTTTATATGTAAGTAGTTGTTAACCCAAGAGCTAGGGAAAATACATCCTAGTTCTGGACGCTGTCCGAACCTGGACTGCGCGCTAGATTAGATATATAGTCAGCAACATTGTTCTCTATCCGGGCGGGGATCAAAGAAGAGCTTTGAGTCGTCATGTAATATTCCAATTATATTCAGATGAAACTAATTACTCCATGGGTATGGACTTATATATAGCTCATTTATTTTCTTTCATAAGTCTGATGATTTGCTTCTGATCCTTCCCACGAATCTAATCTAAAAAAGTTTGTGTTGTACTAAGAGACCTTGCTTTTCAAATTAATTTGAAATTTCCATTTCTCAAAACCATTTTCAAAAAAAAAAAAAAATTTCAATAGCAGAAAACCGTCTCTAGTAAAGAAGGTTTAAGATGAGCCATAAAAGATGATGATACAGGTGATGATTAGTATGGCATCATGGCATTCTTTCTTATAGCCTACCTTGGCCTCTATATATGGGCCTCTCATGTCATCTGATATGAGTAACCATCATCTCTCACTAATCATTATCTCTCTACTAATCACACAATAACCTCCACCCTCCACGTGGCTTTATCTTGATCGTCTGATATATTCGGGCTTAATTTGAATCCATTATATCTATTCGTCTAATAAGATGCATCTGATTTTATATAATAGATTTTCTCTCAAAACAACTTAAGTTACTTTTCGAATATCCAATGACAATTTTGCAATAGTTTTAATTTCTCAATGACGAGTGCAAACCAAAAGATAATCGGCTCGATTTTAAGAGATCCAAAAATCAGATAGAGTTTCCTGCATGATACTTTGCAAAAATTTTATTTATTAATAATCATCAAATAGAAGGCATATATATTACGCCGTAAATTTCACTGAGTATCACATTCAATAGGTATTTAAGCCACGGATACGTCTTTATTCCTTCAGCTAAATGTTAAAAGCATTTCCATCACTCACAATGGAGTGGAAATACAAGCTGTACAGCCATGAAATAGAGGAAGAACTTGTTGACTTTTCCTCCCATGAGGATGATGAAGGCAGCAAAGGATCATTGGATCGATCCGTCTTCAAGAGACGGATTGATCGCTCATTGAGATTTATCAGCGGATCGATCCGTCTCTTCAAGAGGGATCGATCCCACTCGGAAAACAAAGAGACAGAGAGCACCTATTTTCGAACGGCAAGGTTGCGGATCGATCCTTCTTCGGAATTCTGGGTTTTTAGGGACGGATCGATCGCTCCTACATAGTGGGATCGATCCGACTCGGGAATTTTGGAATTCCTCGATCTCGTGCATACTCGGATCGATCCTTCCCTTGAGTGGGATCGATCCTTCTCTCCTGGACGGGCAGATCCGACGGCTCAGATTTAATCCGGATTTGTGTTTAGTGGAGGCTATAAATAGGGTGCTTTTAAGGTTTCTTTGTGTGGTAGAGATGTTATTGAGAGGATTGTGAGAGGTGTGAGAGTAGGCAACCCTAGAGAGAGATCTCTTTGTCTCTGCTAGGGTTTGGGCTTTGTAATCTCTCTCTCATAGTGAAGATTTCCTCTGCTGCTCGTGGTTTTTTCCTTCCAGTTGTTGCTGGTAGGTTTTTTCACGTAAATCCTTGTCTCCACTTTTTCCTTTTCTTTGTGGTTTGGTTGTTTCTCTTCCGCTGCGACATCCCCGTATCTATTTGGCGTATCTCCGGACCCCTCAGATTCCCCAACAAGTGGTATCAGAGCCTAGGTTTCGAGATTAAGGGGATTCAAATCCATGATCAAGATTCTAAATCCCTAATCAAAGATCTGAAGCATCTGGGTTGGATTCTGGCAGAAGCGAGATGGATGCCAATGTTATACGGATGAATCTACTCAACGGAAACAACTGGAGCCTATGGAAGACAAAGATGGAGGATCTGTTATTCTGCAGGGATCTCTACGAGCCTCTGCATGGAATAGAAAAGAAGCCTAAAGAGATGGAGGATGGAGAATGGAACAAGCTGGACAGGAAGGCCTTGGCGACTATCTGACAGTATTTGGAAGATGGCGTCTACCACCACGTGTCGACGATGACGACGGCCAAAGATCTTTGGGACAAGCTTCACGAGCTTTACGAGAGGAAGTCTGTTGGAAACAAAACTTTCTTGATCCGACGGCTTGTGAATCTGAAGTACCAGGATGGAGGGTCGATAGCCGAGCACCTGAATGAGTTCCAGAGCATCATCAATCAACTTGCAACCATGAAGATGGTTTTGGATGACGACCTGAAGGCATCATTCCTGCTTAGTTCTTTGCTAGATTCTTGGGAGAGCCTAGTAGTATCGCTCAGCAACTCAGCGCCTGACGGAGCAGTATCTCTGAGCCAAGTTACAGGCTGTTTGCTGAACGAAGAGACCAGACGGAAGGCTGCTGAAACAAGGCAGATAGACTCAGAGTCTATGGTGGCAGTGAACCAAGGCAGAAGAAGGAGTGTCACTTGCTATTACTGTGGCAAAGCAGGCCATGTAAGAAGCAGTGCAGGAAGTACAAGAGGACGTTAGAGATGGCAAGGTTGATGATGGTGAAGATGGGAGCACCGCGATCGTCACGCGATGCGTGGATGTCCTGTGACGGGGGAGCTTCCGTGCTAGGAGCACGAGGAGGTGTATCCGGTCGATCGAAGCGGCAGAGGATATCTGAGTTACAAGCCCGGGACGTACTGTGACTTGAAGGCAAGAAAGCAACCGAGAAGATCAAGACTTGACGGCGACATCCAAGACTTGGTGGACAGTTCTCGATGATGGTTCTGAATCCGATGGGAGATCCGGAGTTCAATAATAGATCTGAGGTTGATGGTGTTATCCAACTTCGACGGCAACACAAAAGTGGCAGCACTAAAGGTGGCATGACGGTGGCGCAGTCCAAATTCGATGTCAATCCGAGTTTGATGGAGTTTCCGTGCTTGATGGAGTATCTAGGTTCGACGTGTACCCTCATGTGTCGGACGGGGGAGTTTGTTGACTTTTCCTCCCATGAGGATGATGACGGCATCAAAGGATCATTGGATCGATCCGTCTTCAAGAGACGGATCGATCGCTCCTTGAGATTTATCAACGGATCGATCCGTCTCTCCAAGGGGGATCGATCCCACTCGGAAAACAAAGAGACAGAGAGCACCTATTTTCGAACAGCAAGGTTGGATCGATCTGCGGATCGATCCTTCTTCGAAATTCTGGGTTTTAGGGACGGATCGATCGCTCCTACATAGTGGGATCGATCCGACTCGGGAATTTTGGAATTCCTCAATCTCGTGCATACTCGGATCGATCCTTCCCTTGAGTGGGATCGATCCTTCTCTCCTGGACGGGCAGATCCGACGGCTCAGATTTAATCCGAATTTGTGTTTAGTGGAGGCTATAAATAGGGTGCTTTTAGGGTTTCTTTGTGTGGTAGAGATGTTATTGAGAGGATTGTGAGAGGTGTGAGAGTAGACAACCCTAGAGAGAGATCTCTTTATCTCTGCTAGGGTTTGGGCTTTGTAATCTCTCTCTTATAGTGAAGATTTCCTCTGCTGTCTGTGATTTTTTCCTTCCAGTTGTTGCTGGTAGGTTTTTTCACGTAAATACTTGTCTCCACTTTTTTCTTTTCTTTGTGGTTTGGTTGTTTCTCTTCCGTTGCGACATCCCCGTATCTATCTGGCGTATCTCCGGCATCGCCGGGACCCCTCAGATTCCCCAACAGAACTCCCACTTACTTCTCGACGTTTGTGGGGTGATTCAACACCTTTTAATGGCCTATGGCGGAGCTCTGACTGTCTTCTTGGGGGGAAGAAGACTGATGTCCGCGCGTGGTGCATGATTGGGTATTTTACTCATAACTTGAGTTTTGAGTGTCCGTTTTTAGCGATTTTCATGTTGTTTTGACCGGCTCCTCGTGCTCTATCATTTCACGATAATTTCAGTTCTATTTGAGGCGACGCCTAATCTCAGTATTGGATTTTATTCAATAGGGGATCGGTCGGGTGGTCGACCAGCAAAGTTCGGAGCGCGATAAGGACCCTGAACTTAACTTTCACGTGTTGAGCGCCTTCTTGAGGTAGGAGTTACCTCCCACTAGGGTTTGTGTGAATTTATGTTATGTCTTATGGTTATGCCGTGATATGCTATAACACAGTGTTTTCTTATATCGTATACATGTATGACAATTGTTATTTTGTTTATCATTATTTATATGGCTTGTGCATATATGATAGGAATGTCGGATCTGACTTAGAGCAAGGAGGTGATGGGGTCTAGTTAGATCTTGTAGCTAGACTAATAGACATATGGATTGGGATTTTTGTGTGTCGAGGATTTTGATCTGACTTGAGGACTTGTGTTGAGGATGTTTTCCATATACTAGTATACTGAAACTGGTATAGAGCTGAAACTGGTATAGAGTTTAGAGAGGTCCGGGCGTAAGCATTGACGGCTAGACACGACGTCTGTACGAGCAAGTCTCACCTGGACTAGTCAAACGATTCTAAGGCCCATTATATTAGGATAAGTTTGGTGTACATCAACGTCTTAGAGTGTGTCAGGTGACTCCTACTGGGCTTTTGAGCTCATTCTTTGGGTTTTTATATTTTTATTGCAGAAGAACATATCTGTAGATTAGAGTCTAGTGCATTATGTGGAGACAAGTGACACTGACTGTGACACCCCGACCCAGAAAACTCATCCGGTCCGGAGCGTGAGGGTTCCTACTACTATTCACTTCCATTCTGACGCGATACATTACAAATATCACAATTAATTTAAATAATTTGACTCCCAATAGCAAAACTGTAATTCTAACAATCTACTAACAACCTAAAACTCAAGATTAGGAGAAACATAATTCTATTGATTTAACATCAGAGTTGTACTATTTAGATATCGGATACAGAGCTATATCAAAATTCCTCAAGGGGAGAAATTATACATTTAAACAAAACCTCGAGGGATGTCTATATACAAAAATCTATCAAATTACAACATGTGTCCCACAACAACCCCAAACGCCTCTAGAAGTCATCGCGCCGCCGAAAGCTGGTCCAGCTGATACTACTTAAGAAGAGCTGGTGTCTGCACCTGCAAAACACAGTCCGGGTAGGAGTGAGCGACAAGCTCAGTAGGGTTCTAATCTAAGCCACACTGAAAGAGATGAAAACAACAACAGTGTTGCCTCTCCGCCTAACCCTAAGATATGTCAAGGGTCCCATAACCCTATCGATGTCCCAAGGGCTTATGTCATGAAAGCTCTCTTGACCATGTTACCAAGAGGCAGCGGAAGTTACGTAGATTATGAGTGTCTAGTTGGTTGCAATTGCTTTGATTGAGGTTTAGAGGTCGTTCTGGGTTCCAGGCTCAGTCTCAGTTCATTGATAGGGGAAGTTACGTAGTGCATCGGGTTCTGCCCCTGTTGTTTCAGCGCTAAGGCGCTTGGTTGAGAGGGACGACTGTTGACAGTATCAGATGTCATCAGAGTGCGTGCCCTAGGGTAGACGGTGTGCATAACGTGGAGTTCCCTTGGAGATGAGATGGAACCTGGGACTTTACTGACCCCTTCCCTTGTGAGTGTCATAGTGTAGAATCCTGCTGAGCTTATTGCTCACTCCTATCCGGGCTGCGTTTTGCATGTGCAGGCAGTCAGCTCTTCTTCTGTAGCACCCACTGGACAGGCACATGGTGGTGCGTCGACTTCTGGAGGCACTTGAACACTTGGTGTCGCGCCCCGACCCGCAGAGCGCACCCGGGCCGGGAACCGCGAGGGGAAGACACCTACAACTACTAGCCTCGACTGGCGGAAACAGCCGAGACAAAGGCCCAGCTGGCGGAAACAGCTGGACACCACAGAGAAAGAGCGAAAGCAGGAAACAAAAGCTAACAACATCTCTTACAAACACATAATAGAGTTACAACAAGAGAAACCTAGATACAACAGATCTAGAACAAGGGGGGTAAACAGTCCCCAAAAAAAAGAAAGCAAGCCACACTGCCCACCGGGGTCTCCACGAAGGCGCAGACAAAGCCATCCTGACCCTCAGACATGGTCAGGAGCCGGCGCGCTGCCATTGGACGACCGACGGGGCAACGGTTGGGAGAACCGGTCACCAGCACCTGCAACAAACACAGTCCAGGTAGGCATGAGCAACAGCTCAGCAGGGTCCCACTCCACAACCCCCACAAGAAAGACAAACCCAAAGACCAACCCTGAAGCCAAGTGCTGAGGCTTGCCAAGGATCCCATAAATCCTATCGATAACCCGAAGGGTCCCTGTCCCGAGTACGTCTCCGACTGCCACTGTCTAGGGATGGACAAACTCCGACTGTCCCTGACACAGGGTGGACATGACGCTACTGGTAGGACACCCTTCCCCAAGCGGGACCTCCACACTTGGCGGAACGACCGAGGTTACGACAACCACCTCCCAGCACTCCAAGCCACAGAGCCGCGATCCCTGACTCCCGACCAGGCACTAAGTCTAAGGACTGCCAAGGTTCCATAACCCTATCGATGCCCCAAGGGCTCCCGACATGAACCTTGCTCATCACCCTAAGCACCCAACAGGGGAAAAGGTTCCATGCGGGATCACCCTCTGTACCAACAGAGGGACGGAACCGTGCAGGACACCTCCACTTAGCACCTGGGTACGGAGTACAAGGGGGAAACACCCACCCAAACTAGCCTAACATGTCTAATGCACAGTTAAGCAAAACAGGGCAGATAGATATAAAGCTGTAAACAAGCAATAAGGCAAGGGCACACCTTCGGCCCATTTATACTAAACACTCCCGAGGGTCATGACTCCCTCGGTTCACCACAAAGCGGTAAGGGCATACCGTCAGCCCATTCTACACACCTGAGAGGCATCACCCTCCCAGTTCAACCACAAAGTGATAAACATTCATGCATAAATCACTACAGGATAAACCCCGAGGGTAAAACCGTAAAGACCATTACATGCGAAGCCCCGCGGGCAAAACCCTTGAAAACCCTCTCTGCTACTGAAGGATCGATCCTTCACCCAGGGAGGATCGATCATTCAAGCAACAGTGAGCTTCCCTCACTGTCGAGCCAAAGAAGATCGATCACTCCTTCCAAGGAGATCGATCTTTTTGGTGACAGAGGGCACCCTTCCAGTCGCACCAAGGAAGATCGATCCTTCTCCCAGGAAGATCGATCATTCTCGGGACGAAGGGTAACCAGACTGACCCAGGCCCCGTGATCGATCTCCTCCCATAAGAAGATCGATCATGTGGCTGGGCGTAGCAAACTAACACCAGAGGATCGATCACTTCACCCAGGAAGATCGATCATGATGGGTTCCGATGTACTTCCGGCCGGGAAAACCGCCGGAATACACAACCAAACCCCACCAGACTTGGTGGGCTGGTAGATCCAAGAACCACGAAGCTCCTCAAGGCTTCAAAATCGGAAAAACACCAACTCCACAAGAGATCTAAAACGAAAACCAAAACCGGATTCAAAACCTCGGAAAACAACCGGAGTTTAGAATGAGAACCCTACCTCCTCAACGCAGCTTCGATCCACAAGTCCTACCCCAGGACCTTCCTCGACTTGCCACGAACCCAACGAGCCTTCAAGCTCCCGGAAAGATGGCCGGAGGAGGAAGAACGGAGGAGGAGAAGGAGCGGTCTCAACCGGGGAAGAAACAGAGCCGCGCGAGGGAGAAGAAGAAGAGAGGAAGAAAGGAAGGGGGGAAAGGGCGGTTAAGGCCGGGGAAAAGCCGGCGAACCCGGGGAAAAGCCGGGGGAGGGGAGGGAAAGTCTTCCCTCCCCTGACAGGGGAAGCGACGGGCACCGCGGTGGCCGTCCTTCGAAAGCCACCGACAAGGACTTCCAGGCACAGGAAGGATCGATCCTCCATGACCAAAGGATCGATCATCCCTGCCCAGAAGTGCAAACTTGGGCTGGAAAATGGGCCCAAGCCCAGAACACCCAAGCTAGGGTCCACCTAACCTTTCTAACAAACACAACCATCAAGCAAGGCCTGTGTGTGCACACCCAGTGTGAAAAACGACCGCCAAGGCGCAATTTCCCAAATTGCCCTTGGGATCAACCACCAGCTATAGGAATAGAGGGGCAGGTCCTCACACTTGGGGTCCGATTACTTTTTTTTGGGATGATAAATGTGTAATTACCTTCTACAAGGATTTTGTGACAGTTTATATATGATATTTGAGGTTTAATCTTGTATCAGAATTCTGAATTATATTAGAGATTTTATTTTTGACCCATATCAATTGTTAACTTAGTTGTCTTTTTATTATAAACGCGCTTTTGATTGATCGAATAGATTATGAACCCTCACGTTCCGAACCGGATTGGTTTTCTGGATTGGGGTGTGACATATCTTCTTACCAAAGAAGATCGATCCTTCATATGTCGGCTGGTATAGTGAATAGTGTTGAAAACCAATTTTCTTGGATTCGATCTATTAAAATCAATCCAAAACAAACCAAACTTCGGAGGGATGCACATTGATGGTTGGAAACCTAATGAAACCAAGGAATCCAATTTTTGATTGTTGAATTTCAGATCTAGGCCAAAATAGTCGAAAACCGATGAAACGACGAGAAATACAGAATTCGTCCGACAGAATACGAAATTGACAAGGTAGAAGTGTTCTAAACACGCTATTACACTAGTCTATCAAGTTACACAACATTCTAACGAACACAAACACATCAAAACCACATTAAATCAATCCTTGAGAAACTAATCCGTAGGAATTGGGTAGAAACACCTACATGTATAGACATGCTGGCGATCTACAAGATCCTCAGCTCCGATCGTTGCGGATCTGTGTCGAAAAATCGCAGTCGGAGCTCCAATCCAGCAACCAACAGGAAAGAGGAAGAGAGAGAGAAAAGGAAAAGAAGGAGGAGAGAGAGAAACGAGGGGTATTTTTGGGGATCTGAAACGATATCGGCCGTCCGATTCGATCTTTCCTGACCGAGCTCTGATCTTCCAATCAAAAGCACCCATAAAGTTCTAATCAATCACATTCATCAATTCAATGCAGTGTGTGCATAATATGGGTGTAAAACCGACCACAAAGGTGCAATTTTACCAAATTACCCCTGGGGTCCAAAACATCAAGACGATCTCACCCGATGCGGATCTAAACCAATAGAAAAACGACCCTTGACCTACGTTGGTCGAGTCAGGTTAGAGGAGCGGGTCCTCACGGTGACGAAACGTCAATTTGTATTTGATTTATTTGAGAGTTAGTTTTGTAGTAGATCTAGAGATGAGAGTTATATCTCTATTTTTGTAATTGGACTTTCATATTATTTATGCTGATATTTTATTTATGCTGGACTTTGAAATATTTATAAAACTGAGACCTCGTGCCTTGGTGATTATATAACTGGTAATATTTTAAGTTTATATTAAATCATGTTGTGCCGTAAGCGATAAATGTGTTGGATTATAAAACTGAGACATTAGCTGTTATTGAGCTCGAGATTGAGCGAATATCGAGCAGTTTTGATTTGAGCCATGAGCTGGATTGGCAGCTATAGTTAGGCGCACTTGACAGGTCAATCAATGGAACTTGGGGAATCCTACATTGCCCAGTTGATTCAAATGCAATTTGATCCCAAATTAAGAAACTGGCCTAAAGTTCAAACCAGAAGGGAATCGGCCCAATTTTCGAAATCCTAAATGCAGGATATTTGGTAAAATTTGGTACTCATCAAACACAGTAGATATTTTAGCCATAAATAGGTCTTTATTCCTTCAATTAATCTTAAAAGTTAAAAGCATTTTCACTTATGCCAAACATCAAAGCTTGTGTGAGTGTATCCACCATGGATCAATAGTCCTGCCATTTTCTTGTTGGCCTCCTGCGTCAGATGAACTCCATCCCAGCTCACATATCTTTTTGGGTCCTTGCATGCGGTTAACCCAGGAGAGCCACAAAACTTATTGACATCGAAGTTATACTTATTGCCACCACCTCCACAGCATGCTCTCAACAATGAAGACTCATCGAAACCTATAGTTTATCCACGTTAGTCACAAATATATCAGATACTAATTGCATGGTTTAAATTCGCATATATGTTATATATATACCTAGAGTTGCAGCATTGTCGAGGAGATGTAGGTAAGCATTGTAGTAGTCCGCATACATGATGAGAGCATGAGGGTGCTTGCGCCTTAAGATTGCCAAGGCTGCATGGAGTTCATTGTTGTGGATGATAGAAACATTATTTAAGCTTTTTAGACAATTCCTAGGATCATATGCCCCTGCACCTGTAATGTTGGATGATCCAAGGAAGGCCGGCAAGCATCCAATCGGAATAATTCCCGGAACAATTATCTGAACAGCCCCGGTCCCAATCACTTCCTGCTACATGCATTGCAAATGTGATGATGACAAGGATAACAATATAAAAAGAGCGGTGATTCGGGTCATATTTATACACCCATTTTTATATACAAACATGTGTTAGAATATATTAAAAATATTTATTATTCTCATTCTATATATGCTCCTGTCATACTTTGTATTACCATTTTTGCATTACTATACATAGACCGTCTCTTTGCCTATATAATGGCTGCTTCTATATTATAAGAAGAGGCAGAAATATAATTTCTATTTCACATATACTATTCGTCTCTTATCTCAACACTAGTACTCACCTATGTTCCTGACACAGTTTTTAGTTATTGCTAATATAAAATGTTAACAAACTTTCTGTAGTTTATCTGGTTAGATGATTGTGTTGACCTGTAGGTGGTCCAGGGTTTGAAGGTTGGTCATAGCTTTTTATTCACTGCCATCATAAAACATAGCCAATAAAACTTAGGGTATATAAAATAATAATAATAATATAAGTCTTAGCATAAGATATAATATTAATAAAACTTAGTTTGATATAAATTAATGCAGCTTTATATAAAGAAACTTAGGGGATATGAATTAATGCAAGTTAGTCGTTATTATTCCTTATAAGATTGATGTATGTATGTATAATGTATATATATATCCTCCTCCACCTTTATATACATGCTGTGGAGGAGATCATTATTCATATAAAAAGAATGTACTTATAGTTGTTGGAACCTATCTTTCAAACCGTCAGGGCTTGAATACGGAATTTTGGTGATCACGTGTGTGGACTTGAATGACTACAACACAGGACTCGAATTGTTTTACCTCTGACCAATCAAACCAAATTTTTCTAAAAAAATAATTAATATATTTATATTTCAGTTTAATATATATATAGATATACCTGCACAGCATTGATGATGGTTTGCACGACATATGGAATGAAACTCAACACCTCTTCAATGCTTGTACCAAATCTCAAGGGAATGCCGAAATCGTTGATGCCGATCTCTCCCATCAAAACAATGGTCTTTTCGAGCTTCTCAGCACACTCTGCAGGGAATTAGCAAATCATGATACAGAGTAATTAATTAGCAATCGAAGTGAAGAAATACTTAACATGCATGATAAATAAATGAAGAAAAAAAAGGGGGAACAATTAATTTTGGTTGCCTGCTTTTGTTGAGCATATAGAGGGAAGATGGGTGTGGAACCACTTTAACTGTACATCAAGCGAAGTGTTTGGGAGGAGCCCGGTGATGTTGTTGATGTTGATGCCCCTCTTCTCGAAGAAAGTTGCGCCCAAAGCAGTCGCTCCAGCCACGGCGAAATTTACTCCATGGGTAAAATTAGCATCTTTTGCCAGGTATGGTTGCAGCAGTGGAAGTTTTAGCGCCTTAGCTATATATATATACCATTGTAATACATAAATAAAAAACACAGAAGTTAGTTAAAAAGCTTAACTAATAAAAAAGAATTGATAAGGGTAGTACAAATCACGAGAGATCCAAAGAAAGAAATCAAGCAGCATATGTACCAAGGTAATCGATCACGAGGAGGCCATCAGAGCAACGCCCGGTGGCTTTTCCTACGGTCTCACCATACGGAAGCTGTGCGCACCCCACGATGGTGCCGTTGGGAGCATCAAGGCCATCGTTACCTGTGTCGGCGAGGGAGTCGCCAAAACTATAGATGGCATCGATGCGGCATTGGCCGAGGCCGGGCAATGCAAGCAGGACCAGGAGGAAGGAGACGAGGATGAGAATGGCTCTGGACATGGTCTGAGATCAGTAAGAAGCCATCTCATTTGCTCGGCTGGCCTGTTGCAAACTCTAATAAAGTGAAAGGGCGTAAGAATATGGTAGTGGCCCTAGTGGGGCTTTCATTTTAGCTGCTACAGTACTTATTATTGCTTGGGAATCAAGGTTATTTATACGAGAACAAACAAACCCCGATTTGAAGTCGCACCTAAGATGATGGAGATGTGTTTGTCATTAGCAATATTCTACAATAGAGCAAACCATCCTTGATAGAAGCATGAAGTTGATACGAGCAAATTGAAGCCCTACCTGTATATGATGCGTGAGCCTCTTAAATTAATACATTAGGTTCCTATCTATGTAGAAGTTTTTGGATTAGCAAAAGAATGTTTTATGTACATGGATATATGATATGTGTAATGCACATACTATAGAATCGGTAGTCCACTATCGATTACCGATGGACTATATGAACAATTCAATCGGTAGTGAGATACCGATTCATTAAACTACCGATAGACTACATGAAAGAATCGGTAATCAACTATCGATTCGAGTATGTGTAATGCACATGCCACGTCAGCATGTACATAAATCAACATTCTTAAAAAAAAATGATGATATTACAAGATTGCTCATGAAATTTTTGAATTAACAAAATTAGCCCAAGAAATCCTACATTGCCCGGTCGATAAAAATGCCAGTTGATTCCAAATTAAGAAACTGGCCTAGAGTGCAAACCAAGAGGGAGTCGGCCCAATTTTAGAAATCCCTATAACAGATGGAGTTCCTATTTAGTTTGAACATCCATAATCATCAAACACAAATTACAATGCAGATATATAGCCCGTAAACATAATCGTGCACATATTAATAGGTATTAATTAAGCTACAAATATGTCTTTATTCCTTCAGCTAATCTTATAAATTAAAAAGCATTCCCACAAACCAGGCATCAAAGCTTGGGTGTGTGCATCGTACCAAAAAGTAGCTCTCGTGTCATTATCTTGTAAGCCTCGTGCGTCAGATGAGCCCCATCCCAGCTCACGTATCTTTTTTGGGATTTGTCAAATGATCTTCTATTAAAGATCAACTTGTCAAATGATCTTCTATCAAAGACCTTTAGTTATTTACTACCATATTAAGAATAAAAGACTAAACTACCCCTCTATTCCATCTATGTAAATCCTAAACTCCCCTAACCCCCTCCCTTAAACCCCCTGACCCCCCACCACCCTTGAACCCAACCCCCCCCCCCCCAACCCACCCCACCACCCCGGCGTCCCCGTCCCTCGGTGTCCTCGTCCCCGTACCCCCCGGCGTCCCCGTCCCCCGCCGGGTTCCCCGTCCCCCGCCGGGTTCCCCATCTACCGGCGCCCCCCCCGGGCATCCCCGTCTCCCACCCGGCGTCCCTTGGATCCGCCTAAACCGCCGGTAAACGGCGCGATCTAAATCGTTGGATCATGCTCCGGCGACCAACCTCTCCTCCGATCTCCCCGACCGCCGATCGTCCCTCCTCGCCGGCGATCATGCTCCGGCGACTCTAAGCCGTCGGAAATAATAAAACAAAACATGTTGGAGGGAGTAAGTAATGAGGAGAGAGAAAACAAAGGGAAAAATGAAATATATGAGAAAAATTCAGAAAAATGGAAACAATAGTAGAAAAATAAGGAAATAGAGGAAAATACTGTGAACATTATGGAACTTACTTTTCATACAATATGGTAGTTACTTTTCATGAAATATGGAAGTTACTTTTCACAATAGTTACTTTTCACAAAAAAAATGTGTGGAAAAATTAGTTAGAATAAGGAAAATATGTGAAAAATTAAGAAAATTAGTTGAAAAAATTACACTTCTCATTTTTGGTGGTTACTTTTCAATTGCATTATGGTGGTTACTTTTCATTTTGGTAGTTACTTTTCATTTTCATTCTGCTAGTCACTTTTCGTTTTGGTAGTTACTTTTCGATATTGGGGAAATACGGTAGTTATTTTTCACAAATAATAGCTAAAAAAATAGTGGCGGCCCCTTCTCCACCGTAGTTACTTTTCAAAAAAATAGCTATTATTTGTAGTCACTTTTCAGTATTTGTAATTACATTCCAATATTCATAGTCACTTTTCGATTTTGGGAAAATTTATGCAAAAATCAGCTAAAAAAATGTTGGTAGTTACTTTTCAATATTAGGAAAATATGATAATTGCTTTTTACAAATAATGATAATTACTTTCCACTGTAGTTACTTTTTACAAATAATGTGTTAAAAAATCAGTTAGAATAAGGAAAATATGTGAAAAATCGAGAAAATTAGTGGGGAAATTACACTTCTCATTTTGGTAGTTACTTTTCAATTGCATTATGGTAGTTACTTTTCATTTTCATTTTGGTGGTCACTTTTCATTTTGGTAGTTACTTTTCACAAATAATAGCTGAAAAAATAGTGACGGCCCCTTCTCCACGGTAGTTACTTTTTTTAAAAAAAGGTTGACTTAAGTGGTAGTTACTTTCCACAATTTTATTAGTTATTTTGGTAGTCACTTTTCACAAAAAATAAGTGCAAAAATTAGTTAAAATAAGGAAACTATGGGAAAATCAAGAAAATCAGTAGGGGAATTCTATTTTGTATTTTTGAAAATGACAAAAAAACTTTAGTTTCTACCATACTTGTTTTCCGCGGTAGTTACTTTTCGCGGTAGTAACTTTCCACGGTGGTTACTTTTCACCTTTAATATGTAAAAAAATCAACTAAAATAAGAAAAATAAAGGATAAATGAAGAAAAATACTATGATATATGAGAAATATTCAGAAAAATTGGAAAAAATAGTTGAAAAATAAGGAAATAGTGGAAAAAATTGTAAAAAAATATGGAACTTACTTTTTATACAATATAGTAGTTATTTTTCATGAAATATGGAAGTTACTTTCCGCGATAGTTACTTTCCACTGTATTTACTTTTTAAAAATAATGTATGAAAGAATCAGTTAGAATAAAGAAAATATGTGAAAAATTGAGAAAATTAGTGGGGAAATTACACTCTCATTTTGGTAGTTACTTTTCAATTGCACTATGGTAGTTACTTTTCATTTTCATTATGTTAATCACTTTTCATTTTGGTAGTTACTTTTCGATATTGGGAAAATACGGTAGTTACTTTTCACAAATAATAGCTAAAAAAATAGTGACGGCCCCTTCTCCACGGTAGTTACTTTTCAAAAAAAAATAGGGCTGACTTAAGTGATAGTTACTTTCTACAATGTTGGTGGTAGTTATTTTCCACAATTTTATTAGTTATTTTCCACGGTGGTTGGTTTTCACAAAAAATAAGTGCAAAAATTAGTTAAAATAAGGAAACTATGGGAAAATCAAGAAAATTAGTAGGGGAATTCCATTTTGCATTTTTGAACATGACAAATAACTTTAGTTTCTACCATACTTGCTTTCCGCGGTAGTTACTTTTCGCGGTAGTAACTTTCCACGGTGGTTACTTTTCACCAATATTATGTGAAAAAATCAACTAAAATAAGAAAAATATGTGATAAATGAAGAAAAAATTTGGGGGCCCTTCTTCACGGTAGTTACGTTTCAAAAAAGTATGACTAGCTTAATTGGTAGTTACTTTCCACGGTGGTTACTTTTTTCGATTTTTGTAGGGGATTTCACTTTTCAATATTTGTAATTACTTTTCAGTATTTTGTAATTACATTCCAATATTCGTAGTCACTTTTGAATTTTGGGAAAATATGTGCAAAAATCAGCTTAAATAAGGTTGGCAGTTACTTTTCAATATTTGTAGTTACTTTCTAATATTTGTGGTCAATTTTCAATTTTGGGGAAATATGTGCAAAAATAATCTAAAAAAATGTTTGTAGTTACTTTTCATTCGCATTATGGTAGTTACTTTTTATTTGCATTATGATAGTTACTTTTTATTTTGGTAGTTACTTTTCATTTGCATTTTGGTAGTTACTTTTTATTTGCATTTTGGTAGTTACTTTTCATTTTGCATTATGATAGTTACCTTCCGACCATAATTTTGGTAGTTACTTTTCCGTAATTTTGGTAGTTACTTTTCACCATTATTTTGGTATTTTTCACCTATTTTCTCAGCATACTTTCCTATTTTCCAACATTTTCCCCCGTTTTCTATTATTTTCCCTGGTTTTCTACCTTTTTCCTACTTACCCCTGCGTTTTCTCTCTCCTCTCACCTTTTCCAACGACGGCCTTGTCCGATCCCGAGATCGCGGATCGCGACCTCCGACGGGATCGCGGCGGCGACGAGATCCCCTTCACTGACGGCGACGGAGATCTCCGACGGGATCACAACAGCGACTGGATCCCCTTCACCAACGATATCTCCGACCTCCCCACCCCGACCTCTCCTTCACCGACGGGATCTCCGACCTCCTCCTTCCCCGGCGGTCCCGTCGTCCCCGATCTCTTCCTTCCCCGGGGGTCGCGTCGTCCCCGATCTCCTCCTTCCCCGGTGGCGTGTAGATCGTCGTCGGGAGGGGGAGGAGGTTGAGATCGAAGGGGAGCGTCTGTATGCCGACACGACCATGTCTCCGTCATCCACAACGGAGGAAGAGGATCCGCAGTCGCTGTGACAGTCATCCTCGCTGGCGAGGAAAGCGCGCGGCGGCGCTGGGGCCGGATTCGCCAGAGGCCTCCTCCTCATGAGCGTGGGGCGACGCGGGCGCTGCGAAGTGGTTCGCTGGACACTCGGAGGAAGATAGAGCCAGCGGGGGCTGGGAAGTGGTTCGCCAGAGTGGTTTGCCGGACACTCAGTGGAAGACGAGCGGCGCTGGGAAGTGGAGAGAAAAGATAGAAGGGCATTTTAGACATTAAATTTTACAGTTGTAAAAAAAGAGACTAAATGACGTATAATTTAGCAATGAGACTACAGTTCAATAAAGATCTCCCAAATGGACTAAACACCAATTACACCTATCTTTTTTGGTGTCGACCTTGCATGTTGTTGTTCCAGCTGGAGACAGGGCCAACCTAATCAGTTTTGGGCCAGAGGCAAATAAATCAAACGTGGCCCTTAAGTATTTATTAATCATAATTAATAAGAAAATTAAATTAATTAAATATGATAACTTTATTTAAAAATCATCCTTCTAGCTTTTTGGGTGTGAAAGTACCGATTAAATTTTTATATTCAAGTTTAGCTAATATATATTTTTCAATAGATAACATATATAGTTAATCCATTTAATCTTTCCCGTGACATGGTTGATCGCAAGTAAGATTTTATTAGCTTCAATTTTGAAAAGCTTCTTTCTGCAGAAGCAACTGTTACATATATTATCAATAGTATTATCAATAGTGAATTGGATTGTTATTTTCTAATGGCAAAACTTTTTCCAAAAGCTTTAGTTCATGATATAAATCCAAGCCGTCAATAGTAAAGTTATAAATTAACTAGATGACAAAATTTATGGATACATGTCGATATCCAAGTCCCAATAATTTTTTTGCCTATCCTACACGCCTTTTCAAGATTCCAAGTGGGGTAACTAAGAGGCCTTTTAATGGGCCTAACAACTATCTTTATTTTAATTAGAAGGTTTGGGGGCCTAACGACTAGGTTAGAAACCTAATAAAGCATGAATTCAATAACTTAGCTTTTTTAATACATATATAGGCACTAACTTCTTAATTAGTAATAAAACATGAATTCAATAACTTAGCTTTTTTAATACATATATAGGCACTAACTTCTAAATAAGTGTCGCGCCCCGACCCGCAGAGCGCACCCGGGCCGGGACACGAGGGGGGAAAAACGAACACCTCAACCACTAGCCTCAACTGGCGGAAACAGTTGAGACTAAGGCCCAGCTGGCGGAAACAGCTGGACAGCACAGAGAAAGAGCGGAAGCAAGCTATTAAACCACAGCTATTAACATTTATTACAAAAACGGTAATAAAAGAGTTAACAGAGTTTAGTACAAAAGCCACAAGGGATCAACAGTCCCCAAAAAGAAACTGCAACACCCACCGGGGTCTCCGCGAAGGCGCACACGAACCCATCCTGACCCTCAGACATGGTCAGGATCCGGCCCGCTGCCACGAGACGACCGAGGGGGTAGCACTGGGACAGAGCGGCCACCTGCACCTGCAACAAACACAGTCCAGGTAGGCATGAGCAACAGCTCAGCAGGGTCCTACTCTACAACTCCCACACACACAAGGGTAAAGCAACCGGACACACTCTGATGCCAAATACCGAGGCTTGCCAAGGATCCCACAATCCCATCAATAACCCGAAGGTTTCCTGTCCTAGGTGCGTATCTCCGATAACGCCACTGCTCAGGGGTGGGCAACTCCGACATTCCCTGACACAGGGTGGACATGACGCAACCAGTAGGACCCCCTTCTCCAAGCGAGATCTCCGCACTTGGCGGAACAACCGAAGTTAAGACTACCATCACTCGGTACTCTAAGCAGCAGAGTCAACACCCACCCAACCTATCCTAGCATGTCTAATGCACAGGAAAAAGGGCAGGATAAGTATGATAAAGCCGTAAACAAACAACACAGCAAGGGCACACCTTCGGCCCATTTATACTAAACACTCCCGAGGGTCATGACTCCCTCGGTTCACCACAAAGCGGTAAGGGCATACCGTCAGCCCATTTATTCTACACACCTGGGAGGCATCACCCTCCCAGTTCAACCACAAAGCGATGAGCATTCATACATAATTCATTACAGGATAAACCCCGAGGGTAAAACCGTAAAAAGTCACTTGCATGCGAAGCCCCGCGGGCAAAACTCTTGAAAACCCTCTCTGCTACTGAAGGATCGATCCTCACCAAGGGAAGGATCGATCATCCAAGCAACAGTGAGCTTCCCTCGCTGTCGAGCCAAAGAAGATCGATCATTCCTCCCAGGGAGATCGATCTCTTTGGTGACAGAGGGCACCCTTCCAGTCGCACCAGGGAAGATCGATCCTTCCTCCCAGGAAGATCGATCATTCTCGGGACGAAGGGTAACCATGCTTACCCAGGCCCCATGATCGATCTCCTCCCATAAGAAGATCGATCATGTACTGGGCGCAGCAAGCCCACACCAGAGGACCGATCCTTCCTCCCAGAAGGATCGATCACCCAAAGATGGGTTCCGGCGTGCTTCCGGCCGGAGAACCGCCGGAAAACACAACCAAACCCCACCAAACTTGGTGGGTTGGTAGATCTGAGTACAACGAGGCTACTCAAGGCCTCAAAACCGGGAAATAACAACTCCACAAGGAGATCTAAGCAAAACAAAACCCGGATACAAAACCCTCAAACAGCCGGAGTTTAGAAGAAGACCCTACCTTCTCAGAGCAGCTTCGATCCACGAAGACTAGCCACGGATCTTCCTCGCCGCGCCACGAACCCAACGAGCCTTCAAGCTCCAGGAGAGGTGGCCGGAGGAGGAAGAACGGAGGAGAGAAAGGAGCGGTCGGAACAGGGGAAGAAGCAGAGCATTCGCGGGAAAGAAGAAGAAGAGGGGAAGGAAGGAGGGGGAGGGGAAGGGGGTAAGGCCGGGGAAAGCCGGAGAAACCGTGGGAAAGGCAAAGGAGGGGAGCAAAAGTCTCCCCTCCCCTGACAGGGGAAGCGACGGCCACTGCGGTGGCCGTCCTTCGAAAGCCACCGACAAAGACTTCCAGGCACATGTAGGATCGATCATCCTTGCATGCATGATCGATCCTGCTAGCAACAGGATCGATCTTCACCCCAAGGTGATCGATCTTCTGTGCACTGAAAGGCAAACTTGGGCTGGGACTCGGGCCCAAGCCCAGAACCCCCAACCTCGGGTCCACCTAACCTTTCTAACAAACACAACCATCAAGCAAGGCCTGTGTGTGCACAGCCAGTGTGAAAACGACCGCCAAGGCGCAATTTCCCAAATTGCCCTTGGGGTAAACAACAAGCCGAAGGGATGGAGGGACGGGTCCTCACAATAAGCATATAAATTGGAGCCACCCTCTCAAGTGGGGCCCTAGGCAGCCGCCTAAGCTGCCCAGGGGTTGGGCCGACCCTGGCTGGAGAGCCACACAAAACTCACGGACATCATAGTTTGTGAGGACTTCCACACAAAACTCACGGACATCATAGTTTGTGAGAAGGACTTTCATCGAGTACATGTCATGTGCATGCACACCTCTATGTGGCTAACATCCAACCCCCATATTGATGTTATTAGAGGGAAAAATAGTGGCTTAGATGTTAGCCACATAGGTTGTGTACATGCACATGGCATGCACACAAATGTTTTTCCTTGTGAGAATCCCCCAAGAGGGTGGATTGTGTGGATCCGGCATCTTGACCGTCACATTCGCGTTGGGGGCGTCTAGGTAGATCAAATGGTCGAGTAAGTAATCACATAACGTCTGGGTGTGGATCAGGGACATATCTATATGTATGTTAATCGCATTCTATAACACAATACGTTTTAATACGGCGATTGACAGTGATTCCGTCAAAAAACTCCAGGCTAAGCGCTACGAGGAAGTGTTCCCGGTTTTTATGGATGATCCAAAAATGGATAATATTGTGTGGGAAGGACGATGGCGTTACAAATGGTATCAGAGCCGGTACCCAGCCGGAAATTGTGCCAACGAGGGCGCTGGGCCGCCTCGCATTCACCTTGAGGTGTCTGGCTAGGTCGGATGACCAATTAAGCAATCCCACAACGCCTGGGTGTGGATCGGGGAAATATATATATGTATGTTAATCGCATTCTATAACGCAATGCGTTTTAAAGCCGTGATTACTCTAGGTTAAGTGTGCTTGTCTTGCTAAAAACAGATAATATTGTGTGAGAAGGACAATGGCGTTAGAGTTATACTCGTCAAACCCTAGTTTTTGGCAAACCCTAGTTTTTCCACCTCCACAACATGCCTTCATCTTTGAACACTCGTCAAACCCTAGTTTTTCCACGTCAGACATATATAGTATCATATGCTTGTTGTTATAGATGTAATTGTTGATTTCCACAATCAGTCTAAATAATGACCATGCATGTGTGTACATATATGCATAGGTATACCTAGAGTAGCAGCATTGTCTAGGACCCTCTCTCCCCGTCCGATGTTGACATTGACTCTTCAGTGGAAGCCCAAGACGAGTGAAGGAGTATCATCCAATTAGTTTTTGCAATGTGTGTTACAAGCTAATTGCATCAGTGTTGGCTCGACGGCTTCGAGATGTTATGGGTGATCTCATCAGCGACGAACAATCGGCTTTCATTCCCGGCCGGAACATCTTTGACAACATCGCCTTGGCTCAGGAACTCCTTCACTCTCTGCAACGGGCTTCGCTGACCCGCCCGCTAATGGCGATTAAGGTGGATGTGAGGGTGGCGTACGACAACGTCAGATGGATCTTCCTTCGGCGAGTGATGGAGGTGATGCTTTTTCCCCCTCAGTGGATTGAGTGGGTCTTCAGGTGCATTTCCAATTCTTAGTTCTGCATCATTGTTAATGTTCGGGTTTGGGGCCATTTCCCTGCCTCCCGGGGTCTCCGACAAGGAGACCCATCACCTTACTTATTTCTTCTTGTGCAGGAAGTACTCTCCCAACTCCTCAAAGGCCGAGGAGGTCTGAAAGGTGTTAAGTTTTATGTGTATCCAAAGGTGTACTCTCACCTGCTATTCGCGGATGACTGTCTCCTAGTTACGTGAGCATCTCAAGAGGAGGCTCGACGTACGGTAAGAATTTTGGCAAAGTTCCACCAGATGTCAGTGTTGGAGATCAACCCTGACAAAACCAAGATCCACTTTTCACCGTGCGTCAACGAGGAGCTCAAGCGGAGCATCTGCAGGACGCTGAAAGTGGCGGAGACCAAGGAGGCTTTCAAGTACCTTGGAGTTCCTGTTGATGCAAGGAAACTCAAAGCATCAGATTTCAATGACTTGTTGGCCTCTTTTCAATCAAAGCTGAGCAGCTGGAATGGACTGAAGTTGGCAGGAGCAGGGAAGATCACATTGATCAAGTCAGTTCTGCGGGTGACCCCAAATCATTTTTTTCTTCACAACGGAGGTGTCGGCATTAGTGATAAGATCTTTGGAATTCATCTGCAGAAATTTCCTTTGGGGTGCCAAGAGATCTCCGTGCCGTGTTGCTTGGGATTGTGTGTGCTCTCCAAAGGAGGAGGGAGGCCTCGGCTTAGGAAATTTGAAGATTGGCAGAAAGCGCTGTGACGGAAGAGAGCGGCGGACCTTATGCTTCAACCTCATTCTATCTGGGCTCTGCTGACCATGTCCAAGTACAAATGGAAGGGTCCTTTGCCGTTGGGAACGATACCTGCCAGGTGTTCAATCCATTGGAGGAGAATCTGTCGCGCTACCAAAGCACTACGGCCGAGTCTGAGATGGACGCCATCGATCCAAAGCCAGATTAGTCTTCTGGAGGATCTTTGGGTCCTTACTATGCCATTATCTATCTCCCTTGCTCCCTTCCACTACGATTTGTTGTCTGGGAACCACCTGGTGGGGGAACTCTTACTTGCGGATGGGTCGTGGGATGAGCGTAAGATCTCCATCATTTTCTCCCCTGATCTAAAGGAGGCGATTTTGAGGATTCGACCGGAAAGGAGAATTGGTGCTGACCGTGCGGATTGGGTGTTCCATAGTTGTGGACTGATCTCTTCTTCTTCTATCTATGCCTCCTTAGTTGCTGAGAAGTCCAGCAAATGGGTGGGGGAGGAGATGAGCGCTGGATGGATTAACTTGTGGAAATGCCCAGCTGGCCCACGCATTCTCTTCTTCCTTTGGAAGCTCTTCCACGACAAGATCCCGACTGCGGCGTGGCTTTGGCGAGTGGAAACAATCCAGGATCCCAGGTGTTTGAGGTGAGGGAGTGACCGAGAAATAATCAGCTATCTATTCCTCGAGTGCCCATATGCATTGCAAGTCTGGGTTGGGTTGGCGTAGGGCATAGCTCATCCGCCGTCTATAGAGGACTGCTGGAGTCTCCTATCATCCAATCCAAAGGTAGGCTCAGGAGTATGGAAAAGTACTGCTGCCTATTGCCTATGGTGGTTATGGAAAGAGAGGAATGCAGTTATTTTTGAAAATCAACGGTCGACTCCGGCGCAGCTTGTACGTTTGATTTCGAGGCAAGTCAAGGAGTTCAAAGGCTCTATTCGTCCCTACAAGCATCCGCCTGCACCAATGGGTACCTCCATGCCAACCATGATACTACGAATGGACACAGCGTTTAGTAATGGCACTGTGGGTTTGGGAGCAGTGTGCCTGGTGAGAGATGATCTTTCACCGGCTTGGACTTGGGGAGATCGTCACCAAGCGAGGTCGGTGGTCGAAGCTGAACTCTTGGCCATCAAAGGTGGTCTTGAGGAGGCAGAGCGTAGGGGCCTTTCAGGCATGGTTGTAGAGTCAAACTCCTTACTAGCAGTAGGCTGCATCAATGGCAGATTCGCTTGGCCTAGAGAGCTGGAGGTGATCCTACTAGTGATCTGGAGGGTTGCGACTCAATCAGTTGCTTCTTGCTTCATCCACATCCCCCGCGAGCTGAATTCATTGGCGTATGAGGTGGCAAGCTAGGCTAGATGGTCAGGAGTGATCTGATTCTTATACCGCTCTGTTCAGCTATGCCTATTTTTCTTTCTTTTCTTTCTTTTCTTTTTCTTCTGTAACGCAGCTCATTGAGCTTATCTAATCAAAAAAAAAAAGCAGCATTGTCTAGGAGATCATACAGGAAAGCGTTGTACGTAGTAGTCCGCATACATGATTTTTTTTTGTTTGATTAATTCAGCCAAAAGGCTAGATACAAACCAGACACATTTACAATACCTACAATAGAACAGCGTCCAAAGCCGCTGAACCGTAGGCTTCAGACCAAATAAAACTAACATCGCATCATCGACACCAACGAGCCACACCATCAGCCCAGTCATTGCGCCCCCGCGGAATATACAAGAACGTTACTGAGGCGAACCCCAAAACCTGAGACCAAATCTCACGAACCAAACTTGCGGACTCAAAATCCCACGGTCTGTTGCCACGCAAAATGTCCACAGCATGTAAAGAGTTAGACTCCACAATGATCCTACCCCGACCATTTCGTGGAATCCATTGAAACACTAGTCCGCATACATGATAAGAGCATGAGGGTGCTCTAGCCTTAAGGTTGCCAAGCCTGCTTGGAGTTCCTTGTTGTGGATGATAGCGATGTCATTAACGCGCGCGCTTCAGACAATTCCTATGATATCATATGCTTCAGGATCTGTAAATGTTAGGATGATGCGAGGAATGAAGTCAGGCAACCATATGGAACATTTCCAGGAACAATTAATCATGTGAACAGCCCCGGCCCCAATCACTTCCTCCTTCTAGGGAAATTATAATCACTTTTACCCCAAAGTTTTAGTTGTTTGAAAAGGGTGATTTTATGCATATATATTTCAGTCTAAAATACCCGCACGACATGAATTATGGTTTGAATGAAGGTCCAATGCAACACCTCTTCAACGCTTTTAGAACATCTCCAACCGGGCTGTAAAACAGTCCCACTTCAACCAGCCTCCAGCTCCCCCTCAAGCTGTATTTATAAATGCATATTTTTTTATAATTTTTATATTACCCTTAATATTCTTCTCATTTAATTCCAAATTACTAATATATTATATAGCTAAAGTACCTTAACTACAATAATTAGTGTAACTTTAAAATTACTGATTTATTTAGAATAAATAATACATAAATGGAAAACTCTTGTCGATCCCTACAAAACAAGACTAATATTTAATACTTTTTAATTATTATTTATCTAATTGTATATAAATTATTTTTTTACTAGTTTTTTTTCATCATTGGGTTTTTAAATTATACATCAGTACGTGGGTTTTAATTAAAATAATTCTAATTATAATTATATTATCTAAAGGTATTTGTGCAGAATACTAAAATGAAGACAAATCTTACACACTAAACATTGAGAATTTCAATTTAATATGCATTAAAACGTGAAAAACATTGAATATAGATAATGCAATGTTTTCTGTATTTTAGTTAATTTTGGCAGTGAATTCGGCGATGACCCGCTGGAATATTAGTATTTTTTATTTTCTCCACTCTTTTTATTATTAATTATTGAAATGTAATGTTTTCTGTATTTTAGTTAATTATGTAATTTTTTCTGTATTTTAGTTAATTTTGTAATGTTTTCTATATTATAGTTAACTAGGTGGTGGACACATGCCACCTGGCACGGCTAACTGCCCGCCCCCATTATCTCTATAATAACTTGTGCCACATCAACCCACTATCCTCTTTTTTTTATTTAGTTACAATTTTATGCTACGTGTGTATAATTTTATGACTTAGATGATGAGTAATAAAAATAACTGCTCTTACCTAAACTCAAGGGGATGCTATAATATATCATTGCCGCCAATCTCTCCCATCAAAACAATAGTGCTCTTTCAAGCTTTTCAGCACACTCTGGAAAATAGCAAATGGTCGATGATATTTAGTGAAAATTGATTTGTCTGGAAGAGACTGGGAAGAAGAAGAAGAAGAAGGACTAATTATTGCTTGCCCTGTGTCTGATGAGCATATGGAGCTAAGATGGGTGTGGAACCACTGCAATTGTGCATCAAGCGAAATGTTTGGGATAGCCCGGCCCGTTGATGTTTTTTTGATTAGTTGAGCTCGAAAGCTAAGGATTATTTACAAGGTCAGTGGGAGGGAGTCTAACCCCTCCTCTGCTTGCCATACAAAACCGACGTCCGCAGATCGACACCATCTAGCAATCCTATCAGCCCTTACATTGTCATTCCTACTAATATGCAGTATACAAACAGAATCAAAACCCATGAACAGACGCCAGACCAACATTACCGGCTTTTCCACCTCACTGGGCCAGACCCTTTGCCCTCTCAGGACCTCGACAACCTCTTTGGCATCAGATTCAATGATGAGACGCTTTTCCCCCCTCTCCTTGGCCCACTCCAGCGCTCGACGCACGCCCTCCATCTCTGCCTCGAAGACAGATTTAGCCATGATCCTCATGCCCTGTACCCAAGCAAGCTCAGCCCTCTTCCCAAGTGCCACCACACCCACTGCCGCCTGATCACCATGCATTTCCTGCGACGCATCTACCTGTAGGATCGTGACGCCCAGCCGCTCCTCCTCCTCTCGTCCTCCGCGATTCCTCTGGCTTGCGCACAGGAACTCCTCCACCATCCTCTTCATTCTTCTTGCGATCACCTCCGCCGGCTCCCCCTTATTCTCAAACACCCTACTATTCCGGTCCTTCCAGATAAGCCACACTGCGTAGCCCAGCATAGCTTGCCGCCTTTGTATGCCCTCCTGGCTGGACGAGAACCCAAGGACCTGTACCATAGCCTCAGAGGTCCATCCTCCACCGCCCCCACTAGCGCTCCCTAGGACGCTGTCAAGAACTTGGGCGGCAAAACCACACCCAAACAGAGCATGCTCTGTTGTCTCGTCCAACCCGCATCTCGGACATCCCCTCTCCGCCGTAGCTCGAACACTCCATAAGGCATCACGAACGGGGATCCTACCACGTAGCACCTTCCAAATGAATTGGCGGACTCGTGGGCCCGCCGGTAATCGCCAAACGCTAGACCACTTCCCCCGATCCTCCTCGTCGCCACCCCCACAGCAACGTCGGAGGAGAAGATTATAAGCTGACGACGATGAGACCAATCCATCAGCACTGAATTTCCATCGATATTTGTCCCTCATACCTGGTAAGGCTGCCGGCAGGGATGTAATGGCTCTAGCTAGCTCCGGGTGGAACAACTCCTCAATTCTACGAGCATTCCATCCTGTATCCGTCTGTAAGTCCCCCACCAGTATATGATCCAACTGCTCAGCAACCATACATGGCGTATTGATGACAGCATCCTCCAAAACCCAGCGATCTTTAAGCACCTCCACCCTACTCTGCCTTCCAGGTTCCCATCTCAGTCCCAATCTCAGATCGTTCACTGCTTCACAAACCATATGACAATGGTTGGACTCAGAGAGCTTCCGGCCATGGCTGGGCACGACACCATGCCATTTGTACTTCGCCCCCGCCACCAGAGTCTAGATGGACTGCTGGTCTTCAAGGAACACAGCATCTCTCTTCAATTTTAGAGCTCTTTGCCATATACCAAGATCTCTAACACCAAGGCCTCCCCACTCCCTGGGTCGACACACCTCCCTCCATGCCACTGTACTGATGCCTAACCTTCTCCCTTGCCAGACAAACTCTCTACACATTCTCTCCACATTCTTAATCACCTTCACCAGCATTGCCCCACATGTCATGGCATGCAACGGAATGCCCTGCAATACTGATTTGAGAAGGGTGATCCGGCCAGCCTCAGAAAGTTTCCTTCCTTGCCACCCCGTGATTCTAGCCGCCATCTTCTCCAGCACCGGCATAAAGTCCGCTGAACGGAGTTTCTTAGCACTGATAGGGGCTCCCAGGTAGTTCCAACCTACACCACTCTGCCTCACCTTAAGGATGCCACAAATCGCAATGCGCCTATCATCGCCAACCCTCTTGGAGAAGCATATACTGCTCTTGTTTGGGTTCATCTCCAACCCACTAAGCACATGGAAGAGGATCATCTTCTGACGGAGCCTTCTCGCCTCCAAACAGGTAGCACTGGTTACAATCAAGCAGTCGTCCTCAAAAAGAAGATGAGAGATGGAGAAATCAGAACCCCTGAACTTAAGGCCTTCCAACGCATACCCTAGACTCTTCAGGATACAGGACAGGGCTTCTTGTACCAGCAGAAACAGGTACGGGGATAGGGGATCACCCTGTCGCAGCCCGCGTCGTGGCCTAACCCTACCTTGCACCTCACCATTCACAATGAAGGAGTACATACCTCCTTGGACGCATGCCATCACCCACTGGATCCACCGCTGTGGAAATTCCATCCTCTTCAGAGTCTCCTCAAGGAAGGACCATCGGACCTGATCATAGGCAGACATCAGGTCCACCTTCAACACCAGTAAACTCCTGGTCTTAGGGGCGATTGCTACTGAGTGGACGACCTCCTGTGCTGCGTCAATGCTGTCGAAGACACTCCTACCCTTCAGAAACGCCGATTGCTCCAGGCTCACCATCTCCACCAAAGGATCCTTGAGCCTCTGTACCATAATGCTGGTGATCACCTTGTAACCGACGTTACGAAGGCTACTAGGCCTGAAATCTTTCACCCGACTGGGCAACTTGCATTTCGGCACCAGCGTGATGAAGGTCTCATGCCAAGCAGGAGGGAGTCTCGAGTGCTGGAAGAAGCCTTGTATGATCTTGACAAACTGCGATCCAACAATATCCCAAAACCAGATATAGAACTCAGCTGGAATGCCATCAGGGCCAAGACACTTGTTCCGTCCGAGATTGTATACCGCCGATTTGATCTCCTCCTCAGTTACCTCAGCAATCAGGGTGTCCTTCCACTGGTGCTGGAGCTTGGGTAGCTCCGGCATGCACTCCACCAGAACAGGGCCTCCGTCATCCCACAGCCTGCTATAGTGGTCCTGAAGTATGCGACCCATACCTTCAGGGTCAAAGGCACAAGTTCCATCCTCCCCCACCATCTGCATCACCCTGGACTTAAAGCTTCTGCTCAACACCAGCTGGTGAAAAAAACCAGAGTTGCGGTCACCTGCTCTAAGCCACTCCTGCCTCATACGTTGCTTGACTCTTCCCTCTTGTTGGGTAATCACCATCTCCCATTGCTTTTCCAGGTCCTCCAGGAGCACAGCATCCTCTGCCCCCAGTTCCCCACTGTCCTCCAGCCCATACAGGTTAGATAAGAGGCCCTCCACACGCCTGCCTAAGCCAAAGAGGTCCCCAGTCCTCTGCCGGCGATCCCATCCCTTTACTGTGCGCTTGATAGCCTTCAACCTCGTGATGAAACAGTATTGGTCCGACCCATGACACGGTGCACCCCAGGCCCGCTCCACTGCCTGCCTGAACTCCTCTGTTCTCATCCGGTTGTGCTCTAGCCAGAATGTTGTGGGGCCTCGTCTCCGCAGGTTCTTATGTAAGCATAGGAGAAGCGGCGCATGGTCTGAGCCTACACGCGGTAGGTGCTTGATGTACGCCTCCGGGAACAGCTGGCTCCACTCCCTGTTGCAGAGAGCCCTATCCAATCTCTCTAGAATGCGCGAGTTCCCGCTCTGACGATTGGACCAAGTGAAATTGCTCCCAATAAAGTCCAGCTCCCGCAGGCCATTAGTGCAAAGGAAGGATCGGAAGTCCCGCTCAGCCTCCCCAAAAGCAAACGGTAATCCGCCTCGCTTTTCCTCCGCAGTGAGCAGGACATTAAAGTCTCCCAGCATGAGATGCGGCAGGCCCACCGATTCAGCCCTGGAGAGCGCCTCCCACAGCTCCTTCCGTTCCTGATCCCTGGTCGACCCATACACTATAGAGATCATAACATGTCCCATAGCCTGGGAGGAGTACACCCCGTGGACCGCTTGAGCAGACCAATTGAGGAACGAAGCCCGTCCGCTATCGAGTTTCCAGAGCACGAGAATGCCCCCATGCCTTCTTACCGTAGGGAGCAGGTAGAGGCCCCATTGCATCCCCACTCTCTCCTTTATCCACTCAACCTTGTCCCCCCGAACCAGGACATCCACCATACCTACTATAGAAGGAGCATGTTCCCCAAGCAGTCGGAAAAATGTGCTCACCACACGCTCAGGGCCAGCACCACGGCAATTCCAGCAGAAGACGGTCATTGGGTCACCATCTCAACGTCCAGGTGCTCGCCTGGTGAATCCAAACACACCCTTTTCCTTTGCCCCTCTAGCTCAGTCTCCTTTGCTACTCTCAGACCAGTCACCACTAGCTTTGAGGTCGCATTCTTCATCGCTCCCTCCCCGTCCTCCACCAATGGACTGGCTTCCTCCTCCATTGCAGACTCATGAACAGGGGTCTCTGAACCCATGGTGGCAATGAGCTTTTTAAAGCTCTCTTCATGGACCTCATCAAGATCGTGAGGCAGCCCAGTCCCCTGCAAAGCTTCACCACTGGACTCAGCCACCTGATCCAGCCCATCCTCAGCCAGCCCGCTAAAACGGTTAGGCCCTACTCCCCTCGTGGACTTGGCTATTGGGCCTTTACCATTCAACTTACCTGGGCCCAAGAAACGAGATGGCATAAAGGGGGGAGAAGCCCTTGGGACTAGGGCATTGTCCCGCGAGGGTTCCGCCGTCACCCTCGTCTCATTCCCCCGAGTCACCTCCCGCACCCTCGTGCCGCCGTCATCGATCCTTCCATCCTCATCCTCCTGGCCTTGCCGTCCTATCTCCGTCCTTTGTCCGATCCGTCCGTCATCCAACGGTTTCCTCGGCTGCCACACGCCACGTGGCCTACCTTTATCAGCCGACGGCTTTTGACAGGCGTCGCCCCTCTGCTCCGCTGAGTCATCCGTCCTTTCTCTGGTCTCCTCCAGCTGTCTCCGTCTCCCTTTCAAGCTCCGGCGGTCACGACGGACAACGTGCCACTCCCCAGCCGCCGCAGCTATCACCGGAGTCGGAAACGGCAAGTCACTGTGAGTACCCATCCTCTTGAATCCCGGTGGTTCCTCCTCCATCTCTTCAAGATCACGTCTCCTCTTCTCCGATTCAAGCTTCTCTCTCTCCTTCATCTCCTTGAGGGCCTTGCACGACCCCGCTCCATGACCTATCTTGGCGCAGAACTCACAAATCTTCACCTGCTCGTAGATGAACTCCACCAGCCTTGTCCCACACCTCGTCGTGACCAGCACCCCAAACTTCACAATCCTGGTAATGTCCATTTCCACACAGACGCGGGCATACTTGCCCCTCTCTGCATCCTCTGTGTAGAGATCAACCTGGAGTGGTAGCCCAATCGATGAGATGATCCTCATCACCGCCTCTCTGTCGAAGAGCTCCATCGGCAGCTCCGGTAGCCTAACCCAAACCGGCGTCATAGTAAAGTCTTCAGGCACCGGACAAAAATTCTCCCTCCAACGCAGGAGCGAGAGCATCTTCCCATGGACCGACCAAGGCCCCATGGTGAGGACGTGATGGAGGTCCATCTCATTAGAGAACTGGAAGACCACCACCCCCCTTGCCATGTCAATCACCCTGAAATCATCCGTAGTATTCCATACTAATGCCAGCTTTTGCTTCAAGATGGCAAGGGGTAACCTCCTACCCAGGAACCTACCAAACAATGCAAACCTCCATTTCCGGCAGCATCTATCAAGGAGATCATCCTCCAACACAACCTCCTCACCATACAAGGGACCCAGCGTGGCCATCTCCTCCGCCGTCACTCGAGAGGACCTAGGCTTCAGCCCAGCCGCAACGGCAAAAGTTGCTCTGCCTCTCCATCCCTTACTCCCTCCATCGTAAGGCCGCCTAGGGGCTCCACCCTCTCCATCGTAAGCCCGTTGATGTTGATGTTGATGTTGGTGCCCCATTTTTCGAAGAAAGTTGCGTCCAAAGCAGTCGCTCCATCCACAGCGAAATTAACTCCATGAGTAAAATTAACATCTTTTTAATTCCAGGTATGGTTGCAGCACTGGAAGTTTTAGCACCTTTAGCTACCATTGGTAAAAAAAAGCACAAATTAAAGAAAAAAGGCTAAGCCGAGTGAAAGAGAGTGCTGAGGATTGGGGTGAGAGCCACACACATCAGAAAGGCAAAGAAGGAAATCAAGCGGCATATATACCCAAGTAGTCGACGATGAGGAGGCCATCCGAGCAGCGCCCGACAGCTCTTTCTTTATGGTCTCGCCATATGGAAGCTGGTGCGCGCACGCCACAACGGTGCCGTTGGGAGTATCAAGTACAGTAGCAGACCAATTGGGTTGTCTTAGGCTTGAGCTGTTTTAAGCTCACCTTTAGGTCTCGTTTGGTTCGGGGATAGGCTATCCCGGGATTAGTAATGATTGATATTCTGAGATATGTATCGTATTTTGTTGAAAAGTAGTGATAAATTAGTAATGTTTGGTTGAAAAAGTATGGATAAAGTTGATGTGATTGGTTGAAAAGTAGGGATAATGAGATAATGATTGGTTGAAAAGTGAAAAAGTAGGGATAAAGTTGATGTGATTGGTTGAAAAGAAGAGAAAATGTAGTAATGATTGGTTGAAAAATAGGGATAAAATGAGGATGGGGATTAGATGATGTTTGGTTGTAATGCATGGATAAAATGGGGTTAACCCGGGATAAGGAATCCTTATCCCCCAACCAAACAAGGCCTAAGAAGTTCCAATGTGTTCTAATATATGCACGTACACCCCCACTCTGTGATATATAACCCATCTCATAAACTCATACGCATCACATAAAAAAGATAGGTTCAATATACCGAAAGTTTTCGGTATAAAAAGCAAATATAGGGCAAGAAGAAGCCCACAACAAAAAAAAAAAGAAACCAAAACCTTAAACAATATCTATCATTATTAAATATTAATTAAAGCTATAGCTAGAAATAAACCTGTGTTCCAGCCGGTACTCTCTCTCCCCCGGCCGTGCTTAACTAAAAAAAAACAAGAACGAGAAGAAGCTAGCACCGCAATTTAGACCAGGTCTTAATTATGATTTGGGTAAGTGTATCCACCACCATGGATGAGCTGTTGTGCCATTATCTTGTAGGCCTCCTGAGTTAAATGAATCCCATCCCAGCTTATGTATCTTTTGGGATCCTCACAGGTTGTCGTCCCGGGAGAGCCACACATCTTCTCTGCATCAAAGTTATGCTCGCCACCACCGCCACAGCATGCTCTCATCAACGAAGACTCGTCAAACCCTAGTAGATTATCAAAGCCATGCATATAAACCATGCATATGATCATAACCTTATATTTAATTCACAACTTATATATAATTTCGATCGAGAAACGCATGTATAACAAACAATATAATGTACCTAGAATTGGAGCCTTGTCGAGGAGGTTTAGGAATGCGTTATAGTAGTCTCCATACATGATAAGAACACGAGGGAATTCTACCCTTAAGAATTCCAAGGCTAACTGGAGTTCCTGGTTGTGGATTGTAGACAGCATATTTAAGCCTGTCAGACACTTCCTGTGATCATATGCCGATGGATCATCCGTAGTGTTGAATGTTGCAAGGTAGCTTGGCATGCATCCAATTGGAAAATTTCCGGGAACAACTATCCGAGTAGCCCCGGCCTTGATCACTTCCTGCCAACATTAATAACATCATGTGAATGCATGAGATCTAAACTCTATATCAATATATCATGTTACAAATAAACTAAGGACTAGATTTTTTGAATCAGAAGAGTATTGATTAACACTAGCTACCTTCACAGCACGGGCTATGTTTTGCACCACATAAGGAATCAAGCTCAGGACTTCTTCCATCGGTTTGCCTTCGAAGAAGGCGTAATTGTAATCGTTGCCACCGATCTCTCCCACCAAAACAAGTGACTTTCTAAGCTTGCGATGAACACACACTGCACTCACTATAGCAATATAGTAATCATATATAAGAGGGGTGGAAAAGGTGAAGAAATATAAGGGAATTAAATTATTTAATACAGAGTAGAAGGGTACTGGCGTACTTGGCCTGCTTCTTGATTGGCATATGGAGCTAAGATGGTCATGGAACCACTTTAGCTGCACATCAAGGGAACTGTTGGTGTAGGGCAAGATGATGCCTCTCTCCTCCAAGAAAGATTGGTTCAGAGCAGTGGCTCCTGCCACAGCGAAGTTAACTCCGCGGGTGAAACAAGCATCCTTATCCAAGTATGGATTGAGAAGTGGAACTTTCAACTCCTTGGCTGCCATGCAAGAAGTGCAGGTATGAGAAAAGTAAAAATCCATATCAGTTCTACATAAAAATAAATAAGGGGTCATATATATACACACACAATTGTTGACCTTGCAAAGGTATATATATACGCATGACACCTAAAAAAAACTCCAGAAAAATCCAAGAAGGAATAAAAAGACTTCAGTCATGATCAAGTTGATCTATGACATTGATGAAACTAATAAAAGAACATATTACTGTAGATATTAACCTACTAATTCCGGAACTAAACACGTACATCATCAAAAACATAGAAATTAACAAGCGAGCACAGCACAAGCAATGTTTCTGTTGTCTTCGATCTCTAAATTAAGGAAATTAAAATCTACGTACAAACGGTGCATACCAAGGTAGTCAATCATGAGGAGGCCGTCGGAGCAGCGGCCGGTGGCCTTTCCGAAGGTGGTCTCACCATACGGAAGGTGGCCTATCACGGCAAAGTCGCCCTTCACGCCCTCACGGATGAGGTTCCCCGTGTCGGCGATGGAGTCACCGAGACTATATATGGCGTTGATGCGACATGTACCACTAAGCATGGTGGACGTATGCATATGGATCGACGCAAGATCCGGCGACGGTGATGCAGGACATAACAGGAGGAGGAAAGAGAGGAAGATGAGCATGCCGGACATCGCACGAGAGGAAGCCATTAGCACTGTTGCTCTGTATCTCTATCTACTAAGATCTACTACTTATATATAGCGTTGCTAGCTAGTGTTGCGGAAGAGTTACAAGTCTAGTAGCATTAGGAAGCTTTTGGAGAAGTACGAGTCCAACTCTTGTGTGGAATAATTTCTTGTTCGATTTGAACTCCTATGAATAAATACATATATAGGAAGCTTTAGGATATGTACGAGTCCTACTCTTGTGTGGAATAATTTCTTGTTCGATTTGGACTCCTATGAATAAATACATAGGAAGCTTTAGGAGAAGTAGGAGTCCAACTCTCGTGTGGAATAATTTATTGTTCGAATTGAACTCCTATGAATAAATACATTGGAAGCTTTAGGAGAAGTACGAGTCCAACTCTTGCCGTGGAATAATTTCTTGTTCGATTTGGACTCGTCTGAATAAATACAAGGATAAAGATTTTGGTACATGACAACGTAGCATGGACATTGCATATGTTTACATGGCCACTTGATCGATAGTATATTACTGATCAAGTTATTGATCGAGTCTATCGATAGGGTTATCAATGGACTCTATTAATAAATCGGCATATAGTAAATATCATGGCCGATGTACCCAATCAGCGTCCTAAATGCAAATAACCAAAATTCGTATAGTGACATATATGCACACCTGTCGTGGGCCGAGAAGGGTAGACCTGTTATCTAAGTACTAGCGGGCCGGATTTGGATACCGAGACCCGGCCCATTATAGGTCGGTCCGGTGGTTCATCGATGTAGGTTGGGACTTGGGAGTTGGGGGAGGTGGTGGGTGTGATGGAAGGCGCGGGAGAGAAAGGAGACTTGGAGTCGGCGGCGGCGACGGCCGCCACCTCCGACTCGGAGTTACTCGGTACTCCACTAACCCCTTATGTCTTTATTGTGTTCGCAAGGTGTGATTCCAAGTGTTTATATCGTGGTCCATTTAATCGATATTGTGATCAAGAATTCCAAGATTCATCATCGGAAGTAATCATTTTAAGTTCACAGTGTGTTTGCAATGATACCACTTACGTAGTGTTTCTGTATTCCAAAGATCATCAGGTTATTATATATGTTGATTGTTTATAGTTGGTTGATTCATGAAACCTGTTAGATAAAGAGGAGATGTTGTAGTAGTGCCTCTATCTTAATTCTTGGTGAGTTATTAATTTAATTTTTTCGAAGTATTCAGTTTATCTAAACTTGTGACACTTTTTTGGAGATTCCAATCGTTAGACAGCATTATGAGACTGATCTTTTGCTTGATTATTGACCTTTATTATTTTTGTTTAGTTTCCAGTGATGATGAAATAGACTACTCCATCAAGCCAGACTTTTATGATCCAAAAATTGATGAGAGAGATGAGTTGTGGGTTAATAGACAAAGAAAAGGCCACAGCTCTGATGCCATTCTTAGCTGTCCTGCTTGTTTTAGCACCCTTTGCTTGGATTGTCAAAGGTATGTGTCACTTATGGTAAAATTGAAATGCTTATGAAAGGCCTCCCTGTACAGTTATGGTGTATGACACTTTATAGATCTACAATTTGCATCTTTAGAACTACTGTGAAGCTTATTACCTTTTTCATTCAACTTATTTTTTAGGTTTGAGTTTCAGTTATTTTGCCTATTGTATTTAGGTTTGAGTTTCAGTTATTTTGCCTATTGTATGATCATGAGCTTGTTTTATTCCTGATCTTTGTGTATGTATCATTGCTATCTTTGAATGTTTCTGGGGACCTAATAAATTGCTAAATTTGAAGAGATGTGGTTTCCTTCAATAATCTGGTGGATGAAGTTGTCAGAAATAAGATATGGTTAAACTCAATTGAATATCAGATCAGTGACGGACTGACAAGCACCTATGGTCTGACGGAGTCCAACCCTATTCTTCCACAACGTAGAGTTATTATGTGTGAGTGAGTTTTCCTAGTTTTAATCACAAAATATCATTGTACATGAGTGGAGTATGTGGATCTGCTATTTGCCTTCATTGAAAGAAGAAATAGGCGTCAAGAAATAATGATAAGTGGGTTACTTGAGGCGATTGAAGCCAAAGATGAATATGTTGAAGAGGAAAGGATGAAAAGGAGAGCATCCAAGGAGTTTTTTTTATGATAGAATGCCAAAGCATTAGAGTTAAGCACCCAAACTCTCCAGTCTCCTCCAAGGAGATTTTTTTGAATGAGTAACTGTGATATATATCTTGGAGGGAAGAGTTGTGCTTCAATTGCTTTCTTTGTTCCATAACTATTTTTATTATGGCTATCAGCACCTTTGAGTGGCGACGGCTAGTAATCGTGAGTAAAAATATAGTGGATTTTGAGGTGGATTTGTGACCCAACACCACAAGAGCTCAATTGTTATGTTGGAGGACTAGGAGTTCTTTAATAGAGAAAAAAAATAGAATATATAGGGTTTAAAGATGTTTAGCTTTTGCAAATCAATAACAAAGGGGGGGTCTAGTTCCTGGCGTACAAGTTGTTGAACGAACAAAGGAGTGAGAAGCCAATTGAATGGATCTAGTGGATATTATAGGAGCTTAATACTTCAAGAATTGAAAGAAAGCACCTGAAATTGCAACTTTGAGAAACAATTGATTATACTGTGTGGTAGTGGTCATGATCCTCAACTACAAAAGAGGGTTTTTAGGTCGTCATGGACATTGAAAGGTGACTAGTTATAACAATTTCAAGTACAGAGCATGATTGAAAAAAATGAAATTCACTATGTGCAATAAAATTCTTAAATCCCCTATGTACTTAAAGCATGTCCAGTTACCACTTTAATTCTTCATTTTTTGAACTCTTACACATATGACCTCATTGGAAGTGAGCTTTATGAGTATCTTGGGTTCCACAAAAGTCAAGGAGGTAAAGAGATGAGACTTGTGGAACTGGAAGGAAGGTTAGACATCAAAAGTTGAAAAGATTTGACATAGGTGGCTTGGAGAGGATGTTTAATTCTATCATCCTAACATATCATTTGGTTTGAGGTTTTCTCTATGCCTTTCACTTTTGTCCATAGAAAGAGAGGTAATTCTAAGTGTCCAAATAGCTATTATTGTTTGTATGTACATGTTCTACGCTCTATGTATAAGGGTATCACATCCATAGCGTGGAACTCTAGAGGAGCATGTTGAGTATGTGAAAGAATCACATGCCTAAAGACTAACATTTAGAGCTGCCCTGACAAGTCGTTCTGTATCTTCTTCATAATTTAAGTATCTCATTATTTTTATGTTCTTTAATTTTTTAGAGCATTGGTGATGCTCTCCATTGCATGAGATCCCAATTGAATAGTTTTGCACAATTCCAACACAATGCGATATTCTCCTGTCATCTAATGTTTTTTCCTATTTTTTTGTATGTTGTAGGCATGAAAAATACTTGACTCAGTATAGAGCTATGTTTGTTGTCAATTGCAAGGTCAAGACTGATCAGGTTCTGCGACAAGGGAAACAGAAACCTAGGAAGTCTAAGAAGCATGCACATTCTAAGAATCTCCAAACAGATGTTAACAACAATGAGGTGCTTCGACCAGTTTGCTGTGCAGTTTGCTCAACGGAGGTTGCAGTGTTTGATGAAAATGAAATTTACCATTTCTTCAATGTCATCCCGAGTTATTCATAAGGTCATTTTGCCTCACACTGCAGCAACTGACTTATGTACACTCTTTTTGGTGATGTAATAGTTTTCATGGTATTGATTCCTTCATGGTTGATTGTACTTGAACAATCTTATCGCTTCCTGTTATATGTTCTCTTAATGCATCTATCATGACACTCGGAAGCATCAATTTTGACAATCATTTCACCTTCTCTTTGAGATTTTAATTTTCTCAATTAGCAAAAACAAGTGAAGTAATCTGCTAGTATTGGTGATATTTGGTTCCCGCTAAAACTAACTGTCAGTTTCTTTCCCTGGAATAATTCAGAATATGCTGTTACTTTTTCAATCTTGTTTGAAGTTATTCTTCTGTGTTGCTTCCATCAACATTGTTATTTATTGGCTGGAAAGTATGTTTGATCACACATTCATTGAACCTAATGCTAATTTTGGATCTGCTGAACATCAAATCCTTGGGTATATTCATTCAGGCCATGATTTTTTTTTCCAGGGAATATTCTACTGAAACTAGGCAATCAAACAGGTGTCAACTGCTTTCATTTTTCGGTAGGTATAGTTGTGAAAAGCTCTGCATAAATTATATGTTCCCAGGCCTGGAAAATATCTATTTTTCATTGTTGCCGTTCATGCATACCTCTCTCTGGTGTTTGAGCTTTCACCCATGCAGGGATGATGCCCCTGCCCTTAATTGCCAACATGTATTCTATAGTAGTGCTATCTTCTTCAGTTACGTACTTTGAATTTATATCCATTGTCATTCTTATTGAAATATTGTACCCTGCTGGTCCTTTTAACATCAACCAGAAGATGAGTTTCTACCGATCTTTGTTCTCCTCCTGTTCTTTAATTGGTTTGTTAAGTTTGTCACAAACCTCCAATGATTCGAATCGAATCGAATATGGAGTGCGTTGAATTTTTTAAATCCGACAACTCGTAATGTCGCTATTAGAGAATATGATATTGCAATTAGGGTTAAACAACTCTAAATTAAATAATGTTTAGTTGGCGTACAATCAAAAACCCATTTAGCATATTAAAACAACTTTTAAGGTCCTTAAAGAAATCGATTCGTCTCAGCAGCATTATAGAGTACGCTTGACCTCAATATCATATGTGTAAGCTTTATCTTTGCTGTTGCATCTCAATGTTTTCAAGGAGAGTCATGGGACTTTTGTAGCACAACAAGCTACCTTCAATGATATTTGGAACAATTAATGTTGCTCATTAGTTTGCTGATCGAGCCTTTTGATGGTGTATATCTGGTCACGCAGTTACCCTATCTGTGTGATTTGCCATGAGAGGTGGTGAGTTTTTAAGCTTCGTGCTGAGAGTATTATGATAGAAATGTGCTCGGCTAATATATTAGCCGTTGGCAATGTTTTATTTATTTATTTAGTTAATGAAGCCAAAAGGCCGGGTTACAAACAAGAAGTCTAAATTAGGCTAAGGGAGCTGGACATGGAAGACCAGAATCCCTTGACCAACTAATACCATCTAAGATCAATTTACCAATTAGCGCTAAACGGTCAGCTGCACTGTTCCTGCCCCTGGGTTATGTAGGTGATGTACAACTCCTCTAAAAAGGGGCGTTATGGACGGACGCATCGGAACCCGCGGTGTCCGCTCGAACCAGGACGCGGTGATTCTAATTTGATGGAATGCGCGGATCCGTGGGTTCCATCCATTCATGAAAATCAGAGTTGCTGGACATTGAAGCCGAATTGCTCAATTCCATTTGTTCAAGTGATTCTGCTTGTTCGGTGTAACCAAACAAATCGTAAGGCCCCGTTTGGTTGTTATGGGAATGGTAATGGGAACATGATTGAGAATGAGAACTAGAACTTGAAATAAATTGTGATTGTTCAGTATGTCAAGGAACTGAAATGAGAATGGAACGTTCAAGTATTTGGTATATATAATAAACATGGGAACTTAGAATGCGAATATAAATTAAAGATCAAAATACCCCATAAATTTATGAATATATTTATGTATGTATATGTATTTACATTACCTTGACTTATTTGGATGAAAGATTATTAATAATGAGATAACGAAATAAGATTATTATTTGAAATATTATTAATAAATAAGAGAAAGAAATAAGATTATTTTAAAAATTGATCATAGCCGTTTGATCAGTTTAATCAAAGAAAGATGAAGGGTATACATGTATATTCCATGAATATGAGAGTTTCTGCGTTTAAGGGAACTGTGGATTCTCATATCAAATTTGGGAATCCAGAGTTCTCTCGAACGCAGGAACTTCAGATTCCTAAACGGAGGCTACAACCAAATATGTTGAATTCCTTGTTTTAAAGAATTCTCATTCCGGTTCATGGATGAATAGTGCAACCAAACGTGGCCTAAGTGTGCCACCAACCAACATGCACGCTGAAGGATGAGTTTACGGCCCTAAGCTAGAGTGAAAAGAAAGGTTGAACTGCTAGAAGAAAATAGGCCAAATTACACTTTGATACCTGTAGTTTCAGGGATTGGCATTTTAGTACACCCATTTTTTTAAAATCACATAAAACTATCCTATAGTTTCAAAACCTGGTAATTTAGTCCAGGTACGCAGACGCGGTTTGGCTGGGTCAAGGAAAATCGGTTTTTCACTCAATTTTGACTCGTTTAGTCTATTTTGATTGGTTTTGCTAACGTAGAGAGAGAGAGAGAGAGACACGAGGGAGAGAGAGCACCCGCCGGGGTCATCGGCGTCACCATCGAGTAGGTGGAGCGCGGCGGGGGCGAGGACGATGCCAACGGCCTCGCCAGGGGCGATTCGGACTCCTGAGAGGATCATGACCCCGAGATGCTCAAGGCGGACAACGTCGACGGCAAGGTGGAGGCCGAGAGCAGTAGAGGTTGGCTATGAAGCTGGTGAACTGCTGGACGGGGGAGAGCTCGGAGAGGACGTGGACGCCGTTGTCGTCGTCTTGAATGAAGACGTGGTCGAAGACGAGGAGGAAGAGCTGGCAGAAGACGACAAAGGAGGAGGGGCACTAGGAGGCGTCGAAGTTGGTGTCAAGGGAGGCGAGAAGTGGCTGGGAAGGGGTGCCGCCGAGCTGGACGAGGATGGCGTAGGTGGTGGTTTGGAGGAGGCTGCAGCAGAGGCGATGAAGACGGAGAACTTCTTTGGCTTGAAAGTGGAGGGTTTGGCGGCGGCGTGATCCGGACGGTGGAGGTAGCATCACCACCGCCCAAGCCGTGGTCGGAGGCGGACTCGCCGTCGGGGGTGGTGAGGTTGACGATGAGCGTCTCTAAAGCGAGGTCGGAGGTTTCATCGGCGGTGGTGTTTGACCGATCCCCGTACCAATAGAAGTATGGCCAGGGATGGTCGGGGGATCGGCACGGCCTTGGGGTGTCCGGTGAGGATATGTGGCCCGAGGGTCGGCCTACAAAGCATACTTTTGGCTCTCCCGCGTCGTCGAAGCCCTCCTCTCCGCGATCGATGCAGCCTCGTCCGCTGCCTGTGCCACTGCCCTCGTCTCTTCCGACATCGAGCGCTTCCTCCTCTCTGACTCCAATGAGATCACCCCGACTCTCAAGCAGATCTCCAAGATCATCGCCTCCGACGAGATGTGCTCCTCCCTTGACACCGATCTCTACGGCTGCTGGGCCAGCCAAGATGCCTCCTTTACCGCCCGCGTCTTCCGCAGCTCCCTCCTCTCCGTCGCCAAGTTCCGGGACCTCACCAGCCCTCCTCATCCTCCTTATTGGCCTCGCCCCCACCACACTCCACCTACTCGGTGGGGGCGTCGATGACCCCGATGGGTGCTCTCTCTCCCTCGTGTCTCTCCCTCCCCACGTCAGTAAAACGAGTCAAAATTGGGTGAAAACCGGTCACGTGTGTGTGTCACGTCATCGGTTTTCCATGACCCAGTCAAACAACGTCTGCATAGCTGGACTAAATTGCCAGGTTTTGAAACTATAAAATAGTTTTATATGATTTTGAAAGATGAGGATACTAAAATGTTAATTCCTGAAACCACATGGTATTAAAGTGTAATTTGCCAAGAAAATATTATTGGAGTTGTTGAATGTGTTTTTTATTTGATTCCTTCACGTGTAAGGTGATGTTGAGATGTCTTCGGTGTGTTAAACTGCATGCTAAGTTGCTGGAATCCAGATCATATGTAAGTTGATTTTGTGGGCCGTCCTATTGGCCCGTGTTTTGCTCTCAATTAAGATATAGATGCACTGCTCTGAATTGTTCTCTTTTTATTTAATCTCTCAGAGCCAGTATGTCACAGTTATAAGATAGTATACTTTCTTCGTTGCAATAGATGATGATTTTTTATAAAAAAAAAAACACAAAGGATGGAAATGATACTTTTAGGGGCGTTTGGTTGCTTGTATTAGCTAATGCATGCATGAGCTAATGCAGTATTTTGGTCTATATCAGTATTTGGTTGGCCACTGCATTAACTAATGTATGCATCAGCTAATATAAAAAGGTGTTTGATTGGCCACTGCATTAGCTGATGCATGCATCAATTAATACAAAAAGGGCCTCAAATGCTGCATTAGTTAATGTAACCAAAATGACTGTTTTTGCTAATGCAACATTGCATTAGCAGATACAATGTACTACATTAGCTTATGCAAGCAACCAAACGCCTTCTTGGACATTGTGTCGTTGGATCCAAATGTTGGACCCAAGTTGAATGGTCATGATATGGTATTGTTTCATTACCAAGAAAATTATCTGAAAAAGATTGCTCTTTCTATTTTTGTTCAAGTTTTCTCTCCTATTTTTCTGTTTTATTTTTGATTGTTTATTTTAAATTGGATTCACAAGACATGATGATATAGAAAAGTGAGTAGAAAACAATAGAAACCTATTACGTCTACCGTAGGAGACGACGACCCGTGGAGCAAGTGGGCCCGGCCCACTATCGCATGGGGCCCCACCAGCATCTCTTCATCTACTCATCCATTTATTAGGTACTTCTTTATTGAAATAAACCCCTTCGCCAATGGAATAATTCCGGCCTATTCTAATCGATACCCAAACCATGGGAGCGATCGGCGACATACCTCCAAACAGCAAACACCATACATTAAAACATTCGGGCAAGGAAGTTGAAGATAATTACCAAATATGCCACCGCGTAAGCTAGTTTGTACGGTTTCGTTGAAATCGGAGATAGCTAGGGGCATTATGGGTATTTTCCATAAAAAGAAAGGGCCGGGACTCGATCCCGAAAGCTTTCTACTTTTACGCTGCATGCGATCTCGTACACTTTTTTTTCTCTCTTCTCATCGTCACTATCTTTATTTAGTTCAGTGGCATTTACGTTAATATAGGCAGCGTAATGCCCAAATTTTAAAAGTTAAACGCGGATTCGGAGGGGATAAATCTCCTCCGCGAGTTAACGTACCGCGTTCTGACAGTGTACCTTGTCCGCCAGGTACCCTCTTCGGGCGGTCGGGAAAAGACAGGGAGCACACCTGGCGGCGTCCTGTGATGCTTAAAGGCAGCTCCACCGTACGGTGAGCATACCTCCTCCTCTCTCCCTCTCTTACTCTCTTCCTCTTTATGAGCAGTAGTAGTAGCATTTACTGATTACTATTTGAAGTATGAGCTCTTCCATGGGTCTAAAACCAAACGATTTGTGTGACAAATTGAGATTCAGGCTCAGCACGGGCAAAAGTCAAAAGAACTACTGATTGGTTTGTACCATCCATGGGTGCAGCATTTTGATGCAGCGTAGTACTAATCGGTCAAGTTGTTTGATGTGATTTTAATAACACTATACAAAACGCAACAAAACGACCATAGCACAGCTGCAATGAACCAAGCGAGAGGGATCAAAGCAAATAGTAGTGTAGCTGGGTCAATCGGACCCACAAAGTCACCCCCTTCCTTCCTTTCCTGACAGGAGAAAACGACCTGAGATCCATAGCCCGAATTGGGCCAGGGTGGTCCGGTCCCCATCACCGGGTCATTTTTACATACAGAACGACTCATTTGGGCAATTCTTTACATTTTAGTTGATCAATGGACATGTCCCAAACATGTACGTACGTATCCAGGCTGGCGGTCTCTCAGTGGCAATATAGTAGTTCCATGTAAAACCAATGCCAACTTCCTAAAGTAGCAATGACAGTGGAGTGAAGAGTGGGCCCCACGGACCATGTGCTCCTCCCTCTGTCTCCACCCGCTCCTGCCTCTCAATCATTAGGCCCCCCCGCCCCCCTCCCTCTTCTCCCTTCGTCCCCATTTCCCTCTCTCTCTCTCTCTAGCAGTACTGCCGCCCCACCGGTCCACCAGCGTATTCTCTCTCTCTCTCCACCTCTATTCTATTGGATTCTCTCGCTGTTCTATTGCCTACTCGAACTAGTACGGACGCCCATGTCCACCACGGACGCCGACCACCGTCAGCAGCAGCAGCAGCAACTGCAGCAGCACCGCCAGCAGCATCAACAGCAGCCGGCGGCGGGGGGGCAGGTGAGTTCGGGGAACGGGGCTGTGGCGGTGGCGAAGAAGCCGCCGTCCAAGGACCGGCACAGTAAGGTGGATGGGCGGGGGAGGAGGATACGGATGCCGATCATATGCGCGGCGCGTGTTTTCCAGCTGACGCGGGAGCTCGGGCATAAGTCCGATGGGCAGACGATCGAGTGGCTTCTCCGACAGGCGGAGCCGTCCATCATCGCTGCCACTGGCACTGGAACTACCCCGGCCTCGTTCTCCACTGCGTCTCCGTCTCTACGGTCCTCCGATCACAAGCTCGGCGGTGCCGCTGTCGGTGTGGCCGGAGGGGGGCAGCTACTACCGCCGGCGCCGTTTATTCTGGGGAAGAGGCTTAGGACGGATGAGGAGGGGGAGGGAGGAGATGGGGCGAAGGAAGATGGAGGGGGTGGGATGGGGATAGGGGTAGGGGGGTTCTGGGCGTTGCCGGCGAGGGCGGATTACGGCCAGGTGTGGAGCTTCGCGGCGGCGGCAGGTGGGCCGGAGATGGTTGTTTCGTCGCCGGCGGCGGCGGCGGCGGCTGCTATGGCGGGGAGGTTTGCTGGACTGCAGCCTATGGGGGAGGCGTCAGCGGCAAGGGTGGGGAACTACTTGCCTATCGCACAAGGTCACTTGAATCTGCTGGCGTCGCTGTCCGGAGCTCCAGCGGCGGCGGGTAGGAGGGAGGAGGATCCGCGTTGATGGTTCTCGATGGTTTGGTTTGCTCTCTCTCTCTCTGTCTCTGTCTCTCTGTCTCTCTCTCTAGGTTTAGGATTAGGGTTTCTAAAAATTAGTCCTGGAACTGGGGCAAAAAGTTTAGGATTTGTGGACTGGATAACTTAGCTAGGGTTTTGTGATGCTCCCTTTGGCCCTCTTTGTTGTTTTTATTGGAGCCTTGCTCTCACTGGCCTACTAGAGTTGGAAAAGGACTCTGGAAGAGCATATGGTTTGCAATTAAACAGTTCTCTATTGGCAATGTTTGAACTTTTCCCCACTGGAAGCCGAGAACTATGATCATCGATAGGAATTGAGTTTAAGTTGAATCAATCCGTCAATTCTTTCTCTGGGAGTCTGCATTGATAAATGGCGATAATGCGGCGAATTCTATGGAATGATTGGCATGCCAAGAAGCTTCATTGGAAAGATGTAACCTGTATCAAGTTTGTCAAATGATGCTATAAGAAGGCTGGGAGCTTAGCTTGTGTGACTGTAAATGGGGACATCTCTTCCCCCTTGTGTCTATTTATGTCTCTAAGTTGGTGTGGAAAATTTAGGAGGAGATTTGGTTGCAGAAGAGCTTCTGTGTGGAGCTTCGTAAGTCCTCTGTTTCAAGAGTTCCATCTGTATTCTAGTCACTTCTATGGATTTATCAGCATGGATAAAATAACTGTATGTATTTTTGGATTGTTTGGGGTGTCTGGGTGCCAAATAAAGGTGTAACCTGTTGTTGCTGCTAAGGCAAGTCACGTTCTTGTGTCGAATGTTCATCTAATTATTGTAAATATGAATCTTGCAAACAATGTTTCATTCTTTACTGGTGAATGGTGATCATTGGCATTTGTTTGTGTGAGTTATGGTTGGCTTGATCATTTGGGTAGTTGCTTTCACATAAAGCTCAATAGACTGTTTATGTGGTATTTCCGATACTAAGAATATTGAACTTTAGAGGTGCTCTTGTTCTTACTATCGTCTCTCGGTCGTCGAATCTACTGGATAGCAATTGCAAGAATGTATATAAGTTCGTCTATGAACTTCCGGTCGTCTTTTAACAGGGTTATTCTATGACTTGCAAGAGCGAAATAATCTGGTCTCTTCAATCTGCAAAGCTCCCTAAAATACTGCAATTTACTGTGTTCAATTGATTTTCATCAAATCCGCAGTTCTTTTTAGCATGTTGGTTTCTTGTTGCTGTATTCCATCAGCTTCCAAATTCAGTAAGTTTGCAAGTTGCGTGGATATGCCAGCCCAATAACAATATTCTTCAGCTTGTCATGCTTAAGTATTGCTGTTGGTTTAAAGAATATCCTCTCATTATGATCATGAATAATGCTTTTAGTTGCATGGGAATTCTGGGTTAATATTTGCGAAGGCAAGTAACTTAAGAATTTTTTTTTTGGGGGCCGGTTTTTGGGTCGTAGTAGCACTATTATTTCTCATATTTCCTTTTGGTTGCTTGTGGACTGGCAAAAATTATCAAAATGTGGATATAGACTACGATCTTTTGACTTCATCCCTGATCAGTTCTAATTTAGTGCACTGTTAATCTGTCACTCTCTCAACTATTAAATTACTTACTACTTAGGTACTTTGGATTTTTGCAAATAGCTCTCCATCTTATGCTTATATTGCAAATAACCTGCAACCTTATCGCGCTTGTACCTCGCCCTTCCATTGCGAGTTTCCATCAAAATATGCTTCTAAAATTTATGCCTAATTATTTTAGCTTAATGCTATCATAAATGATCCTATGGTCCTTGATTTGGAGATAACATGATTTTTTTCAACTGCCCTCCTGCATATGCGTAAATTGCAAATACCCCTTGCTCATTGATTCATGGCATAATTGAGCTGATTGAGATTAGCTACTTCGCTTCAGCCGACAGACATTGACATGATCGCGCCGGAAATGGTCTCAGAAGATATTAACATGATGTATTACATTAAAGTCTCGGTAATGCACAAGCGGGGATAGCTCAGTTGGGAGAGCGTCAGACTGAAGATCTGAAGGTCGCGTGTTCGATCCACGCTCACCGCATTAAATTAATTTTTATTTATAATTATTGTTATTATCACTACTACTATTATTATTATTGACTTTTTATATTATTATCACTACTACTATTATTATTGACTTTTTATATTATTATTACTACTACTATTATTATTGACTTTTTGTTGTGAAACATGTGCTATTATACATGGTCATACATGAATGACCATTACCTAACCCTCATTTATGAGGGTTGAAATTTTTACCCATGATCATTTGTCTTGTTGTATGAGATTTGTCTATAAATAGGCATTGGATGAAACAAGGTGAAAATATAGAAGTGAAGAGAACATCTTATCTTCCTCTTTGTTCTCTTCTCCTCCCTCTCTCCCTCTCTCTCTCTCTCTCTCTCTCTCTCTCTCTCTCTCAAGTTCATATATATATTAGGTGTGTTGTTGTGTTGTTCTTGATATTTATACAACACGTTATCAGCACGAGACTCTACCACGTAGAAGAAAAGGAGAGAATCAGTCAGGTATATCTTACTGACAGTTACTTTGTTATTATGCTAGATATTCTTATTTTAGGTTATATAGTGTTTGAAACACATACTTGTACCTGAAGTACAAGCCATATATGAAGAATAGATCATTGTGATGCCTGAAGCACACATGATAAAATAATTGTACCAGAAGTACAAAATTTGATGTACCTAAAGTACAAATTAAGAGAGTGCCTGAAGCACATGACTTGGTGCCTGAAGCACACGACTTGGTGTATGAAGCACAAGTTACTACAACAATGCCTGAAGCACTTAGTTTGCACCCGAAGTGCAAATCACTATATTGTGCCTGAAGCACATGATCTCGTACCTGAAGTGCGAATTATTTAAGTACCAGAAGTACATTCATTAATTTTTATTATTGTTAATATAATGTTTAAGTACATATTTACTTAAAGATTTAATACATGCAGTTCATATCATTCATTCACTATATGTACATTTTAATGTGGGATATTATCGGCCCTTCGGGGCCACCCGAGTGGTTAGCGCGACTGCTCGGACTTATGGGAATGAAGCCCACGGTTCGAATCCGGATCACCGATCCGCCAGGAAAACCTGGGCTCAAAAAAAAAAGAAAAAAAAGAAAAATTTTTGCTGCTATTTCTTTTATTTTATTTAATTCTTGGCATATTTATTTTGTACAGTCTGATCATGGCTAGCTTAGTGAAGTTGGAGTTCCTTCCCCTGGATGTTACCGGCAGTAACTATTTATCCTGGGCGCTGGATGCTGAACTCCATCTAAATGCTAGAAACCTGGGGAGCACTATTAAGGAGGGGAATGTTGCCACGCCAAATGAAAAAGACAGTGCCATTATATTTCTCCGTCGCCACATCCATGAAGACCTGAAAAATGAGTACCTTGCTGTGCGGGACCCACTAGATTTGTGGAAAAACCTAAGTGATAGGTTTCAACACTTAAGAACTATTGTCCTCCCCACTGCCCAATACGACTGAATGCACCTACGCTTTCAGGATTTTAAGACCGTTAATGAATACAATTCAGCCCTCCACAAAATCACATCTCAATTAGAACTATGTGGCCAACCCATATCTGACCAAGATAAACTTGAGAAGACATTCTCCACCTTCCATGCCTCGAACTTGATTTTACAGCAGCAGTATAGTCAACGTGATTAGAAGAAGTATTCTGAACTGATTGATGCTTTACTTAGAGCTGAGAGACAGAACCAAATTGTGTTAAAAAATCATGAGTCCCGTCCCTCTGGCTCTGCTCCATTTCCAGAAGCAAATGCTAATGCCTATCGTGGACACGGTCATAGACGTGGTCGTGGCCGTGGACGCGGATGAGGCCGTGGCCGTGGGCGAGGTAATGATAGGTTTCATTATTATCGCGAAGGATACAATGCCCCTCAATCTCTCCATAAAAATGATCAAGTAGGGAATAGAAAGAGAAAAGAACCTGAAGATGGAACCTCTAAGAAGAACGATGATGAATGCTACCGATGTGGAGGAAAAGGGCACTGGTCTCGCAATTGTCGTGCGCCCAAGCATATTGTGGAACAACACACAGCAAGAGGGAAGAAAAAATGTGTTGAAACAAACTTTACAGATTTCGATGGCATGGCTGATATTCCCTTTCCTGAAGCCCCCATGGTTGATACATCTCTGGATGTATCGGACTTCCTCGTAGGATATGAGGAGTGGATGCACACTAACTAAAATAATGTATTATATCTAGAGTACTTATATCTACTAGTATGTAATTGGCTTGTTATCCTATGTATTTTTGAATGATTTAAAGTTTATGCATATCCTATGAATGCATATATTGCTCTAATTGTTTCCCAGATGGATGGCGATGCATGTCTTGCAGACAGTGCAACAACAAACACGATCCTCCGAGATCGTAAGTACTTCTCACAGTTAACATTGAAAGGATCAAATATTAATACAATATCATGTCCAGTAGACTTGATTGAAGGCTCCGGAAGAGCCACCATAGTTTTGCCCGGGGGGACAAAACTATCTATTGATGATGCATTATACTCCACTGAATCCAGAAGAAATCTACTCAGCTTCAAGGATTTACGTCGTAATGGATATCATATGGAAACGACGAATGAAGCAGGTGTAGAGTATTTATGCATCACACTTACACTTTCATGCCAGAAGCATGTGCTTGAGAAGCTTCCTGCCCTTTCTTCTGGTTTATACTATACGAAAATAAGACCAATAGAATCACATGCGGTGATGCACCAGAAGTGCACTAATCCAAGTGATTTTATACTTTGGCATGATCGACTTGGTCACCATGGATCGAAGATGATGCGTCGAATCATTGAAAATTCACATGGGCATAGCCTTAAGAACCAGAAGATTCTTTTACCCAATGAATATCCATGTGCTTCTTGCTCTCAAGGAAAACTAATTGTAAGACCATCCCCATCTAAGGTCACCTCTGAATCCCCAAGTTTCTTGGAGAGAATTCAAGGTAATATATGTGGACCCATTCATCCCTCTAGTGGACCATTCGATATTTCATGGTCTTAATAGATGCATCCACGCGATGGTCGCATGTATGCCTACTATCTACTCGTAACATTGCTTTCGCTAAACTTTTAGCTCAGATCATTCGGTTACGAGCCCAGTTCCCTGACTATCCCATCAAGACAATTCGTCTTGATAATGCTGGTGAGTTTACATCTCAAGCATTTTTAGATTATTGTATATCAGTTGGGATAAATGTGGAACACCCTGTTGCACACACACATACTCAAAATGGCCTAGCAGAATCACTTATTAAACGTATCCAATTGATAGCTAGACCATTGCTTATGAAGTCCAAATTACCTGTCTCAGCTTGGGGACATGCTGTATTACATGCAGCATCTTTGATACAAGTCAGACCATCTGCATATTATAAATTTTCACCAGTGCAACTTGTTTTTGGCCAACAACCAAATATTTCTCACTTAAGGATTTTTGGATGTGCCGTCTATGTTCCAATTCCTCCACCTCAGAGAACCAAAATGGGTCCTCAACGCTGACTTGGTATTTACGTTGGTTTTTATTCTCCTTCTATCATTAGGTATCTAGAGCCTTTAACAGGAGATTTGTTTAGAGCACGTTTTGCTGACTGTCACTTTGATGAGTCAGTTTTTCCACCATTAGGGGCAGACAAGAAGAAGCCAGAAGCTCAAAATGAAATTGTATGAAACAATTCGACATTGTCTCATCTTGATCGTAGGACAAGTCAAACTGAACTCGAAGTTCAGAAGATTATCCATTTGCAGAAGATTGCGAATCAGATGCCTGATGCATTTACTGATTCACAGCGAGTGACGAAATCACATATTCCAGCTGCAAATGCTCCAGCTCGGATTGATGTTCCTGAAGAACAATCCGAGGATCCGAAAGCATGTGAATCCAAAGCACGCCAGAAGCGTGGGAGACCTGTTGGTGTTAAGAATAAGGTCCCAAGGAAAAGAAAGGCACAAGGACAAACTGGACATAAGGTTGATACTCCTAAAGAGATTAACAAATCCGAAGTTTGTATTCCAAATAAGAATCGATTCAGAAAGACACCTCCCAAAGAGGTTCAAGCACCTCCTGATGAGGTTCAGACACCTCTCGAAGAGGTTCAGGTACCTCCTGAAGAGGTCCAGAATCTATGAAGCAGACACTAACTGCTACCTCTTCAAATCATGCTGAGATACTTGCCATTCATGAAGCAGGTAGAGAGTGTATATGGTTGAGAAGCATGATAGAGCATATTTAAGGCACTTGTGGATTATCTTCAATCAGGAATATCCCGATGATATTATATGAAGATAATGCAGCTTGCATCGCTCAAATCAGAGGAGGATATATCAAAGGATTTAGAACTAAGCATATATCTCCAAAGTTCTTTTACACACATGAGCTCCAGAAGAACGGTGATATTAATGTCCAGCAAATACGCTCTAGTGACAACTTGGTCGATTTATTTACAAAGGCATTACCGACGACGACATTCAAAAAGTTAGTACATGAGATCGTTATGCGTCATCTCAAAAATCTAAGTGCTTAAACTTATCTTACATCTTCATGAGGGGGAGTAATGGAGATATCCAGGTACTGCACTCTTTTTCCTTCGCTAAGGCTTTTTCCCACTGTGTTTTCCTTAATAAGGGTTTAATGAGGCAGTCTTGATAGCTTAATACCTCTCTAAGTAAGAATGGCATACTCTTTTCATTCATTGAGTTTTTATCCTGCTGGATTTTTCTTAGTAAAGGTTTTTAACGATGCAAACTCTTGTACTAATGGTCATTCAAGGGGGAGTGTTGTGAAACATGTGCTATTATACATGGTCATACATGAATGACCATTACCTAACCCTCATTTATGAGGGTTGAAATTTTTACTCATGGTCATTTGTATTGTTATATGAGATTTGCCTATAAATAGGCATTCGATGAAACAAGGTGAAAATATAGAAGTGAAGAGAAGATCTTATCTTCCTCTTTGTTCTCTTCTCCTCCCTCTCTCTCTCTCTCTCTCTCTCTCAAGTTCATACATATATTAGGTGTGTTGGTGTGTTGTTCTTGATATTTATACAACACTTTTTATATTATTATTACTACTACTATTATTATTGACTTTTTATATTATTATTACTACTATTATTATTATTGACTTTTTATTTATTCCAAGACCAACACCAACTCTTCCAAATAGGGCTCGCTCATCTCGTTAGTCCTGTTATTCCCGTTCTTTGCTTTCCAACATAAAACCTTATCAATACATGATCTCCGGTATTTCTAATCCACGCTAGCAGCCTAGCACGTACCAATCTAGGGGTATCGATTCCTTCTTCTTTTTTCTAGATCATACTCTCAATCGCGCTTCGGTTTGATCTCTGTATTAGGTACAATCGTTTGGTGGAGCGGTAGAAGAGATGGGTTCGAGAGCGGCCACCGTGTTGCTCTCCAGGGCTAGTAGAATGAAGCAAATGCTGCAATCCGCACTGGAAGCGAGCGTCCTGGAAATCGAGGACGTCTCCCACCAGCATGCTGGTCACGAAGCTGTGAGAGGAGGAGATGCCAAGGAGACCCATTTCAACGTCAAGATCGTGTCCCCTAAATTTGATGGGCAGAGCCTTGTGAAACGCCACCGGATGGTGTATGGTCTTCTTGCTGAGGAGCTGCAATCCGGCCTCCATGCTATCTCGATCGATGCGAAATCCCCAAATGAAGTTAGGGTTGGTTGACCTTTTGCATTTAGATATTTAGATCGTGTGTTCTATTCAGTTGAAGTAAGTTGATGATTAAATTGCTGTTCTCCTACTCATGTATACTTGGTTGTTTCGTGTATCGCCATTGTGTTTGACTGCCGTATTTCAAATGTCTTGCTTGGAGTTACCTGCTATGGGTTGGACCAGAATGTAAGAAGCAAATGATTTTATTGAGATAAAATTAAGCTCTTTTTGACATGCAAAGATCGAGTTATTGGTTGCAGCAGCTAGCTGCTATGTATTTAATTGCAAATAGAAGATTTTCGTTGCGGATGAACTGTTGCATTTGTTTTTTATGTGCTTAGGAAGACCCAATTATGTTTGCTAAGTGAGTTGCTTCCGAATTTTTTAGGTAACACCTATTGCTTACTTTTTTACTTCCTCTAGCGCCTCTCATAGCAGCATTGTAGTCATTCTAAAGATTAAAAGGAGTTCAACAGAAACAGAAATTTCATGAAATTCTCAGAATGTTACAGTGATAGTTGTGATTGTCTTGAAGAAGCTTAAGGAGAATCATTGCGAGGCAGAGAGGTAGCTGGTGATTACCTATCACTGCTACATTTAAGTGTCCGGAAGCGTCGTTGGCCCAGAACTATTGAGTATCAGTAGAAAGTGATGGACCTGAATGCTGGCACCATTGCCCTTTGTTCGTCTTTATGAATGTAAACAAGGTTTTTGAAATTTGACAAGCGGTACTGAAATTTTGTCATGAGTTGATATTGTGTCTGGTGGTTGCTATAGTGCAATTGCTGTTGCCTGTTGTTAATGGCGAGTGATTTGCTCATATACATTGACAATTGAAATAACTTGACGATCGTTGTGTGATGAACATGGTATCATGATAAAATTTCTAGCATGCCTTTGCTTGACCAAGATAAGTTAGATACTTGTGTGCTTTGTAAATGTGTTCCAATCAGTTTTTAATTGGTATGCTCATCCAAATTCTATAAAAGTCTTGCAGACTCTTTGGAGAATATGTGCTTTCCGCCTTTTTTTTATACCATTGATGAAATCTAGGATTTCTGTTGAAGCTTTTTGTTGCAAATTGCAAGTATGATTCACAGGGGTGGTCAAATAATATTTGTGCTCTGAATGGTTGTTATGGTCTGGTTATTAGTGTCTTCTATTAACCATTGTTAGGTCTTCTGTTTACTTTGTGCTGTTACCTACGGGTGTAATTGCTCGGTAACCTATGTTAATATGTAACTAATGTCTTTGCTAAGTATTTTGTACCCTTTAGAGGTAGATACAGTATGTTGAACCTTTTGGTCTTTTAAGGCAGGAAAGATGAGTGCCAAGGAAAAGCAAACCATTCTCAATTGTTAGTCTTTCTTGAATCAGCTCATTAATAGTTTATATCAATGGATATAATTTTCTCCCGACAGGCTAGAACTAGCTCACATCCGAGGACAAAATGATGCATAGTTTGAAATGAAAAAATGATGCATATTGAACCCACCTGCTGCTTGTGCGTGTTACTTCTTTGACTTGTTATTGCAGAACTTACAAGTTGCCCTGTTTGAGTTTCTTATTTTCCCCTTATGGAAAGTGTTATAATCTTGTTTGACCATATTGTATCTTCAGATGGTATGACTGCATTCAGTTCATATATCCAATAAGGCTGATATATTGATAAAGCAATTAAAAGAAGCTTTTCTGCTAATCTGTTCATCTAGCTGTTATATGCAAGTTCAACCTATGTTATGCAGACATCATTGTTATTCTCTTTACACATAAAGTTTGTCATATGAAAACATGTTTGATATGACTGGCACCTAGTTGTCGTAGAGCATTAGTGCACTTTGTTCTGTCGCTCGCCTTCATGTAGCTGATAAATCTTCCAAACGCACAGAGCAGGTCTCTTCTTCTAACTGTTATATGCAAATGAAAGCTTATTTATTTTGTGGAGACATCGTTGTCCTCCTTTCTAAGAATGAATTACATAATCTCATTCCTGTTGCTCATCTGTTTGAATGTGACTGGCACCTCATTGTTGTGTAGCATCTTAAGATTGAATTTTCCGTTTCATGTCCTTCTTTCGTTGTCAGATTTGTGTTACTGAAGTACTAAAATAGTTCCTGATGCAAGGAATATAATGTGTTATCATCGGAAAGTATAGAATTGAATGATATGCTTCATTTTGAACTAGAGGAAATTCTTAAAAGGCATCCATTCTTGTTTAGCCCCTTCTCATTTCCATTTTTAAGTACCTCTGAATATATCCTACATGTGTTTTAATCTGGGTGAGCACTAAGATGCTTTTTTTGATTATCTCGCTTGAGGTTACACGAATTGCTTCAAATCGTACTAAATTCTGGATGGGGCAATACTCTAGCTGTGCAGAAATGGCTGGTCATCACTATCAATATCCCTGAAAAATTTGCTCAATCACCTTCAGGCCGTGCCAACGGTCACATTGTTTGCATCCGATTCAACCAGTACAAAATCAGCATCCATCTCATAATTCAAATGTATGATCGGTGACCACTTGAACCTTTTGTCATCGATTGGTTGGTGTTCTTCTCATCAACCTTATAAAAGACAATGGTTATAAGATAATCAGGCTTCATATAGAACTAAAGAGGACAAACATAATTAGCACAAATATTAGGACAAACACAAATATAGAACTAAAGAGGACAAACACAAATAATAGGGAAATGAAAATAAAGGCACAAATAATAGGAAAAAGAAAATTGCTCTTTTAATGGGAGGAAATGCAAAAAGTAATGCCCCCATGCAGGATCGAACTACAGACCTTCAGTTTACAAGACTGACGCTCTACCACTGAGCTATAGGGGCTTTCACGTAGTATGTTTTTTATTTGTTTACATATAGGTTTGAGATTAGCCGTGTAATAAATCTTTGGGGTTTTAGCATTTTGTTACCCTTAAATTAATGTAATTACAATCTACTACTTTATAGTTTGAAAAGCTACTCTACATTCTATGTGATGGCACATTTTAGGGTCTGACCCCAGACGACGTTATCTCCCTTGACAAAAAGCCTCTCACGTGCCAAGACACATGAGCGATTTTCCTGGTTTCACGCTATATGAAGCCGGTTTTGTTGGATTCGCACCATGCTTGCCAAGCATGTGAACTCCCCACACCAAAGAGAGCGAGAGAGCAACTCACGTCGGGGCCTGAGCAGCAATGGCATTGTCTTAAACGGTGATGGCAGATCCACGGGCTGAGCACGTTCATGGTGGCGGGGTTCTTGGCGGAGTTCTCGGGGGCGTTCTGGGAGAACATATGGGTGTTCTTCTAGGAGTGTGGTGAGGTCGGCGGTGACCCGCACCCGCCGCTTCGCCCAAGATAGCTAACGATTATGGCAAGGTCGACATGGGACATGTGTGAGTTCCAGACCGAGTCAGGCAGGAGGAAGTAGAGCTAGCCCGGCTCGAGCTCGTAGTCGAACCGAAGGGGAGGCTAGCTGGTGGAGAGGAGCTGGGCCTTGGAACACAGCACAGGCGAGAAGACCTCGCCGATGATCCGCCTTTTTAGGGGACGTCTTGGCGGTGGAGGGAAGCGGATCGACATGTTGGTGTTTTGGATTGGTGTTGGAGGATGTGGTGGAGGAGAGTGGGGTCGGGGAGGGCGGAAACCCACTCGGATGAGGCCAGCTGACTCGTGAGGCACGAGTCGGGATAGGAGCTACAGCTGGCGTTGGAGGAGGGCGCACACGACGTTGGCGTCGCCGTTGCTGGTAGTGTGGAGGAGTAGCAATGGTCCCACGAAGACCACCTTAAGATGGACATCATGCGACTGGGCACCCCCGCCGCTAGCGGCATCATGAATGTGGAATTTGGTGCTTGGTCGGTAATCGATCGTCACCTTCGCCTCCGACGACTCCGCAAAATTATCTAGACAGTAATATGATTAGATATAGTTGTGGACTTATATGTATAAAACCCCACCATTTTAGCACATCACGATATTGATGGATGAGATAAACTAGGCGGTGACAACAAACAAATAAAACCCCTCACTTACAGCATCATCAACAGCTTCATTATCAATATCCCTATTTTGGTGTGATTTGATGTCCTATAATATAGTGAATCGGCTTTTGCTTTATTTACCCATCAATTTTTTCTATATTAATTCTCAATAATGCTTAAAGTTTTAAAACTTAAATACATTTAGTAGATATGGAATGTGTTTTCATTCTCAACAAATTCCCTATCCCGTTCTCTATCCCTAAATTTAAAAAATTGATTAAAAAATATTATTCAACAGATTTCTATGCTGAAACTCATTCCCTATCTTATTTTGGGTTTAAGTATATAATCCATAGTGTTATGTTTTTTAATAATATTTTTTAAATACATGGACAGGGAGTAGACAGGAACCTGTTGATCTCTTCTACTAATCTACGGGTTATCAAAATGTTAAAACCCCTAAATCTTTCAGAGGCACCGTGGTCTGCTTGTTAGGAGTATCAGTGGCGACGCCGATGACTATGGCGAGGATCTCGGCGTCGGAGATGGAGAAGATGAGCGTGGAGCAGCTCAAGTCCATCAAGGAGCAGTCTGACATGGAGGTGAATCTCCTCCAGGACAGCCTCAATAAGATCCGGACCGCCGCCTCCCGCCTCGAGATCGCCTCCGCCGCCCTCCACGACCTCTCCCTCCGACCACAAGGCACCTTTAACCCCATCTTCTCATCTCCTCTCCTATTCCCCGGGGTTTCGATCGTCTCATGGTGCCGTTGTTGGCTTACTGTTCGTATGCAGGCAAGGAGATGCTGGTGCCGCTCACCGCGTCGCTTTATGTCCCCGGAACCCTCGATGATGCCAACAAGGTCCTCGTCGACGTCGGCACTGGGTACTTCGTCGAGGTCTCCTCCGATCACTCCGTTCCCTGGTTTCTTGAGTTTTACATTTCTTTGTTTTTTGGTTGCTTTGGATTTGCCGTTGGTACTGAAAAGGTAGTATCTTTTAACAGTTGGATTTTGAGATTTACGAATTCATAGTGGTGGTCAAATTATTTATGCTTGCATCATCCTGCGACAATGAGATACTTAATGCTTGTTTGGAAATATTTGATTACAAAATGAAGAGGGACTGCAGATTTGATGCTTTCTGCGATTCGAAAATTGTGGAGTAAAGAGGTGCATTTTCTTGGTGTTTATTGTACCTATAGTTCTCTTGTATTCAAGAGGTCTGTTATTGCGGTCAAAATCTTAATGGCATAACCACTTAAACCTTGTAAAGGAATGTTAAACTATTTTGTGGGCTAAGAGCAATGACATAGTGCTTGGTGTGGCATGCAAAAATTTCCGTGTGAATAAGAGTGCAATTTGAGACTAGGCTTTATGCCAGTTCATGAAACCACTTTGTACATGGGACGCTTGCAGAGTGGCTGTCTAGTAAAAGGAAAAGAGAATTTCGACTAAATTGATATGAAGCAAAACTGTCACTGAAATAGGTTTATGATGTATCACTTACTATACTAAAGAGATGCATCATAAATTTTTCATTTTGATGGCTATCAACTATCTGCTGTCAATTGTTATTGAGTTTATCTGACATTTTTGCGTTGGAAATTATGAGATCATGAGGAGATGAAGTATAGGCATAAAATTAATAGGCCTCTTTTAGGTTACTAGTATATCCATGGTAAGGAGTCCAATAATTTATGACATCTATTTTCTCTCTCTTCAGCCTTCTGGACACAACTTATTAATAGACATGTCTCAGTCATAAGTTTTCATTGCGAAGAATCCAAGGTGTGGCTCTTCTTGGTGCAGAACTGGTTTTGAGAGTATACAAAACCGTAGTATGAGACCGAATTAGTATTCTGATAATATGGGTAGTTGTATGCCCCATTGCAAAATCTTATTTTATATTTTATGTAATCTGTAATATGCCTCAATTATTAAACCGTAGCTTCGTGACTTTTCTTATTACGCCACCTCCATTCATACCCAGGGTTTGAAATTTTATCGTTCTTTAAGGTTTGAACTTTGGATTGTTCGCCCTGATGGTTGTTGCTATATTTATGATTATATTCTCATAGCTTTATGTATATACTCTGCTTTCCTTCTTACTAAACTTTTTGTGTGTCTTTTATAATCATTGACGTTTTTATTTTTTTCACAGAAAACCATGGTTGAGGGCAAAGATTATTTTGACCGGAAGATCAGTTTACTGAAATCTAATTATGATGAGCTTATTGAGGTATGTGGTATCTATCATAGAAAGGAGTCATTCTTCCTTCCCGTCCATGGCTAATTTAGTTAGAGTGTTTCAGGCCCTTTCCATTGTTTTTGGCCATTTGTAATCTCACAAACATTGTTGATAATTGCTTTTTCAAGATTATCTATATCTTATTTTGATGCTTGGTAAGAATCAATTTGTTGTTTCATCATACCTTTCTCATTGAAGACTAGTTTCTGTAGGCAAATATTGGGGACCAGTTTTACTACTGTATGATTTGCCTTTTTGTTTCCTTGAATTCAAGTTTTGTAGATGTTATGTTTGATGAGAGTATTTAATGGTGCTCATGTTTTTGCTTTCAACATTTTAGCACCATGTACTCGTTGCTTGTCTTGTTCATCTATATAGCATAACAACTCTGAAAGCCTTCTTGGTAAATTTTGAGAAAGTTTGCTCTTCGTAAAAGATGTCAAGAAATTTTTTCCAAGATTTCTAGGAAGGGAATCAACTCTGGAGGACGTTATAAGTAGACATGCTGGTCTTAGGTCATGCAATAAGTATGAAGGGCCTACTACTCCTAATCGTTTCAAGGGTCTGAAAAATAGTTCTTTAGGATGATAGCAAGCTCATCCATGAAAGTCAATAGGAGGAGCATTTAAATTGGTAATTTTAATAGATGTGTTTGGCATAAGCAGGATTTGTACATTGGAATGTGAATGGCTGTTGTCCAGATTGCACCCAGATTATACAATTGCAAGCTTTTATTGCAGCTGCTTGCTTAGATAGTGGTGAGGCTCCTCCTTTATCCAAGCTTCTCTTGAAAGGGAATTTGGCGCCATTAGTTGGCCTGATGTCAAGGTGATAACCAGGCATAACCAACATGGAGCCTTCTCACTTGTATTCTGCTCCATAACTCACTTTCTCGTGTTGGGACGAGTCTTCATCAACTTATCATCAACGGCAGTGAACATAATTTGCTGAAGATAGTATTTTCTATTCAAGGTCCTCCTTTTTTTAGGGTCTTTTCAAGGACATTTCATTTCTCTTGCATGTGATGGATCATTTTTTGGATAAGTTAGTTAATTTATACTAATAATATCCTAAATGTGTATGCCAGTCCTGATTCCTCCTGCAAACAAATGCTTCTCAACAGCATGTTGTTATCCTTTTAGTTTTGCGGTTGTGTGCATCTTCTCGCCCTTGTAGGACTGGAAAATCTTACCTGTATCCTCATTAAGCAACTCTCATCATGATGTGCAGGTAGCGACGAAAAAGAAAACCATAGCAGATGAAGCGGGCTTAATCTTGCAAGCAAAGCTCAGGCAGTCCTCCCCACCTACATGAGATATAAAAGGTGGAAAGTAATTTTGATTTCACAAGTGCCAGTCCTATCTGGGTTGAGAAAGAACTTTTGCCTTCTTAAATCTCTGTCATGAGTTATCTCTGTCACAAATGAGATGCTTTAACTGCAAACCCCTTTGTAATGTTTGTAGAGTTTGGCTAGACATGGAAGAACAGGAGTAGGATTATGATATTTTCCAAATGGAATGTGGACTTTGATCTGCAAGGTCTTGTGATCAGGTTTAGACATGGATGTGTTCTTTCTCACTGTAACAATTGTGATAATGTATAGTGGATGCCAAGTACAATGGTGTTCATACCATTATGATATTTTCGTAGTGTTTGACTAGACATGGAAGAACTGGACTAGGATTATGATAGTTTCCAATTTAAATGTGGACTTAGATCTGCAATATATCCTTGGTGAGGGTTAGAGATGGATGTGTTTTCTATAACTGTGACAATTGTGACAGTGTGCTTTAGTGAGAAGGTATAGTGGATGCCAAGTACAGTGGTGTTTGTAACATTATTTTTAGTGCCATCCACAATAACTACCAACAATGACTGGAGGGTATTGTGATTAGCATAAATCAGGTCTCTATTCTTTTCTTTTTCTTAGAAGTGAGCACAAAAGCTTAAGAACATATTCATGTTTGTAACCCAAATTAGACATGGATGAAGCTCTTTGTCAATTGGTGATGAGTCCTACAAGGAAGCTTGGCTTGAAATCAAATTAAGAAACTATGGAGCATGTAAGTTTACCTTAATATTTATGTTGTACAAAAAGCTCCTATTCCTCAATAGTGCCTTCCCACAGGAAAATATTCTGTCAGATGAATTAGATCTTTCACAGAAGCATCTAAGGGGTGGGTTTTTGGTTGGAAATGTTTCCAATCTCTTGTTGCTGCTGTATCTAATTATATAGTGTGTCAGCTGAGCAAGCTGTATGCTACCTGAGATCTGTCTGATGTCTGAACAAGTCCTGCAGATTAATTAGTCATTCATAGGAAACATGATTTCTTTCACTACCTTTAATAACTCTTAGAACTGTTTTATCTCATTTTCTGGCTACAAAGCTTCTCATATGACAACTGGCCAGTAACATCCATGTTTCCAAGTGAACATTTCTTAGTTGATTAGATCTGACTTCCTCTTGCGCTTTAATTTAAGTGTGCCTTGCCTCCCTCATAGATCCTTACTGAGACAATGCTGACAGCATCAGTACTATTATTCTAAAAAACAACAAGAATACAGATCTTGCTGGATCATGCATAGATCTACATATTTATGAAGCCGAATTCTGTTTGCCTGATGCTACTAGTGTTCTGGGTTTCTCTGTTGGTTAATTTACTTTGCTTGTAATAGCCTTCTCGCTTTATGGGAAAAAATGGATTCTGCTTACCTCATACCACCATTGGTCGAGGTTGAGATATGTTTGAATCTCATTCAATGGTTCAAATCTTTTCTGAATCCCCGATCAATAATTGTTATAAATCTAGACCATTAGATGATATTCAAATGGATCAGGACCGTTGCTATGATTGTACGAACTTGGGAAGTGCTGGTAAGAAATAAACAGAACTCTATGAAGCCATCACTGTCTATTCACTAACTTCCTCTTTCTTCTAAATTTCCCTGAAACACTCTCCTCTGAACTCATTTATAGAAGGGGGAAAAAAGAAGAACAAGAACAACTAACGTGAAAAAAGGAGAAGAAAAAGGAAGCCAAAGAAGAAAATAAAAAACTCAAGTAAAGCTTCTCTCCATAAGCTTAACAAACTCATTGAAATCAATCCTCCCATCTTTGTTCTCGTCAAACGCAGCAATCATCTGCATGCAAGCCTCTGACGCCAAATCTTCGAAGAGTCCCATCTTTGAGATGACTCTCTGCAGCTCCACTGCATCAATGAAGCCATCACTGTTCTCATCAAACACAGAGAAGGCTTCCTTCACCTCCTCTAAACTAGGCTCCTTCTCCTCAAACATGCCTGAGAGCTCATCCAAGCTCGTCCAGCACTCCTTCACCTCCTCACCTTCATCCATCCCCATCAACCCCATAACCATCTTCAGATCTTCTCGTCTCAGTTCGAAGTCTCCTCGCGAGTTCGTCGTCGTCGTCATCTTCTTCTCAGCAAGAACATGGCCAGCCCCAGCCACCATACAAGGCTGGAAAACCCCAGCATCTAACTGGAGATAGTTCTGGAGCTTTGAAGAGAGTTTATGAAGCATGAAAGCCCAGTAGAGGACTGCTTGATGGAAGAGGAAAACAAAGGCTTCAGCTTGAGAGAACGAGTCCAAAGCCTTCTCCATTGAAGAATTAAGCACTTGGGTTGTTTGGAGAGGAGTTTAGTGTGAGATTCTGGAGGGAGTAGGAGCTTGGTTGGTGCTGGCTTTGGTGGAAGATTTGGTGCTTGTTAATTTAAAGGGATCAATCTAAGATAGTTGGCAAAGATGGTAGGAAAAAGAGAGGAAGTTTCCTATTTGAGGTGCTGTGTCCCTGGATCAACAACAATGTGCTGTGCTTGCATTGCATGGTCAGGAATAAATTAGAGAAGGCCAACTCTTTGATGCTTTTTAGTGTACTTTGATGCACATCACATTGTGGAAATATTGGGGTGATGTCCCTCTCTGGACCTGCAAAAGGCATGACTTTGCGTAGAAAATTATAATTAGGTGTGTTGATTTATTTTAAGATGGCTACTGATCAGTATTATATCATTATATGGCAAACGGTCACAATTTCTGCTTGCAGGGAAGGTGAGATCTACACTATGAATGGTTGCAACAAAGGAGACCTTGGGGTTAAAATCTAGAGGTGAGGAATTGATTAATGATCCATTTTTAAGTTTGTAAGAAGTCAAATGCATATGAAATGTATCCATTGTGCCAATATTTATGTTACAAATCAAGTGATGACCGATTAGAACACAAAGACTTGCTTCACATTCCTCTTCATTTTACACTGATCCAAGCCCGGCCCAATACGGCCTCATACGTTTATGAGGTCCTCATATTTAGTGAGGGTAAGGCCTCTTACTGGAGCTCATACACGTAAGAGGCCTCTTACAGACTCCAAATAAAAATTGAATGATTAGGATGGCAAAATAAATAATTCCAATTGCTAGAGTAGCAAAATATTCAATAGGCAAATGATCATCTAATTCTTCTTCTCTTGAACAGCCCATGTCCACTATGGTGAGCCATGTTTCTCAGCTGAAGCTGCCTAGAGTTCCTCATCCTCCCTGACCCTCCTCTCAAATGCACTGAAACCTCTCTTGTCTTCAGCCTCACATGGTGATGTCTTCCACTCGTAGATCTTCTTCCCTTCAGACCAAACCTATTATCTCTCCTCCTCACCCTTGCTGGTCTCCGCCGTCTGATCACCCTCGGATTTCCATAGTCCTCCGAAGAATCAGAGTCACTGTAATCGCTGCTACTGCTGCTGAATCCTCCTTCCATGTCTTCGAATCGATGACGATACACCCTCTTGGTGTTCCTCAGCTTGTGCCACAGAAAACAACTGATCTCCTCTAGAGCAGTCCAGTAAGCTTCACATGCTGCACAAGCCATCTTACAACAACTCCTCCCAATACATTGGATGATCCCCACCTTAAATAGAAGGTAGACAAAGAGGAGAGCTGGAACAGAGGCAAGAAGCAAATTTTAGCATGTCATAACATTATCTAAAGTTCATCAAGAAGAATAGAAGCATATTGGTGTAGATGATGTGTGGGTACTTACTTATATAGGTTAGGATCAAGACTAGTAGAAGTTTCACCAGGTCAGAGACACATAGATTCTCTATGAAGCATACTATATCCCATGTTCCTAAACAGATACCCCTGCATCATTTCACAGCAAAGTGGTCATTCTCTCGAGCATATCGAGGACAGGTTTGAACACCAAACAAGCAAACCAACAAAGAGTGGATTGTTATACTAACACTAACCAAATTTATCATATCAGATGACAACAATAATCTTTTTTTCACTGGATGACTCAAAGGCATATAAAAGATTTTTTTTGGCTAAACTAGGATGACAAAGTTTAACAATACTATGTTACGCCTTTTTAGCAGATGAGAAGTGACAGAAATTTAGTTCATACTTACTCGCAGGACCTGCCAAAGATGGTCTTGAAGGGGGCTACAAATGTGTTGCCAAGAAGGGTGCCAATTCCACCAGCAGCTTTACTAATGACAGTCCCCATGAAGAGAAACTCAAATCAGGGGCTCTTCTTTGGACCTCCAAGCCATCCAATCCTGCTGAATCTAAACCTCATCAGGTATGTATACTGTGGTAGACAAAAAAAAAACATGGAAGATTAACTAACTGATCCAGCAATGCCAGCATCCAAAGAGAGGAATTGAAACAAAAAATTATAAGAGACGCGGTTTTGTCCCAGAAATATATTGTGGATTGATGAAGGTCTGACAAAGAAAATTTAGAACAAAAGATCAACAAAAAACTTTCAAGACCAATTGTTTCAGGATTCTTCAATGAACCATTGAATTCTAGGATGTCAATTATATTGTCGAGAAGACATATTAGATTGAAATGATATTGGAAGAAGACTCGCATTACCCAGAATGAGCATATCCACAGTAGAATTCAAGAAACCATAGAAGTTACAGTAATGAAGAAGAATTTTGAACAGAAGAAAGAAAGAAAGAAACAGGGGGGTGAACAAGGGAAGGGAAACCGCCGTTGCCGTCTCAACGGCTACTAATCAAGACGACACGTGTCGCCCTCACGTGGTTAGTAGCGGCCGACCCGAGCCGAGCCGAGCCGACCCACTTCTCCAGGCCTCTGCTAGTCTGCTCTGTTTCATTACATCCTATCATATTGTGGTAAATAAATTCCACTTAGACTTAGATTTTGTGACACTTTGAGAAAAACAATGTTTTAAGGTTTCGATTCCATTGGATTGCAAATGTTGATTCTTGAGAAGAGATTGACGATAGACTAGAAGAAGACCATGTTGAGAAAGATGAGAATCTTCTCATGAGCAATTTAAGATGAGAAGATTTTAGGGGGAAAAAAAAAGGATCAATGTCCAAACTTGGCCGGCCACTGGGACTTTGCAGACAAGTATTTATAAGATCTTTCCTGTAATATACTCTCAAATCATTGTTCTTCGCCTTACGGTCTCATTTATCTCAGTGGGGTTCAAACAAAAACTAGTTTTCTCTATGTTTATTGTATGAAACATCCCGAGTAAACAAAGCATCAACAGTTGCACGCTTGCATATAACTGCTCTTTATTTGTCAGAAATATAGTACTATATTTGTTCTCTGCTTGCAATTGGATGCTTAATATAAGCTTTCATTAGTACTACAAAATGAACAGAGGAAACCAATCAAACTATTTCAGAATTCAAATTAAAAGTTAGGTTCAGGGATAGAACAAGGGCCCTACTGCATACTGGAAAAGAGATGATAAAGACAATGGTTGTTGTGGGGATTTATATGAGTTGATGCATTATAGCAAACCCCACACTCAATAGCTTTTCCTACCTTCTTGTGCATCTTTTCCTCCAATAGCGAGTTTTATATCCATTAGAGATCTATATTTAGGCAATCCATAGGCCACTGATAGCAACATAAGATTCTTTATAAGTAGATAGCCGGCAAGGCTAATTAAAAATCAAAAATAGGGTTAGCAGTAACCTATATAAGGATGTATTCATAAAAACTTATGTGGAAAGGCTGAGATAAATGTAGTTCTAAGCTAACATAAGTGAGAAAATTGTTCACTGAGTTGCAATGTGTGAAACATGGTTCGAACTATTGATCGATTGTCACGAAAGCTTAGGATAATGAAAATAGGTGTATTTTGATCAGTTACATTTTATTCTGACAGTATCGAATCGAACAGATTGTCTTGTCAATAAGATGCCATTTCATCGGTATAATTATAAAAGTTTGTTGCATGATTAAGAAGGCTCCACATTGAGGTCGAATTAGGTGAATGTCGCGAAAATGATTGCCATATAGGGTCTACATTACCCTATGCAGAGAACACTTTCACCAGAGACAGTTGGTCATTTCTTGAAACAGAAGAGAATTGAAGGGGGCCCCTGGGATGCTACATTGTGATTAAGAGACAACTACTCCAATTACATCAGCTGCAAATGCTTGACATGTGAAGAGAAGAGTTGATGTTTAAAATTGAGAACCTATCAGCTGGAATGCTTAACACCTGCAAAAGCAGTGATTGAGAGTCTGCATTTCCTGCATAGGCATCGTCATTAAGCTAGAAGAAGATAGGCCATTTGGTTGCTCGAATTTTGGTTTTTTTTTTTTGTGTTTTCTCGAATAACGTTACTGACTATATATGTTACCGGGTTTAAGGAATTAACGGTGTATGTTATGTCTGCCTTTACGCAGAAAGCCATGAGTGGCTTTCACTGCTGTTAGGAATTCGGCGGGGATGAAATCAAGATGGGAAAAGCAAGAGATTAAAACAAGGAGGAGAGACGTCGGAATTTAACGTGGAAAACCTTTCAGCAAATTACCGTAAAGGAAAAACCACGGTAAGAGAGAAAACTTCAATATGTAGGAGATTTACAAGACTTGATCTCTCAACTCTCACATATAAATCTCTCTCATCCCTCTCATATATATTTACTCTAGAATTCCCAACTTGCTATTAAGCCCCCCGACCTCTCTATCTAGGGTTTTCGATATCAAGGCCTACTCATTAGGGCTACACCCCAACCCAATTTATATCCACTGATTAACCCACAATTGGATTAATCTGGACCTTTGATTTTAGCCCGGATGCCGCAAAGGATCGATCTTCTTGAATGAAAGGATCGATCCTTTCATTCCGTAGAATTGACCGCCCCGACGATGATCGATCCTCTTGAGGATAAGGATCGATCATCCAAAAACATGCTCCCTTTCATGAGAAAATCGCATGAGAAGATTGATCCCTTCCCAGTAAAGGATCGATCTCTTCCAAGCAAAGGATTGATCCTTTGTCTTCCTGCAGTTTTGTTTGTCCAACACCGCGCGTCCTCGTCGCTTCTCTTCGACGTCTTTCATGGGGAGGGATTTCCCAACAACTGTTGTAAATTGCATCAGAGATTTATTAGCGCATTTTTTAGAATGACCACAATCTGTGCTCAAACCGTAGTTCCACGCTCGAGATCATAAGTCTTATGGAAAAGTAAGTTGCTGGATATATATATCACTCTTGGGATTCCAAATTAATAATGTTGCATATATAACTTGCTTTTACCCAGATTCAAGTTAAACTATGCCGCAGCACTTAGTCGAACTTTGAAACCACCAGCAACTTTTTACATTTGTATCAAGGTCGTAGTCGAGTTTCTTCTTCTGCCTCTCGGGGTCCAATCCAAAGCTCAATGCTCAAAAATTTGAAAGGAAAACGATCGATCATGCAAAGTCACGCCCTTGTCATTCATGTCACATTCCAAAAATGTACACTTACTTTTAGAATGTCGATAATGAAACATGCCATGCCCTTCAGATCTATCTGCAGTATATGCTGCTATGATCTTGATATATATATCACCTTCACCACCAAACTTCTCATCCTCAGAGTAACATGCATTTGGTTTATATGGCTTTGGGTCCACAGACTCCCCACACCCAGGGCAACATGTACACAAGCTCAATCTGGACTCCGAGTGGTTGGCACCATCACAGCCGACTGGCCCTGTAGCCTAAGTCATAGGTGGGTGACAACCTAGCTATAAGTTGTTTTCACTACCACAATTCATCCGGATCCATATTGCATCAATCGCTTTCTTCTCCATGTCTATGTCTAAAGAATATATATCTAGCTACTCGGATGAAGGTTATCACCCTAGCAATCAAATTCTAGCTAGATAGTTGATTAAATTATGTTTACGTGCAAATCTTGTAAAAATTTTGTTGCGTGGACAACAGTTGCTTCCATTCCATATGCTATTGATTGGAGCTCACCAAAGTGGCTGATTATGAGATAAGTACGAGACTGCTGATGGAAAAGGATGAGTTTATATATTTGAAAGTGGCTGATTTTGTGATAAGCATAGGTATAACTCTTTGTGCAATGACTGTTGATGCTAAAGAGTGATGAATGATGGCATTAGAGAGCGAATTTATACATATATGTATATTCCATTCTAACATGTCACTCGTGTCTGTGTCTAACGGACGGGAGAATTGAAGGCTCAAACTCAATACCTCTGTTCGATATCATGTTAACTTCACCAATTATCTTAAAAGCTTAATCCGATATGAACAATTGATTTCATTATATACGTTTATAGTATAGTCTAACACACAATTTCAGAAAAATAAATCCGACTGGCTGAGTTCAAGAAAATAAATTTAAATCATTTCGTTATTGTCTACACATAGAACATGTACGTGTTCATGCAGCTAGCTCATAGTATATGTCTTGATCAGTTCTCTGACAACCAAAAGGATCTCAACATATCCTGAATATTACTGTTCCATTGCCACCATACTTTTTAATAAAGGGCCATCAAACACTCCCAAGTCAAAAAGAATTCGCTCCCAAATCATAGCAGATATTCTCATAAATACTCATGTCCCTACCATTTCAGCACTGACACTACTGCTAAAGTGATGAACAAAATCCCAAGGTAGGAATCTTCTCCACTCCTCGTTATACAATCGGCGATGCTCATCATTTGGTCTCCCTACATCCTCTACGAGAGCTAAACAAATACAAACCAACAGAGCACCACCATTTGTTCATCTAACAAGGGATCATATATATGTACTATCACCATGATGGCTTGTGCGGGGGCCGCCACAAAGGCGGCCAATTAGCCTCGCGTGCAGTGCAATCGAAGCGTGTCGTCGAACCTTCTCCCCAAAGGCGTCGGCTGGTAGTGGGTCGGCGCGCGCGCGCGCGCGACGCGACGCGACGCGTGCGCGTGGCCGCCCATTGCCCTCCTAACCCTTCCCTTCTCTCTCTCTCTCTCTCTCTCTCACTCTCCCTATATATATAATATATATATCTGTGTGTATGTACAGAGATCTTTCTTTACAGCTTTCCGCAGCTAAGAAGCGAGAACAAAAGATCCAGGTTTCGAGAGAAAGATAAAGGGGTTATGGAACCCACCACTCATGGTGGTTTGTAGGGTGCATGACCCCCAGTGGGGAGAGCCACCGTCTGAATTCAAAAGAGAGTGGAGGCCAGTAGAATAGCAAAGGCTTGCCATGGTTCATGTGGTTGGAGGTATCGTAGAAAGGGTAAGGCACTAGGATTACAAGGAATAAAGGGTGTGTGAGAGAGGGGAGGAGGGGAGGATTATATTAGGAGAGTGGTGGATATGAATCGTGATTGAGCAGCTCACCTGACCTTGGGCTTCTCGTGATGTCTCTTATAAGTATGGTGATTATATTAAGGGAGGAGAGAGGGAGTAATATAAATAGGTTGAGCTCTTTGTTTGGTTCCTTGAGCATGTGACTTTAGGTCTGGGCTATGAGATTCTTCATGAATTGTTTGTTAATGAGAGTTGCTTGATTGAATTAGGTACAAGTGTAAACTATGTTATTGTCTCATCTTTTCTCAAGTTAGGGACTTCAGTTTTCTCTCTAATCAGTGCTCTGCTCACAAGAATGAGACAATTGTTCCTATAGCTAACCAGCCTAGCCTGTTTTACTAATAGCAGTAACATGTACAGCAGTCGACATATTGCACTAGATCGTGTTAATTTTACTAATCATTTCAAAGGTTAAAATTGATAGGAAAAAAAAATGATTTTAAATATTAATATAATAAAAATATTATGAACAGGCAATATTAAAGATCAAACACACAATATTCTAGTTGAAAAGATGGAAACCAATCACAGCAGGCCGTGTGTTAAATATTCTGATTACCTTGGCGCAAATTTAGCTAGAGATTTTTGATGATTTTTTTTATGGAAGACTAGCAGATTTTAAATTTAAAGTTCGCACACATCATCGGAAACGGTTTACTTGGTTTAGATTTGCCGTGAGTGTGGCTTGGATACCCAAGTCACAGACGACTTAACTAATAAATGAAATAAATAAAGAGACAATTGGTGATAACCCCATGTTAATGAAAGTTTTTCGTAAAACCCACATTTGTCAGTTTCTTAATGTAATAACCTCATTTGTTAATTATTTTAGTTGATTTGTTAAGGTTAGATGGCAAGAATAGCCCTATGAATTTATTAAAATACTGATTTGGGTTCGAGAGAAGAAATGGTAGATCCGACAGCTGATATTTGCCGAATCTTGATCGCCGGTGAAGAGGGCCCCTCAGAGCGCGAGACCGGTGCAGGAGAGTTTGTGAAGGTTTAAGGAGGCGATCCACCAGGTCCAATCGTGGAATAGGGCTTCGAGGTGGCCAGATCTGGAGGTTAAATGGCGTTGGTTTTGGGTGAAGTTGGTCAGCGTCAGGGAAGTCGACTACGAAAGCAGTGAAGGGTACTAAAAGGTCTAGGAAGATGAGGCGAATATTTTAGTGTGGTTGGATTGGAGTTTAGTGAAGCGAGTAGGTTTGTAGGGGGGTCGACGGCGGAGGGGATCTTGGTGGTGGTCGTTGGTGATGGCGGAGGCGACGGTGAAGGTGTAGGAGGCATGAGGAGGGCAGAGGAGGCGGTAGTGAACGTTTTGGCGGTTGTTGAGAGGAGCAGGGGTGGCAGGAGTGGCGGTGACGACGAGGCAAAGGATGCAGCTCAGGGTCAAGCTGACTCGAGCCACGAACGAGCCCGGACAATGAAGTCCCGGCTCGAAGGTGAGCCGAGCCAAGCCGGCCCGAGGAAGAGAGAGAAAATCAAGGGAAAAAATGAAAAAATAGAGGAAAAAAATTCGAAAACATTAGGAAAAAACTAGGAAAAAAATTAGAAAAAAGTGTGAAAAATATGAAAATAAAATATGATAAATAAATTGCTAATCTGAGATATTGACTCGATTTGTTGCTCCGAAGTGTGCTGATGGCGGGCCGTGAGCGAGCCCAAGCTCAAGGAGAGAGAAAATACAAATAAAATAGAGGGAAAAGTGAAAAAAATGGAAAAAATGTGGGAAGTGGGATATGAAAGGCCAGGGCGGAATAGGGCTTGGTGGCTATTGAGCATCAAGTTCTCTTGATTCATTTTCATCTTTATTGATTACAATAAATCATTCATTTTCATCTTTTTGTTCGCTTGATTGATTTTCATTTTTGCTGATTACAGTAAACCATTTATTTTCATCTTTCTGTTCCCTTTAGTCATTTTCATCTTTCTGTTACTTTGAGTCATTTTCATCTTTTTTTGTTCCATTGATTCATTTTTATCTTTATTGATTACAATAAACCATTGATTTTCATCTTTTTGTTCCCTTGATTCATTTTTATCTTTGTTAATTACAGTAAACCATTCATTTTCATCTTTCTGTTCCCTTAAGTCATTTTCGTCTTTGTTGATTATATTAAACCATTCATTTTCATTTAAAAAGATAAAAATTGAGTTTAAAATATGAAAATGCAAGAAAGATAAAAATGTATTTAAAAAGATGAAAATGCATTTAAAAACATGAAAATGCATTTAAAAAGATGAAAATGGAGCTAAAAAGATAAAAAGAAAGTTAAAAAGAAAAAAATGGAGTTAAAAATAAGAAAATGCAGGAAAGATAAAATGCATTTAAAAAGATAAAAATGCATTTAAAAAGATGAAAATGAATTTAAAAAGATGAAAATGCATTTTAAAAGATGAAAATGTACTTTAAAAGATAAAAATAAAGTTAAAAAGATAAAAATGGAATTATAAGGATGGAAATGCAGGAAAGATAAAAATGCAGTTAAAAAGATAAAAATACAGTTAAAAAGATGAAAATGAATTTAAATAGATGAAAATACATTTAAGAGATGAAAATACATTTTAAAAGATGAAAATGCATTTAAAAATATGAAAATGGAGTTAAAAAGATAAAAATAAAGTTAAAAAGATAAAAATGAAGTTAAACATGTGAAAATGTAGAAAGGATAAAAATGTAGGAAAGATAAAGCTGGGTTGATGGCTCGATCTCGTTGGATTAGATTTAGCCCAATCAGAGTTGGATTATGCGTGATTTGATCAGATTAGGCTGGGTCTGATCATATTAGGCTGGCTGAGGACTTGAATTTGAAAGGATCAATCTGGATCAAAGCATATCGAATCAAATCGGGTGGGATTTGATCCAGTCCTTTGAGTCTGGCTTGGTTGAACCAGCTCAGCCCAGAGCATCTTGATGGGGAAGAAGATGCTCGCGACCCTTGGAAGACGGGCATCGGCCCTGGATTGATGGATCTCACCTAGAAGGGGGCAAACGAGGGTCGCAACGGTGACAAGACGTCGGATCCGGTGGTAGATAGGTGCGGGGGGGGGGGGGGCGGCGCGGGCTTTGGTGAGGGTTGGAGGTCGGTGACGATCGGCGTCATCAAACGGAGCAGAGCCGTCTACGGGTGCTGGAATCGGAATAGGGGAAGGGTCTCGATGATGGGCAAGATCGGATGACGGTTGCCGGTGACTGGAAGGGCGGAATCGGAGGAGGTCGGGCGTCGTCGGCAATGGAGAGGGAATGAGGAGAAGGAGGCGGCGTCGTTGGTATGAAGCTTGGAAGGCGAGGGTGGCGGGGAACGAGGTGGTTGGAGTATGGAGGGGTGGTGGCCAAGGTCGAGGGTGCCCGCGTGCACGCCGAAAAAGGAGAAGTTGTCAGGATTGTAGAGGTCCACCAATGCTTAGGAGGCGAGAGGAGAGAGGGAAGAGAGCGAAAAGGTTGGGAAAAAAAAGTAGAATAAAGGTATTTTTGATTTTTTTTTTATTGATTTGGGCTTATTGTCCCAAGAAAAATAGGCCCGGGGTTTTTAACAAAGTTGCTAGGATTTTGGACGGAGAGAGAGTCTAATATGGGTTCTGGACCAGTGCCGCATAAATAAAATGGGACGATTGCGCTAGCTGTCTAGAGTTGAAGATTAATGTAATTCCCAGGGCGCTACTTGGTAGATATATTAGTTTGTTCTCCAAATGGATTTGTTAGGGTCTGACTGCATTAACTATCCTTAATCGAGATTGACCATGTCCTAAAACAAGGTTTAATTATGGAGGAATCTCTTTCGATATAGTTTGTTTGTTGCTTTCTTAGCTAAGCCATACAAATAACTAATTCTCAATGATTGAGCTCTTGCAATTTTTTAAAATAGTAAAGTTTAGCGGTAAAAAATTGCATGCAGGTTGTTGGAACTTGGAAGCATGTACACTTACCCTTAAAAAACGGAAAGATAAAAACCAATTTCAATCAATTATATATTTTCAAATGCTTAATCATAGTGTATGATCTTTTGTATTTGTAAACCCTATCTTAGTACCCGAATAAATTTGACAAGGTCCTCTCAACATACTTAAGTAAACAAATGCCCATGTATCTTTCATTTATTTGCTATTTGAGCTTATTTTTCGGACTTAATATTTTAACTGATGTAAGCAACGAAACACCATAAGCTTATATCACTATAAGCTTATATCACTTCGGTGTACCCAAAAACCTTGGGCTGCAAGTCACGTTTATTTTTCCAAATTAAATGTCACATCGTGATCAAATAATAGATTTTCGTTTATATATATATATATATATCACAGCTACCATGATTTAAACCTGTGATCACTCCTATGTTCCTATAATATATATATTTATTTTTTATTCATGCGCATATATGCATTGCCAGCCTGCACACCACGTGTACTCACTTACTAGGCCAATAATAACATGATCACTTATCTCCTCCTGCACGTACTGTATCCAATAATCTTTTTTTTTAATTTAGACACAACTGCTGATATGTGCACCCTCCATCCTCACAGAACGCACCCCCACCCTTGTCCACTTGCTTTGGCGTCTACGGTCGGATTCTAGACCGTCCGTACGATCAAATGAGCCAGTTTAGCTCGATCGGACGGCTCGTATTTTTCCATAGCCTTCGGCATTTAACCGCTAAAGCTCTCTATATAAACAAAGGCGGCCCCCCATTTGAACACTCGCCCCACTCCTCTCCAACCCTCTCTCTCTCTTGCCCCCCCCCCCCCCCCCCCTCTCTCTCTCATCGTCTTCGTCTCCATTGATTCCTAGGGTTGCGACCTTTTTCTAAGCTTCGTGGAAATGGCGACATCCTTCTCTGATTCTTCTTGAATCTAAATCTAGGGTTAGAATACTCTTTCTCGTCTGTTGTTTATGGCGGATCTGATACGAAACGCTAGGAAGGGGGGTTTATTCGTTGGGTTTTCCACCAAGATTGCAGTGCTCGTCGGCGGCTGCGCCGCCGCCGTAGCCGGCCTGGCGTTCCTCTCCTTGACTTTCTCGTTCGGTGATGTCGCCTCAGCATGGGTCTCCTACCGCTCTTGCCTCTCGTCGTCCTATCTCTTTATTGCCGTTAATCTCATCGTCTTTGCTATCTGGACGCTCTCACAAACGAAGCACGACCACCACAACGACGAGCCTCCCGCACCGTTGGCGGTGGCGGCGGCCGCGGCCGCCGCCGTCTCAGAGAATCCCGGAGATCTCGGAGGGGAGTCGTCTCCTCCTCCCAAGACCTCCCCGGATACGTGGCACGACCAACTCGCGGATCCAGCCCCCAGATCCGGCGAAGAATACGGATCCTCCGAAGTCTCCTGCCTTACCGTCGACTCTGAAGACAAATCCCCCGTCTCCTCCCGCCTCCAGATCAGCGTCCCCATGGAGGATGCCGATGCCGAGGACACGCTGGAGGCGCGATGGAGGGTGATCATGGAGGGCGGAGCATCGCCGGTGAAGCGCAATCTCCGGAAGAGCGACACGTGGGAGCGGTCCTCCAGGCCGGAGATGGCTCCGAGATCTCCTCTGTCGAGGGCAGCGCCGCCTCCGGCTACGCTGCCGGAGCCGGCGGTGCATAGGGGGTTGACAGCGTCGGAGACGTTCAGAGGCGCGGCAGTGAGGGGCGGAGGGTTCAGGGGGAGGGAGTTCCTGGGCCGCACCACTCAGGACGACATGGATCGGAAGTTCGATGACTTCATCAGGCAGAACAAGCTGCAGATGCGGCTCCAGCGACAGGAAATCCGCGCCTGATTAGCTCCGTTCACTAAAGTTTCCGGTTGTTTGTCCACTTCGTTAATATATATATATATATATATATATAGTTTAGCTTAGTTATGTAGGTGGATTTCGATGATGAATGCTGGACGGAGATAGATAAAGAAGAAGGGTTTGATGGGTGTATTTTGGTTTTATGTATATCCACTGGTAGCTGGGGTCAGCATCTTCTTTCATTCTCGTATTGCGTCGCGTGGTGGTGGAGGAGAGCAGGACGAAGGAGAGGTACTTTCTCTCTCTACCACTCATCCTCTACTCTTCCTTCCAATGGCTCGTGTTTCCAGAACAACTGCTGCAGTAGTTTTCTTTTGGTCTTGCTCTGCTCTACTTATCAGACCGTACTGTGTTTTTTTTTCTCCTGGTTTTCTGGGAAAAAAAAAGTTTGTTGTTCCGGAAACTTCTTCCGTTTTGAAAAATTTCTATTGATGGTAATGTGTTTTTGAATATATTTTAATTGGCATCGGAAATGGTAAAAAGAGTGTGCCGGATTTTGTACGAAAAAGCTCGATGTGGACCTTGCTGGCTCTTGTGTGGCTTATAACCCTCCAACTCTTTAATCTTTTGCTGTTTTTTGACGTTGTCCATCCTGTCTTGGTTTGGATTTATTATATAAAAGAAATTGAGTCTGTTTTCTTCTGTGAGCTTAACTTTTTTGGATGATTAATAGTACAACAGTGTTTTATTAATTACAAGTCCGACATGCTAAAACAAGTGTGCTGCTGTACATGGCAGGGGTACTGTTCAGTTGTTAAATTAGTGGTAGAGAAGATGGGTGCGGATCCCGGGGGGTCGCGGATTAGAGTTTGCTGACTGGAGTCGGTGCACCTGCGAGCTCATGATGGGTATCATCGAATCCGAATCGAAAAGCGCTTTGGCCGCTGACTGCAGCGCATCCTCATTTGTTTTTGGAAGACTGGTTTGCGAAGCTAATTAACACGCACCTCTAGAGCTGCTGGATGGATGATCCCTCGGGCTAACCCTCTGTCTCTCTCTTCATCTCTCTCTCCCTGTCTTCACGCGCGTGTGTACATATATATATCTTGCTTCTTTTAACCTATCACATGATCGAGTTCAAATGGTTTTGTAATATGATACTTGTCTTGTTTATAGTCCCTTCCTTGGTCTGTATAGTAGCAGTGTGAGTGTTGCTTGTGCTTTTCTTGTATGTAGCTGGGGATGTTGATCCTAATCCTAAATAATAATAATAACTTGTGTTCATGAACTCTTCATCTCTTTGATATTTTTAGTCACATCAGAACTGTTGTTGTATATCACATGAGAGAAACGTGGTCCAATATCATCGAACACGACGGGGGTTTGTGCCAGCTGGAGGAGCTGCTGCTGCAAATATATATCTAGTCTTTTCGTTTCGTTGGCATGAGGTAAAGAGGGAATTTTTTATGTTGGCTGGCTGCCAGATGAGAGCACAGCGTATGCTTTTGGACAGCAAAAAAGCAGTAAAAGGTTGGCCAAGACTCTTGATTTCATTCATTCCATGCTTCTTTAACTTCACATGGGATTGCAATCCAAACGGATGAAGCGATCCGTAAAGTGACAATTTGAGAACTTGAATGAGTTGGCATATGACTGTGTTTGGCAACATGAAGCTGGGCTAGTCCGGACATGATGCCCTAGCTGTAGGGCTCCTGTACGTGTCCTAGCTCATGTGTCCTTTCCTTTGGAAGATCGAACCTGCTGTGATAGTGACAAACGCCCTTACAACTTAATTTGATCATATCATAGATACCTACCTCCCCGTACAAATCACCGATCGTAATAGTATATTCCCTGTGAGAAATCCCAAGGCATCGCACGAGATTGGTGCCGACCATACGTGTATGTATGCCGTCATGACACGCCATACGGCCACCAGCTACTCGACCTTCTAAGTCTACACGATGGTTGAGATATACTGGTCAACAATTGAAAATTGATAGAAGAAGGTAGCTAGGATCTCTAATTTGGAGATCATTTCCTGACATGCTTGACCTGTATCAACTGATGAATTTTTATAAGGAGACTTAAGTGAAGTCATATTTTTTAAGAATATCACGTCGGTTAACATTATGCTTAGGTGTACCATTTTTACATGTATTTTTTTTCTTCTTCTTTTGAATAGACAAACCCCAAGGCTACACTACCGTTATCTCACAGTTATAGCTCCGACAAACAGCATTCCACCAATAAGCTATTTCACTTAGAAATTTGCGGCAATCACTTCCACATCACATATAAATGTAGACTAACCTTGTAGTCCAATTCACGCATGCTTCCTATTTTCCTAGATGCAAAAGCTTGAATTTTACCTATCAACCCAAAAACTTAAAGCTGAGAGTAATATGTATATATAGCGTAACACGCCTCATCGAATGCTTTGCTCTGCTATGCTCCCTAAGGTGGTGTTTGGTTGCGGGACAGGTTATTCAAGGTTTAGAGATTTATCGGATTAATATGTTGGAATAAACAGTGGGATAAAATTATTGAGGATTTATTCCAGCTTTACTGTTTGGCTGCAATTCGAACTAAACATGCTCTAAATTTTTACCATTCATCCCGAAGCTTAAGCAGCTTAGTGCTTGACGGGCAATGTTAATCTCTTCCTTGGAATTACTATTCTTATGAACTTCGGAATCTGCGCATTTCCTTGTAAAAGCAGTGCAGACATTTTGTGCTCCTAATTAGGGCACGCCTATCTCTAAAAAAATATGTTTGATATTTCTCAAAGGCTACCGTCATCTCATTTTGAACAATTCTTCCCTCATGTTGTTTAACATTGACCATTGACTACATAAGTATTTAAAGGAGTTGCTTATCCTGTCTAACAACAAGTAGAACAAGGGTCTTTGAATGAAAGGATTAGACAGATCAAGCTTATCAGCTGTCACTTATCTGTAAGAATCAAGCCTAACTACACTTTTTTCAAATGTATTGGTTCTTTAGTTCTTTTCATCACATGCATACTTACCTTTCAGAGCCACCTTCTTCTTCTAGACTACCCAACCATTAGCTATTTCCTTTGTTTCTTTTTTCTCAACTAGAAGTTGATAGATGAGATAATATTGTTTATATAAGCACATCCTATTTTGTTTGACTTCTTGCAAATCATTTGGATCTGGTGTGTTACTAATAACTTGTGAAAATCTTTTGGGTTTATTAGGTTTCAGTGTTTGATATTATATAATGGTTAGGGTTTTCTGCAGGAATTAAATGGGTAAAGACAAGATGGCCTGAAGTGAGGTTGATGCTAAAAATTTAACCTATATATGCCATATATGAGTCACCTAGCTAGCTTCATGCAGCTTTTCTTCTGTCAGTCATTCCTAATAAAAGGTTGTATGAAAATTAACCTAGCTAGTTTATATCTTATCATGTAATTAATAGCAAGTGCATATATCAGCATGTGATTTATCAGGAAAATTAATCAAGGTAAAACCAAAATCTGAAATATCCAAACTAATTGTTCAGATTCATACTTAGAGAACCAAGAAATTATGAAATGGATTTTTCAGCAAAACAAACAGAAAATGCAAAATGAACAAGAGTTCTACACTTCTACTATAAATATGTCTGATTTGGCTAAAAAAAAAAGTTTGTTTGCATCTTGAAACTAATCTGCTTAAATTATTTTTTTCCCTTCATAATCGATATCATGTCACACCGTCTATTTTCCTTTAGTTAGCTGCATTAACTGCAAACAGCTCTGTATTTTATTGTATCTTATCTTGTTTTCTTTCTTAATTTTCATCAGCCCTGGCCTAGATCATTTTTTGACATGATATATATAGATAAAGTTTGTTTGCTTTTCACCCTAAAAAAAGTTTGTTTGCGTATTGAAATCACAGACGCAAGGTATAATTTTCACATATATTATACTCAAGCAGACGTAAGGTGGATTACATCAGAGATCATAATCAAAGATTATAATTCTAATGAAATTTATAGAAATTAAAGTTCATGTCAATTTATCTTAAGTCTTCTTGATCGAGTATATATATATAGCAATCTTAATTTGATGTTAATTTCGGATGTGATCTAATGGACGCAACCTTTTATACTTACTTTTCATGTACAGATATAATTAATGCTTGTCTATTATACTAAACACAACACGGCTTATTTACATCAAAGATCATAATCAAAGATTATAATTAATTCTACTGAAAATTATAGAAAGTAAAGCTGCTGTCAATTTATCTTTCGTCTTCTTGAGTATATATATCGATGGCGATCTTTGATGTCAAGTAACGATGTGATCTAATGGACGCGACTTTCTATACTTTTTCACAGATATAATTAATGCTTATCTATTACACTAAACACAACATGGCTTGTTTACATATGATATGAAAGATACAGCTTAAATATCTCTACGTAGGAGGTGACATCAGAGTTCGATCAATGATGTCGGCTAGAAAGAATTGATCATGATCTGTGACTTCATCTCATCCACATTATGAAGCCAACCATCCAAATTAAGGACGATGTGTCTCATGTCTATCAACGGAAGATGGTAACGTTTCCTTGATGGAGAAGAGACTTATTATAGTACCACAATATATTCCTAGCTAGTTAGCACTTAAACTAAGAAGTTTGGTGATAGTTGTGCAATACTGAGACAGCAACAGATCGGATTAATTAATGCTTTAGTCCAAGCCATATATAGCTAGGACGAAGGCATCCAATTAAGTTGAATAGTTATTCGGGCGACTTCGCGCGTCGAGCCATGATCACGACCTCACGTCCGCATCGATCTTTTTCCGATGCTATCTTGCCTCCCCAACTTGAGTAAAGCAAGCTATCAAACGATTAGCCGTTGGTCTCTCGCCGTCAGCCCATATACTACAATGACCTATATAGCTCTTAATTGCTTGTATGAGTGTATCATTAATTAATTAATTAGCTCTTCAAGTGCCATCTCTTCTGAAATTTCTATGCACGCATGCATGGCATGATGTTTATTGAATTAAACCCATCATTTTGATCGTGATATCAGATCAAATATTTGAATCTTTAACCCTTGTCGTCTTTAATTAAAACTATATACTAATGTCACTTGTTTTTCCAAGATAGATAGGAAACACTCGGCTCTGTTAGCTCTTGATCTCAATCTGATCATCTCTAGGGTGGCATGCAAAAAGAGTACAACTCTATTATTAGCAAGCAAACAAAGAGATCTTTCCCTTTTGCCTTTCATCTTTTCTATAGCTCCCAATTCAAGTGGAGTCACCTTCCAACCGACAGCTCTACCACATCCTAGCTATCAGAGGGTATGCTATGGGTTGTACATGATAATGACACAGCCATGTTATATGCTGCATTTTTCCATCAACACTAGGGCAAATATATATCCCTCATGTGGAGATGATGAATGCTGGACTTTTCTAATTAGAGAAAGCAGCAGCGACTAAGATATTCGTGGCTTGCAACTGTCACTGATCATCTGTTTTCTCTCGAAAAGGAGAATGAAAGCTTTCAGCGTCTGAAGAAAGGTAAAATTAATAAATTCCATTTAGTGGGTCAATTCATCAGGAAATAATAATTCCAAAGAACTTGTCCTCATCAATATATCCCCGGTCGGCCTTGCTATCAACTCGATCGATCAAACGCTAGATAGTGATACGTACAGACTCTTAACAACTCCATGGAAATAATGACTCTCATATCCAAACTGACTCAAGTGAGCACGACCTATGGCTAAAGATGGCGGCAGCTAGGACATAAATGTGGATGAACCTAAGATTCAATGACACATTTGGTTCGCCCATTCTGATCGGAATGGAATGGCTTTTCACATTTCGAGTAGGCATTCCGTCGTTTAGTTCTCCCATTATGGAAGAAATGGAATGTCTCATTCATCCTCAAAAAAGATCACCCATTCCTCCCACCTATGATATAGGCCCATTCCATTCAGGTCTGAATGATGAATGTAATGTCTAATGACATAATTATCCTTATGTAATCAATCTCAATCCCGGAATTAAATCACTTTAATCCTTAGATGAATTAAATCTTCACCGTTGGATTACATTCAAATCAATATATTTTATATGTATATATTTTATGTGTATCTATTTTATATGTATATTGTCATACCCCGCCCCAATTAACATCCAAATTTACCTTTAAAAAATTCAAAATTTCGGCATGATCTCTAGGCACGGGCACATGAATTCTCAATACACAACATGTCAACATGATTATTATTCAACCAAATTCTTCAACAAATTCATAACCTATGGGGTCACTTTTGTCCCATAACATTTATTCACAAGTGACAAATGTACATACATTAAATCCATCAGGTTTCATGTACATAAATATATAATCATCAAAATACACAATAATTAAACTATAAAATCACAATATACAAGTCTCCCAAAACTCCGGTATATATACAAAGTATTATCATACATAAATTGAGAGTCAAGGTAAAGAATACAAAAAGAAATAGGGATACAACCATCAACTATCCATCTACTACAAAACTAACTATCAATCATAAACATACTAAATGATGCATCATCACTGTACATAATCTCCCTGGGGTGCACTGATCTCGGGCCTACCTGTATGTCAGGCACAAAAAACCAAAGGATGAGCTCGAAAGTCTAGTAAGAGTAACTTGTAAACAATTTAAAACTATGGTGTAAACCCACCTATCCTGAGCCTAATATTGCATGGCTAGTCTGGGAAAGTCTTACATGCACAGACGCCGCGTCCGACAGTCAGCGCTCGTCCAGACCCCTCTAAACTCTATACCGACCTCAGTATGCTAGTATAGGGATAACATTATGATAAATCGTAAAATGCGCATAATATAACTTGTCAACTTTGCTCTGTTAGTGTCCTAGTAGTGTATTACTAATATTTTCTTAGTGTATTTCAAGTACAATGAGTCCCAAGAATACCTCCATTGATTTCACGATGAAAAAGTTGCAAAAGATGAAGAAAAAGTGAAAATAATCATATTTGGATCGATCTAGGATTATTTCGGATCGATCCAATATGTTGGATCGATCCACTGTGAGGTTGGATCGATCCATACCTTCCTTCCAGAGACTCATATTGGGTTTTTGCACGTTGGATCGATCTACTGTTAATTTGGATCGATCCAACAACCATTTTCAGAGAACACCTTTTCAGCCATTGTACAATGGATCGATCCAGGTTCCTTTTTGGATCGATCCAAATCTTTCTAGATCGATCCAACAACCCATTCCAGAGCCTCTTTTGCAGTTTGCACATTGGATCGATCCAGATCTATTTTGGATCGATCCAAGACGTTAGAAAACCAAAGATTTACATTTTGGATCGATCCAAATCTATTTTGGATCGATCTAAGATCGGCTGACGGGTAGAAACGGACGGTTTGTCGCGCCCCGGCCCAGAAAACCCATCCCAGTCCGGGACACGAGAGGGAAACCTACATCTACTGACAACCAACAGCGGAGAGAGTTACAATAAACAAAAGGCGGAAGTAAAGTTAACATTAACTATAATAAAACATTAAATACATCAGAGTTATACAAAGTTTATAACATTTACAATTTCAAAAGGGAATAATACATCGCCTGAGGTCTCCGCAAACACACAGCAAAAGCCCTCCTGGCCCTCAAACATGATCGACGGGCGACGCGCTGCCGTAGGACGAACACCGGGGAGCCACAGGGGAAGAGCTGGTACCTGTACCTACAAATACCGCGGTCCAGGTAGGAATGAGTAAAAAGCTCAGTAGGGTTCTACTCTACGACACACACAAGGAAGGCGACTCCAACCGTAGTAACTCTGTGCCAAGTGCTGAGGCCTGCCAGGGACCCCATAAATCCCGTCAATAACCCGAAGGGTACATGTCCAAAGTACGTCCCTCCGACGGCCGCTGTTCAGGGGTGGACTACCTCCGACAGTCCTTGACACAGGTTGGACAATGACGCTACCCGTAGGACACCCCTCTCCAAGCGGGACCTCCACACTTGGCGGAACAACCGTGGTTACGACAACCATCTCCCAGCACTCAAAGCACAGAGCCAATACAACCCCTAAACTCCAAATCAAAGGCTAAGTCCAAACCGGGACTCCACCCGTCCCAACGTTACCCCCTTAAGGTTCCTACCCACGCAGACCTCTCCCGACTCAACAGGGAGAACCTCAGCCCATGTAGGACACCCGTCCCCATGCTGAAATGCAAGCAGGACAACCCATAACGGGGTAACGCTAACCACAACTTAGCAATTGATACTGGAGTTCTAGGGACAACCCCAACCCACGATCAACCTATCATGCCTATAATGCGCAAGAAAGCAAGACAATAAAAAAATAGAATAAACAGACGGATAATTAACAATATTAACAGACAGATAATGAAGCAGTAAAGCAGATAAGTAAAACAGTAAAGCATGCAACAAACAAGACAGTATAAGCAAGCAAATAATATAACAATATAAACAAAACATCAGTTATAGTAATATTAACAGATAGATATAAAGCTGTAAAGCAGGCAACAAACAAGACAATATAACCAAGCATCAGCACAGGGCACACCTTCGGCCCATTTATACTAAACATGCCATAAACGCTAATGAACAGTAAAAATATGATATTATATTCCGACATATAATATTATATTCAAACATGTCCAACGGATCAAAATCCGGCATTACAACGGCGTCCACAGCCGTCAGCCACGAGTAGTACAACGGGATACAACCCGGATCAAACAATACACATTAACTAGGGCACACCCTTGGCCCAAATACAACGATAGCAGTAAACAACTAATACAAAAGGCACACCAGCAGCCCGCTTATCAATCTAAACATCCCAAGGGGCATTACTCCCTTGGTTCAACCACGAGCCCCACACGGGCTTAAACATGTATATATAACACATATATAACTAACATCTATGATATGACATGTTCTACGAATTGAAAGCTAATTAGCTATTTGTTCGTCAAAAAGAATACAGATTTGAACATACCGATCCTGGAGATCACTAGGAACATTAAATACGTGAATCCTGAAGCATCAAACACGATAAAACATCGAAGATCCATTGAAAAGCCAAATTCCGGATTACTACAGTGACCACTGTTAAAGGCAACGAAAACTTTGCAATTCAACATCCAAACAACTTCAGATTTCAAATTAAACTTGGGCAGATATAGATTTACATATTGGGAGCATGCTGACCAAGAATTGGATCTAATGGAAGTCTAATCTCCACAGATTAGACTAATCAATTACTTAATTTCAGCTTCGCAGCAGTTTAGGAAACAATTCGTCAAAAATCGTCGGAAAATCCAAAAATCATGAAATCAGCGAAAATCAAAAGATAACTCGATGATCTACAACTTTCATCTTGAAAGGTTCGCGAGATCATGTTCACACAGCTCACAAATCGAGCTCGAACGTGACTGTTCATCGAAGAACAGAGCTTCCAAGAAAATCCGGGAAAAACATCCAAAAATCCGGATAAATCCCAAATCAAATCCCATGAAGGTTCAATCAATCACTAAGCATGATCTAAGGAACTAATTAACACAAAGAAGACAACCAACAATCAAACCAAACCCTAGATCTAGCATATCTTAGAGATCAAGGTAGAAACCCTACATTCAAACGCTAATCCAAGCTTCCTCCTTGCTAATCCGTCGTCCTCCCTCGCCGCCGTCGTCACCAGCTCGCCAGAGAGCCGCCAAAGACCTCCCACAGCCGCAGCCGTCGTCGGAGATGGAAGAGGAGATGCCACGGGGGAGAGAGAGGGAAGGAAGGAGGAGGGAAAGGGGCCCTCGCCGCGCCTCCCGGTCGCCGGGGGAGATGGCCAGAGGATGGCCGGAGGAAGAAGCAACCGGCGCGGAAGGGAGAGGGTAAGGGGTCGGGCACGGGCAAGCCAGGGGAAGGAAGAAGGAAAAAGAAAGAAAAAAGAAAGGAAAGGAAAGGAAGAGAGAGGGAAGAGAAAGCTAAGCCTCTTAAGTGACTAAGCTGGTCTAGTTGAGTCAACTAATCGGAGTGGATCCGATTTGACCCCAAATTGCGATCTCGCCGCAATCTCATCCGGATCTTATGATCGCGGACGCTCCTACTGGATCTATTCAATCACTTACACCAAAACAAGGCATGTTTGTGCACACGCGGGTGTGAAACAAACCATCAAGGTGCAATTTATCAAATTGCCCTTGCGGTCCACAACGAGCCACAGGAATAGAGGGACGGGTCCTCACAGTTCAGATCTAATCTGATGGTCCATGACCTAAGGCCTATAAATAGGAGTTTTTGCTCTTATTTGAGGATCCTTTTTCCATCTCTTTTTTCAGCTCTTCTTCAGCCTTCTCCCCTTCTTTTAGCTCTTGAGATTTCTCCTCTAATTCTTAAGGATTTAGGGCTCTACAGGTTGGATTTTGATGGAGAATATGGGTCAAGCCACCTCTTCCATGAATCTCCTACCTAAGATGAGTAGCTAAACCCCTTCTCCTTGGGAATTCCTTGATGTCTTAGGGTTTGTTTCTTAAATTTCTCTTCTGTTTCTTGATGTAATGACTCTTTGAGATGGTTTTTGTATGAATTCACATTTAATTTCATATTTCTTTAATGAAATCAATTGTTGAATGGTTTGATTACCTCTTCTTGTATGTGATTGTATAGATATTGTATGCTTGATAGGTAGTTGACTTAATTCCTCAAAGAATAGGTCATGCTAGAACCATGGCCATCTATCTTGGAGGGATATTTGTTCTTAGGATAGAATCTTGAGGTGCTAGAACCACCCCAAGTCATCACTATCCTATTTACAATTCATGTCTTCGATGGTGGGTTGGAGTGAGATATTAAACCCATCTCAACCTAATATGTTATTCATACAAAGCCTTGATTAATTGCCAACAATATGACCTTAACCCGGCGATTGTTGAGTTATGATCGAATTAAAGCCTCGATCATGGATCTTAACTGTGAGGACCTGCCCCTCCATTCCTGTGGCTCGTGTTGACCATCAGGGGTAATTTGGGAAATTACGCCTCGTGGGTCGTTTCACGTCTTGTGTGCACACACAGACCTTGGTTGATGCTTGTGTTTGACCAGAAAGGTTAGGTGGACCCGGGGTCGGAAGTTATGGGCTTGGGCCTGAGTCTCAGCCCAAGGTTGCCGTTCTGGGCAAGGGAGATCGATCTGCATGGCATGGAGATCGATCTCTCTGTGCCTGGAAGTCGTTGGCGGTGGCGTTCGAAGGACGGCCACGACGATGGCCGTCGCTTCCCCTGTCAGGGGAGGGAAGACTTTCCCTCCCCTCCCCCAGCTTTTCCCCGCCTTCTCCGGCTTTTCCCGGCCTTATCCCCTTCTTCCCTTCTTCTTTTCTTTCTCTTCTTCTTCCTTCTTTCCCCGAGCTCTGTTTCTTTCCCTTGGCCGGCTGAGCTTTTCTTCGCCGTTCTTCCTCCTCCGGCCACCTTTCCTGGAGCTTGAAGGCTCGTTGGGTTCGTAGCGAGGCGAGGAAGGTCCTAGGCTAGGCCTTGTGGATCGAAGCTGCGTTGTAGAGGTAGGGTTCTTCCTCTAAGACTCCGGTTGCTTTATGGGTTTGAGATCCGGTTTTGTTTTCCTTAGATCTTCTTGTGTAGTTGATGCTTTCCCGTTTTGAAGCCATGAGTAGCTTCGTGGTGTTTGGATCTACCAGCCATCAAGTTTGATGAGGAAAGGTTGCGGTTTCCGGCGGTATTCTTCGCCGTCCGGCCGCCGGTGAACCCATTCGGATCGATCCCATACGGCTTGGGATCGATCCCTTTGGGGGTGGCATGCCCGCCCGAGCGGGATCGATCTCCCCTGAGAAGGAGATCGATCTCTTGGTGGCCGGCTGAGGTGCTTCTTGGGTCGATCCAGATCGATCTCCATATGGGTGGAGATCGATCCCGTTGGAGGACCGGTGTGGTTGCTTCTTAACTCAGAGAAGATCGATCTCATTGTTGCATGAGATCGATCCCTTTTGAGGCAGGGAGGGTTTTTACTTGTTTAAATGCTGTTTTGCCCGCGGGGCTTCGCATGCAAGTGGTTTTTAACGGTTTTGCCCTCGGGGCTTGTCATGTTATGGATCATGCATGAATACTTATCGCTTTGTGGTTGAACCGAGAGGGTGATGCCTCTCGGGGTGTGTAGAATAAATGAGCTGACGGTATGCCCTTACCGCTTTGTGGTGAACCGAGGGAGTCATGACCCTCGGGAGTGTTTAGAATAAATGGGCCGAAGGTGTGCCCTTGCTGTGTTGGTTGTTTACAGCTTTATCATATTTATCCTGCCCTGTTTTCCTGTGCATTAGGCATGCTATGGTAGGTTGGGTTTGTGTTGGCTCTGCTGCTTGGAGTACCGAGTGATGGTAGTCTCAACCTCGGTTGTTCCGCCAAGTGCGGAGATCCCGCTTGGAGAAGGGTGTCCTACTGGTTGCGTCGTGTCCACCCTGCGTCAGGGTTTATCTTATCGGAGTGGGCCACCCCTGAGCAGTGGCGTTATCGGAGATACGCACCTAGGACAGGAACCCTTCGGGTTATTGACGGGGTTTATGGGGTCCTTGGCAAGCCTCGGTACTTGGCATCAGAGTTTGTCCGGTTGCTTTACCATTGCTTGTGGGTGTTGTAGAGTAGGACCCTGCTGAGCTGTTGCTCATGCCTACCTGGACTGTGTTTGTTGCAGGTGCAGGTGGCCGCTCTGTCCCAGTGTTACCCCCTCGGTCGTCCCGTGGCAGCGCGCCGGCTCCTGACCATGTCTGAGGGTCAGGATGGTTTTGTGTGTGCCTTTGCGGAAACCCCAGTAGGTGTTGTTCTTTTGTGGACAGTTGTCATTGTACTCTTCTTTTGTAGAACTGTTTTTCTGGGACCCTGTACTCTATTATATGTTTTTATAATAGTGTTGTTGTTAAGCTTGCTTCCGCCCTTTCTCTGTGATGATCAGTTGTTTCCGCCAGCTGATCTGTTTAGCCTCAACTGTTTCCGCCAGTTGAAGCTAGTAGGTGTAGGTCCCCCCCCCCTCATGTCCCGGCCCGGTTTGGCGTCTGCGGGTCGGGGCGCTACATTAACCTTGTAATTCCCCGATGAGATGATCCTAACTGACACGCCTTGAAAAGTGTCGCAGTCTTAACAAGTATGCCAAAATTAGAAATTTACAATCCGAATCACTAACTAACCACCAAAGAGGAGCGAACGCCTGCACCTGCAAACGCAGCCCGGGTAGGAGTGAGCACTAAGCTTAGCAGGGTTCTACACTACGACACATAGAAGGAAGAGGGAAACGCAAGAGTGTCACCCTCAAGTAAGACCTGGGTGTATACAGGGGTCCCATAACCCCACCGCGTGTCCCTGAAGCCCAGGGACGACACTCAGTAAGCAGGAACGAACACTGTAGACTCACAACCAGGACCCACGAAACTGCAGGCGGGAAATGGCACCGTTGAATAGGTAACTCCTCTACTCAAAAGTCGTCACAATGGAACACCGGCTACACCTCAGCATCCGACTCAAGGCCGACACGACCTCTATAATCACCAAGCAACATGTGTACCAGTCATCTAGGCCTATCATCCAGTTTGACTGAACACCACAATTCAAACCGGGTCCAAACTACCCAACCCCGGTCCTAGGGCTAAGTCCGAGCTTCCAGCCTCGGGACGGCGACCCACAAATCACCCACGCCCTAACCAATGCAACTAATGCACAACAGAGAATGCATGCTATGAACATACACAGATAAGAGACAAGCATGCAACAGTATGACAAAACATCATATAAGTCCGACTGGATCGCTGCAGCGGTACTACCTATCGCTGTCAGCCGATCCGCAGCGGGTCCCGGCATTACGACGGTACCACGACCGTCAACCACGGACTCCTGCAACGGGAAGCAACACCGAAATCCGCTGATGAACAGTAAAATATAATATTATATGTTCGAGCATATAATATTATATAAAACACCAAAAGTTCTCTACATAGGAGCTAGTTGACCCCGTCGATCCGACATCCAGACGACGTCGGATTTAAGATCCAACTTAGATTCCAGCAGATCTATATGCCATGATCAACATATCCAAAATCCAGAAACATCGAACGGCTAGATTAACAGGAAAACACTAATCAAAATCTCTAATCAAAACTAACTTACCATTGCTTGCTGCAACGCAGTCCACCAGTGCGAAAATCATAACAAATCATAGGAAAATCAATAAATTATGAAATCAGTTGGGTTTAAGAGTAGATTCAAGGATCTACAACTCTTATGTTCATCACAACCCAAGAACAAGCACGTACTGGCCGAAAAACTCGCCGCAAACCGGCTGTTCTTCAAGAACAGCAGAGACCGAAAAATCCGATATTAAACATGCTTAAATCCTACTAAAATCTCAACCAAAGCTTATGAAACTTAAACCAAAAATTATAATAAGCAAGAGGAAGCTAACAACACAAAGATCAGCAAGATCTACCGGCTAGATTAAGAGAAACCCATTAAACTAACTCACGTAGGTAGAACACCTACCGGAAACGCACTCCACAGTTGATCCCCCGCAAACCAGTCATCAACAAGGCTTCAAACCACACCAGGGATCTTCCTCACGTCGTCATGAATCCAACGAGCTTTAAAACACACAAAACGGTGGCCGGAGGAGGGAGAACGGAGGAGAAGAAGCGGTTGCCAGAACAGGGGAAACAGAGCCCGCGGGAAGAAGAGAGAAGAAGGAAGAAGAAGAGAAGAAGAAGAGGAAGAAGAAGAAGGAAAAGGGAAGGGGAAAGCCGGGGAAGGAGGGGAAAAGGGGAGGAGAGGAAGGAAAGTCCTCTCTCCCTCTGACAGGGGAGAGCGACGGCCAACGTGCCGTCCTCTCAAAAAAACCCACCGACCTTCTACAGTCCCGGATCGATCCCACACCAAGTCGGATCGATCCGAGACTGGCTGGATCGATCCAACACTAGGTTGGATTGATCCACATGTCAAAAACCCCTTAAACGGATCTAATCAAACACTAACACAAACAAGGTCTGTGTGTGCACACATGGGTGTGAAACAAACCGACAAGACACAATTTACCAAATTGTCGTTGTGGTCTAAGAAACAATACAATCCACCGGATCACGCGCTCGACGCGAAACAATCAAACGAGCAACGGGTCCGACCCAGCCGGTCGACTCATGAGTAGAGGGACAGGTCCTCACATGACACCTTTGCCTTGAGGTCTCACCGCAGCCCGTGCTTCCTCCTCCCTTGTGTGCTCCTAGACCTTCGCCTTGCCCTTGTCCACCGCCTTGGGCTGCCGACTGACTCCTTCAGTTGGCCCCTTTGCACGGAAGTCCACCAGGGCCTTTGCAGCCGCCATTGCCGCAGAAAGATCCGCAACACCTTATCTTCGCAGCTTCGACTGCGTCCATCCTTGAAGCGCTGCAAGAAAATTAAAGAGTTTGTCTTCCTCCAACATGTTCTTGATGCTCAACATCAACGAACTAAACTCCTTCACAGATTCCTCATTCAGCTAATTCATCAGATTCAGGTTTGCCAAACGCACCCATAGTCTCACACAGGTCCCGTTTGCTTCAAGGAACGGAGAGCTTCTCTTGCAACTCAGGCCGTGTTGCAAGGCAAGAACTGGCCCCGCAGCTGCTTGGATAGCTCCTCCCACGTTTTGATGCTAGGGCACCCCGCGACTCTGTCATCCTCCAGCCTGGTCCGCCACCATAACTTGGCGTCCCCAACCAAATACATTGCCGCCACCGTTAACTTCTCCTCCGAAGTCACCGCCGCAGCTGCAAAGTATTGGTTCATATACCATAAGAAGTTCTCCAACTCCATCTCATTCCGAACACCATCAAAAGGCTTCTGATTAGGAACCTTCCTGCGCTTTGGTTGATCAGCGGCCCCTCCACTGTGCATCGCCCGCTTGAGAACCATCAGCTCATCCTCAAGTTGATTCGTGATTTGCTCGACAAGAGCTCCCAGAGTCCTTAAAGCCTCCGCCGCTTCTTGGGTCCTTCTGTCGATCTCTCTGTCGCGCGCCTCAATCAACTCCTTCAACTCTCGCAACTCCTCCTCTCGAGTGTCAAGGGTTGCCTTCATCTCTTCCAAATGAGCGAAGACTGAAGTCGACGCCCCATCCGCTGGCTGCCCCACCAACGCGATCAATGGCGCCAAGCGATCAGTCCCTCCGTCGCTCGGCGATCCATCGCTGCTCGCCATGGCACCACTTGCCAAAGCTCGCACCAAATCTAGGCTCCGACCTAGCTCCTCGTTCTAACCTCGCTTTGGTACCAAATTGTCACCGAGTTACGCAGCGGATAATTTTTCAAAGTTTAAAGTTACCCGATGACGGCGCCAAGAACCGTTCGCTCCTTGCTCCACGCCTTGGGCGCTCCTTGCCCACGTCAAGACCCGCGCCTCGACGATGTTTGGTGCAGCAAAGTCCGTCCTTGACTAGCCTTTTCCGCGTCTTCTTCTCCTTCCTGCTCAAAAGCACACCAAGGATGAAGGACCTATGGTTTATGGCAAGGGGATGGCCCTCTTCCTTTGTTGATCCAACGATCTTTACAAGAGAATCCCTCACAACTCTCTCTCCCTCCAAGGTACAAAGATCTCTCAATATAGAACCTCCCAAACCCTAGCCAAAGCTTAGATGCCCAACACCTTGGCCGGCCTACTCCTTATATAGAGGAATAGTCCTTGGCTTGCTCCAACAAGCCACCCCTAAAAAGTCCCACTCAAAGTCCTGATTTACATCTTTATCTAGGCTAAGGATAAGCACAACACTGCGTTTTCAAACATAGCTGGACTCTACCTTGAGCTTGACTTGCTTAAAGATCACCATGAGCACCACTTGACTCAAAATAGGACTCCTTCCTATTTGTCCGCGCCAACAGCAAGTTTCCTCGTGCCAAACTTCGTATTCCCCGTATCATCACCTATTCCAAGTCGAATGCACGCAAGACATTTGAATTTTCTCGGCTGGATCGTCCTCCAAGCCCTATCCGCTCCGCCCGGTGCGCTGTCGCCTAGTCCGCCTCGGAGTCGCGCGTCATCTTCAAATTCTTCCGTGCCAAAACCATTTTTTACCGCGTCATCCGTCTTGGACCTTCCATCCCAAGTGGAATTAGATGATTAGCCAGCGTGGCTTGCTCTCTAGCACTTATCGCATCAGCCTGGGCAAGCCAAGTCCTGGTCCGACTAGGACTGGGCATCCTTAACGCGTCGCGCGCTCTCTCGAGTGCTGCACGCGCACTCGACCCGTACGCCCATCTTGGCTGCCTTGGTGCGCGCCCCGCTCGCTTGAATTGCTCGCGCGCGCGTCTTGCTCTGCTGGGCTCACGCCGCACGGCGTCCTGGCGCGCTGTCTTTCTCCTTGGCCCGGTCCACCGCGCCAATGCTCGGAATCCATCGTGACATCTTTGGGGAAATGTCATCTAGCCTCCATCAAAGACTTTTTGCTCGTGTGATCATGATGTTTCCATGCTGTCCATAGGCTTGGTGTGCTGCACCGCGCCCGTGTCAACTCCGGCTGACGCGCGTCATGGCTCATGGGGGGCAGTGTCTATTTGGTGTGTGTGTGTGTGTGAGTGGGGGGGGGGGGGGGGGGGGGGGTGGGGGGGGGGCCTTTTTGCACTAACCGATGCATACATCAGCAGATTTGGTCCAGTTGGTCGTTTCTGTTGACGCAACCAAAAGCAATATGAGATGCATCTTGCTAAGCAAAACATCTGATTGCATTTAGTACTATATTGGGCAGTGCTGCTCCACTACAGGCCTTATAAAGCTGGACATAGACCCCACTGACTAGTAGTACTTCCAAGTATGTAGGGCATTTGTCCTCTGAGCAAGGATAATAGCGTGAACTGCTAAGAAAAAGAATATCCAAGTCAGACAGGACTAATGCCAATATACACACTGTTAAAGATGGTGTTAGATAAACGGACCCTTATATTGTGCGCAAGAAGACTAAAGTAGTTGTTCGCCCCTTCACTGTCCTGTGCAACTAGCCCTGTTCCAGGATTTTGGTTGGTAGCAAATGCCACTGTCAAATAATAGAGGCCCACCCACCATCCGACGACCACCATGCCGTGACCGCTACCATCAGAGCCTTGTTCTGGTCCCTGACGG
>OY986963.1:32666907-32809208 GCA_963920575.1 Narthecium ossifragum | reverse complement strand
GTCGAGGTATTAGTGTGCAAGATAAGACGATAGGTGAAGGAAATGTTAAATCAAGATTCTAGGGCGCGTGAGGATGCTACAGCTCGAAGCCCATACAAACGTTAATATCTACAAACTGACGTCTCTTTTGATCCCTCCTCTTGATGTGCAGCAGTTGGCATCGTTGGTCTTGGAACTTATCATAAAGAAGTTTGGGCATGGGGTAACTAGATTGCTGCAAGTTCAGTCATAGAGGGTGAAATGAATCATAGAGGTGTTAGTGTGCAAGATAAGATGGTAGGTGAAGGAAATGTTAAATCAAGATTCTAGGGCGCGTGAGGATGCTACAGCTCGAAGCCCATACAAACGTTAATCTCGTCAAACTGATGTCTCCTTTGATCCCCTCCTCTTGCTGTGCAGCAGTTGTCATTGTTGGTCTTGGAACTTATCATAAAGAAGTTTGGGCATGGGGTAACTAGATTGCTACAAGTTCAGTCATAGAGGGTGAAATGAAGGCAATTCTGGAAGCAACGGTGAGAGCAAAGTTCCTCGCTCTCAAGAACCTGATTATAGAGTCGGACTCATTGTCCGCTGTTCAAATCCTCAATGGCATGAGAGGATGGCCTCCGGACATAGAGTTCATGGCTAAAGAGATATGGTTTCATGGCCTCCTCTTTGATTCCGTTTTGTTCCTCTACATTCCCAGAGAGTTTAATACGAGAGCCGATAGTGTTGCTCATGCTTGTCGCAAGACCTGGACAATGTTTACTTGGTCCAACGAATCGAGTTTGGAGCTATTACTCCGCATTTGTGGGACTTTGTTTGTAATTACTAGTCTTTGGCTCATCGCATAAAAAAAAACTTAGGCCTTGTTTGGTTTGGGGATAATGAATCCTTATCTCGGTTAAGTCCAGATTATCCCGGTATTGCAGCCAACAGGGGCGGACCCATTCACAAATCAGGGGGGGCCTGGGCCCCCCCTGAATTTTTTTTTTAGCTTAGCCTTCTGTGGGCCCCGCGCCCCCCACTCCTACCCACATAGCCTCTGGGCCCCCCTGAGTTACCCTTACTCCCTTGGCCCCCCCTTACTTGAGGGGCTAGGTCCGCCCCTGGCAGCCAAACACCCTTTAATCCCCACTTATATTCTCATTTCTATCCCCACTTTATTCCCACTTTTCAACCAATCATTGTTAGGTTTTTTTTTTCAATCAATCACATAAAATTTATCCCTACTTTTCACTTTTCGACCAATCATTACTTCATTATTCCTACTTTTCAACCAACCACATTAATTTTATCCCTACTTTTCAACCAAAAATTACTATTTTATCACTACTTTTGAATCAAATATCACACATATCCGACTACTTATCCCAACATATCAATCACTATCCTTTCTAATCTCAGAATTGGTTATCGCATAATATTTGTGAAAAAGGGGGACTTTGTCGAGGTATTAGTGTGCAAGAGGTCCCATCGCCAGTCCTATACTTTGAATCGTTTGATGACGAGAGACTTGTATTTGTATCTCGCAATGCCATTTGAAGTGTTTTCTTGCCTTCAGAAGCCAGAAACTCGAATGGTCTTTTGGCTCTTCCAGTTCATAATTGAAGTGTCGTTAGACTGGATTCGAATTTGAAAACTCATGCAAGTGGTAACCGGCTGAACAATTGTTTACTTTGTACCATATGTCCTATTGACTTCCATCCTGCCAAATCATAGGTGAGATCTCGGCTGAGAGAGCAACCATGAGCCGGAGTCTCTCTGAACACAGGATCTCAAAATTGAGATGAATATAGTTGCCCAATCACTACAGGATAACATTGTACTATATCTGCTTGTGCCTTGTGATCAGTATAACGTGGAAGCATTTGGGACAGCTTCACCGGTGAACAGCTCTGCATTTATATTCTGGTAGCTAACATTATTAGTTCATTCTTTGTTTTTGAAGCATGAGGAGAGCCATGATTGTAAGACTGCATGTTGGCAAGTTGAGCGGCCTCACCTCACCATTAATGGCGTGGGCACTGCCAGCTAAAGAGTTGCAGGTCAGAGAAATGATATGTTCATATGAAGCACTCATCCATCATATATACGTGTGGCCTCGAATTTCCAATCATTTTCTTTTTCACATATTATATGAGAGTTTAATTCAATTACGGACTGTTTAGTTTCGTCGGCCCTGACCAACCTCTTTGTTTTTGTGTTTTGATTGAGTGACGATCTCTGCTTTTTTTTTTGTTCTTCTGGCATTATTTGAGCCTGACGGTCTTTTGTTTTGTGGTTCTTTATAGTTTCTGTTTATAACTCAGCCTCTTTGGGCTTAACTACCCCAAAAAATATATATCATATATAGGAGTGGAGATGGATGAGTGCTTCATATGAAGATATCATTTCTCTCAATGACATGCAACGCAGGCCCAGTACATACGATAGTGTTAGCTGGATTTTTCTTGATCGTGTCTTGGCTGAGATGGTTTCCCTAAGAGATGGCGATCATGGGTTTCTCAGTGTCTCTCCTCCACCTCTCTTGCACTTATAGTCAACGGCACCGTCTCTAGATACTTCCCCGCTTCTCGTGGCCTCTGTAAGGGAGACCCGATTTCTTCTTACATGTTCATTTTGGTTCAAGAAGTGCTCTCCCACGCGTTAAAGCGAGAAGTCGGCGGCCTCAAGGGTGTCAAATTCCGTCGAGAACGAGTCTCCTTCTCTCACTTGCTCTACGCCGACGATTGCCTCCTCGTTACTACAGCCTAAGCTGATGAAGTAGTGAAGATTGTTTCCATCCTTGAAGGTTTCTTCTCTATGCCGGGCTCGGCTGTGAATCAAGCAAAGTCAAAAGTAAGGTTCTCCCCTTGCACCGAAGAAACCTGACGAGCCGACATCTATCATATTTTGAGTATTGCAGAGGAAAATGGGCCTTTGAAATTTCTGGGAGTGCCAGTTGATGGAGGAAGGCTCAAGGTCCTTCAACTACCTCATTGATTCCTTCATTGCCAAATTATCACAGTGGAATTCTCTCAAGCTAGCGGGCGCCGGTCAAGTTACTCTCATTAAATCAGTTCTCCAAGCTCTTCCAACCCACACTTTTCAAGCTACTCATGTGCTGATCTCCGTCATTAATAAACTGGAATTCTTTGCTAGAAAATTTCTTTGGGATGGCAAGAAAGGAGGAAGAATTACTTGGGACCTGGTTTGCAGTCCATGGGAAGCTGACGGATTGGGTCTTCGATGCTTCAGTTCTTGGCAAAAAGCTCTCCGCCTGAAGCGAGCTGCAAATCTGTACAAACAACCAAACTCAATATGGAATCAAATCACAAGAGCCAAATACAAGTGGGTTGGTATCATCCCTACAAGCAAACCTCATTACTGGTCCTCAAGCCATTGGCGTCGGACCTGCTATGCTACATATGAATTACATCCAAATATCCGCTGGGTACCTGGCCCTCACAGTAAGATCAACGTCCTCCGCGACTCTTGGATTTCCGATTTCCCATTTCCCATTTCCCATTGACCTCCCCCCCCCCCCCCTCCCCTCTCTTTTTTCTTCTTCTTTACTGGCTGAAACTATCGCGCCCCGACCCGTGAAAGGCCAACCGGGCCGGGAAACGCAAATCGGAACCAAACTATATGTGGAAAAATTTGGCGAGGGTTCCCTCTAATCTACTGTTTTTCCTGAGCAATCCTGCAAGCACCCTCATTGAAGCATATAATAATGAAACCTCAACTGATAAGATATCAAAAAAAGATTCAAGTCTCGAATTCCTCGAAGAGGGGAAATTATACATTCACACTCCCATGGGAGGCCAACTATAACAAAAAGGGTCAGCTAATGATCACTGCTCCTGAGACACCGCCAAACACCTGCCCGGTAGGGGCCACAGAAGAGGAGCTAACGTCTGCACCTGTAAAACGCAGCTCGGGTAGGAATGAAGAACTAAGCTCAGCAAGGAAAACTACACTACGACTCACACAAAGGAGGAGGGAACACAACAGTGTCGCCCTCAAGCAAAGCCTGGGTGTATCACAGGGGCCCCATAACCCCACCGCATGTCCCTGAGGGGCCTGAGTCATGGTCTCCAAGACGATCTGGTCACATATTGGGTCACCCTCAGTAAAGCAGGAAACCGACATTGCTTACAGAAACCGACAATGTTAAGCGAGAACCGACACCGTTAAGTAGGCACAACCTCTACCCAAGAGACATAGATAATCAGACGCCAGCTACACCTCAGCACCCAGCTCGAGGCCGACACGACCTCTAAACCTCAATCAACAAGTGTTCAAGTCATCTAAGCCTATCATCAAGATCGACTGAACACTGCCATCCAATCCTGGACCACGCTACCCAGCCACGGTCATAGAGCTAAATCCGAGCTTCCCAGGACCTCAGATCGGCGACACTACGGATCGCCTACGCCATATCCTTATGCATCTAATGCACAATCATATGCATGCTATGAACACACGCAGGAAAACAAATATGCATGCAACACATGTGATGATATAAAAGCAAGGTCTGGACTCGGCATGCTACCAAACCGGGGTAGTGAGAAGGTACGTAAGTCAAGGAACTACTGCAGTGGTAACACCACCAACTACCTGCAGCCAGCTCACAGAGGAAAATCTTGCAATGGGAAACAACCCCGACAAACACGGCTATCAATACAATATAACTATGCCCTCGGCGCACGCCGGCATGCGAGGCTAAGGAAAGCAGGAGGGCAACGAGTTCGTTAATTCTACACATCCCAGGAGTTATCAGTCTCCCGGTTTACTACTACCCCTTAATATGGGGCTAACATACTTAACCATATGTACAAGGTATAAAGCGATAAAGAAAACCCCTGCATGCAAAGCCCCGCTGGCAAGAACCGACGAAAACACCTTCCGGCCACCAAAGCGATCAATCTTCTTAGTGAAACGGAAGTTCCGTCCCGGTCAAGCCAAAAGGATCGATCATCCCTCCTGGATAATCGATCATCTTCATGACCCGGGACCCCGTCTATGCCAGCGAAGAAAATAATCAATCAATCTTCACCAGATGATCGATCATGCACGGGTCAGGCATGACGTCCCAAGAATGATCGATCAATCCTCAGGAATGATCGATCTTCATGGGTTCTCCGGTGACTTTGGCTGGAGAAAGAAATACCGTAGAAAAACTCTACCAAATCCTACAAAACCTTGGGATCTGGTAGTACGAAGGACCACGAGTCCAAAACTGGTACTTGCACTGAAAACCAACATGCATACAAGTAGATCTACTCAAAAGATCGCTGGCAAACCCAAAGCTTCCAAAAACCGGATTTCTATGTATGTAGGATCCTTACCTAGACTAGAGCAGCTTCAATCCGCGCTGCTGAGCCTAGGATCGTGCTTAATCTCCTCCAAATCTTGCCGGATTTGAGCCTAAAAACGGCGGATTTCAAAAGGGATTGAAGAAGGGGGTGACGTTCGTTTTATAGATGGATGAATCGTCTTATGAATGATCGATCATTCTTCAAGAAATGATCGATCCTTCATGACGAAGCACCTTGACTTCTTGGCACTAAGTGATCAATCTTTTAGCAAGGAAGTGATCGATCATTTTGTGCAGAAAGCTAGACTTAGGTTAGAACACAAGCCCAAGCCCGGATCTTCCGATCCCGGATCCACCTAACCATTCTAATCAAACATTAACACAAACACGGTCAGTGTGTGCACACGCGGGTGTGAAGTAAACAGACAAGGCACAATTTACCGAATTGCCCTTGCGGTTTATAAAACAATATGATCCAACGAATCACGCGCTTGATGCGAAACAAACAAACGAGCCACGGGTCCGACTCAGACGGTCGACCCAGGAGTAGAGGGACATGTCCTCACAGAGACGGTGGTTGGTGATTTCATGCTAGAATCCGGGGATTGGAATGTAGCCTTGATCTCTTCCATGTTCCACCCAGAGCTCTGCTCTTTAACCTTCAACTTCCAGCCACAGAGGGAACCCAACGATAGAGCAATATGGGCGTTTGATAGTTCTTGTTCGATTTCATCCGCTTCTATGTATAGATGGCTCTCTAGTTCTGCAAATCCAACTTGGTTTGAAGAGGAACTTACTGCTGGCTGGCTGGCAAACAAAACTTTTGGAAGATCCATGCTAGTCCTAGGGTCGTCTTCTTTCTCTGGAAGCTCTTTCATTGAAAAATTATATCTGCTGAGATTCTTTGGAGCTGGGGGTGCATCGCAAACCCATCCTGTGCGCGATGCCTAGCTGCCCGTGAGGATTCTACTCATTTTTTTTAAGTTGTGAGTTCGCCCAAGATATCTGGAACCGCGTTGCTTTAGGTTGGGAACGCCCATCCTCCCTCACAGATTGCTGGAACCTTCTCTTAGCATCATCGCTTACACTTTGTGGTGGTCGTGGAAGGAGAGGAACGCCGTCATCTTCAACAACCAGAAGCTCCAACCCACAGAACTTGCTGCTTTGATTTTTCACTAGGTTAGAGAATTCAAACTCTCCTAGCGCCGCCCGTCTCCTAGATCGCCTCCCATGCATCTTCTTTCCTCCCCAGTTTTGAGAACGGACGCGGCAATTCGTTCCGGGCTCGCTGGTTTAGCAACCATCCTCTTCTCTAGTTCCTCAGCATCATGGTGCTGGTCCTCTTGCCTACGGGTTCACTCGGTTGTTAAAGCTGAACTTCTAGCTATCCTGGGGGGATTAAGCCAAGTGAACCGCCAGCAATTTCTGAAACTGATGGTTGAGTCATACTCTAAGCTCGCCGTCAAGATTATATGAGGTCGAATGGAGTGGCCTGGTGACCTCTTTTATATCCTCCGTTGGATTTGGGGTATCTCTTCTCTCTTGGTGAATGTTATGTTCGTTCTCATCCCCCGCGAACTTAACACGAATGCGGATTGTCTACCTGGTTCAGTGAGAGCTGGTCCATTAGGATCACCCTTCGCCATCATGTAATTGCTCTTGATGAATGTATTTCTTTCCGGGCGGCTTATCTAATAAAAAAGAAACGCAGGGCCCAGTATCATCTCTTGTCCATAAGGATGAATGTGGAATCATCTTATTGTTGCAATACAATACTCTTGACTCTTTTAGAGTCCTTTAATGAATGTTTTATAATTTTTTGTTTGTTCTTCTATTTGCGAATTTTGGGATTGTCAACTTCTCCTGTATGGTGGTTCCTTTCTACATTGTTCAGAAACTAAAGGGAAGGACTATTTTGTAATTAGCTCTAATTTCATAACCATTGCTTCTTGGTCAATTAATTTATTTTTGGATTGAATCCACTTTGGAAAGACATTTAGAACTAATTGCTTTCAAATAGAACATAATAAAAGCATCTTTTCTTGTAAACTTCCCAATGAAATATTCCAACTAATTGCTTTCTTCCAAGTGAAACTAGCTTTGGGATTTTTGCAACAAAAACTGTTTAGAAATAATTTATGATACCACTACCAATAACACATGGATTTCTGACAACCGTGAGAAGGGTTATTCCCAAAAGCTGAAAGTTAGTCCATTTGTCATACCAACTTAGTTTGTTTGAATTTTATTAAATTATTCTGATTTTGGACGAATATAAGTCAGGAATATTCACTCAAAATTAAGAACAAAACAAAGAAATAAGACAAGGTCTATCACTTGTGGACTGAAAATTACACGTGTCAATACGAGGACCGTTCGTTCGAGCTGTATCAATCTATGATCTATCGGAGCCCGTGCCCTCCACAGTCCACACCCCCAATTAAGCTACCGAAGAAAACCCAGCAAAAGAGGCGATGGCGAGCGCTTTGGCAACGGCATCATCACGCTTCTCCTGCGCCCCGTCGCCGGCCAATCCGCTCACGCCGCGTCGATTCCCAGGGGGAGTAGTGGTGCACGTCCCCCGGAGGCGGGGCGGCGCCGGGCAGGTGGTTGTGAGGGCGGAGGGCGGCATAAACCCGGAGATCCGCAAGGCTGAGGAGAAGGTGGTCGACACGGTCGTCGTCGGCGAACTCGCCAAGCCGACCACAGCCTATTGCAGGTATATACCTGCCAAATGAACACATATCTATCTTTTTTGTCCTATAAAAAACTGATGCTTTATGTAATCTTTCGGGGGATTACCAGGTGCTGGAGGTCGGGGACGTTCCCATTGTGCGACGGGACCCATGTGAAGCACAACAAGGCCACCGGGGACAACGTAGGGCCGCTCTTACTCAAGAAGTAGAGATATGGGTATCCGTATAGCTGCAAACCCTTGATATCAAATCATAAAGCATGTTTCTAATTAAAGTGTTTACTGCTGTATCCTAGCTATTGCTTGAGTTTACTGTATCTCTGTTCTATTGCTTGAGTTTACTGTATCTCTGTTCTGCTATCAATTGATAAAGCATGTTGCTATTGGAGCCATCCAAATCGCTTTTATGCCAATGCGAAAGGAAATTTTTGGCGGAGGAACTTTTATGATTTGAGTTAACAGGGAAACTGGATGAATTAATAGTTCCCAGAGATAATATATGATATAGATATCTACTTATGTTGCCAATGGATGTATTGGTATGCTAAGTATGGTACTTGAGTGCTTGGTGTATGGTTGGTCAGGCTTGTATGTTACATCTCCAATATCAATATGCACTAAGGAGCAAAATATAATATGTACTTGTGGAGGTTGGATATCCAAAGTTATCTCACATCTTAGTTGTTTCTTTAATTTTTGTGGATTTCTAACTTTTTTGGAATAATCTGAGTGAATGTTGTTACTTCCCAGATGCTAATTTTGATTTTCCTCTGCGAGGAACACAAATTCTGCATCCGGAATAGTTCGATCACTTCATTTTGACTAGCATAAGCTGATCCTTGCTATTCTAGCCACTTGCTGTGAGTTTAAGAGCTCCATACCCTTCTGAAAGCCGGCATTTTGCATGTGGTTTGTTTCTTGTAGAGTTTGATCTGTTTTTATTGTACAAGTTTATTTCCTTTGTGCTATTGAGATGATAAGAGTTCTAAGATTGTACCCTTCAAGAAAATTGGTCCTCGGTAGTTCATCTGTAGGCTGTATGTTTGCTAAGAGACCCCTAGATGTATGTTTGTGGAATAAGTAAAGGTTATAAGAGTAGATTGGATTAAACTAGGGACTGAAATCTTAAAAGAATTCTTATTTTAGCATCTCATAAAGGAGAAGCAATATTGACCATCTCTTGTTTCCTGCCCTTTTCAATGTTCATTTGTTGTTTCTTTTGGTTACATACTAAGTGACCTTGTAGCCGGCATTTGTATTCAGCCAGAAAAGTGCATGCAGAAAATAGAAGTGAAGGCATGAGGTGAGCTCGGATTCTGTATGAATGACATTCTTTACCAAATTTGCCAAAAAAACCTGCTGCTTGATTTGCCTCTCTGTTGAGAGACACTAACCCGTCTTCCGGGCTTATCAAGAATCTCAGTTGAAAGATTATGTCATATGTAACGTGGAGGGGGTCTAGCCAAGTCAACTTAAGTGGCCATCAGTTGAAAGTCAGTCTGATTGCTATTTTTAGCATTTACGATGAGAACATCCTTTCACACGAGTGATTTCAATGGTGATTGTGCTTCAGCATGCAATAAAGATCACACAATTGATCCCTTGTTACACAATATCAGCTTGTGTGTGAGAAAAAAAGTTATATGTGTCAGTACTAACAGTAGCTTGAGGGTATGATGCAGTTTTGGTATACCTTTTCTTAGTAGGTCACTGGTACGACCGTACGAGTTAGCTCCACTGTTCCATAACGAAGTGTAACAGATAGATCCTGGTCAAAATAAGCATGGAGTGAGACATTTCAAGTACTCAAGGCTCCGGAGCAGTTCCAAACCTGCTTGAAAATCAGTCCAAAGAGGTAGACTAAGACATATGTTGATATATTTTTCTGTTCAGAAGTAGCGACCACTTAAGGATATACCAGCTGGTCTTGAGGGACTGATGGTATATGATGAAGGAATAGGAACTTATGAATGACTTCATGCCATGTGGAGATTTTTTTAGAAGGAGCACAAGATTCATTTTTAAGGAGTACAAGATTTTTGTTTTTTAGTGCCAAAAATATTTCTTTCCCACACAATGATTTTTTATCAGGCAACAAGCATATTCACACCTCTCAATTGGATTGTCAATCTAACACTTGAAGAACAAACCAGAATTTTCTAGAGTTGGGAATACCGTCATGTTCAAGACATGTTCTATATGTATTTTACCGAGGGATATATGTAACTGGAGTATAGGCTGCACATAAGCTGCTGTGTACTGATTCTGAAGAAGACTTGCTATCTGATGTCTGCAGTTAAACCAAAGGGTATTTGTGCTGCAGTTCAAGGGTGAAATGTAGCATGTACTTAATTGAAAAATGTGTTAAATATGTGCAACATAGCAAATTGTTTTCTTGTTTTCTTTCTTTCAATAGAGGACAATTAGGTTATCTTTCTCCATCTAATCACCTATGAAAGGGGAATTCATATGCAATTTTGGGCATTTTCTGGTAAAGAAATATAAGCTTAAGTAAAGCCGTATGTTGTCAGTACTAAGATCCTTGATACTTGTAGGCCAAACTTCCTAATGAGTTGCAGTTAAATGCTTAGAAATGATATAGTAATTAATCTCGAATTTTTAGCAAATTGGTGTATCTCGGACATCTTTGTTTTGACCCTTGTTGCTTTTGTTTATATGCTATTATTGGTATGTCAATTTAATTGTGTGTAATCACATCTAGACTGCGTCAAAACTATTCCAGGGTTTGCAGTAGAAAATCTTGGATCTACTTGTATCTGTGTCTTTAGTCACGATCTGTTCCGTAAACTGTGCTGGCTATATCCAATCTAGATTCACATGCAAAGTTCACACCAAACCTCCATTGGGATTAGTCAAAAACATGACATACACCTTTATCTCATTAAATTGGTGGTCTCATAGATTTGATCCAAAGCCTATTTTTAGAACAAAGGATGTTGAAAATTCAGTTCCTAGATGATTTATATCTTAGTGTTGTTGCAAGACTGCTCCGAATCTTCTTGTTCTGTGCACAATGCAATTGCTGTGCTCTACTGCCGCATGATAAGAATAAGATCCAGGAGTTTCCATGCCTGATTTATTAGGTCATCGGCCAATATGAGAAGCCAGATTGAGTAAAAGGAAATGACCCAGATTGGATAAAGACAAACCCATGTGTGCATCAATCCATTCTCTCTTTTACCCAAATTTGGTATCTCGATGACGTAGAGTGAATAAACTAAACAATGAACTCCAACCTAGCGGTGCTAATCCAGGATATTACCAAGTGTCGGTGGTATATGTAACTGCCTGAAGAATAGATCTATATCAGCTCTTAGACTAACAATATTTATTTCAAAACTCATTTGCATCCCACATTATGAATGGTCTATGTAGTTACCCAATTCATCATGCTATTTATTCCTAAGTTGAGCCCTCGTTTGGTTGATGGTTAACAGGGATAATCTTATTTTATCCCTTTTATTTTTATTTTTTATTCAAATATTAAAGTAATAATTACGTGATAAATTCCTTAACATCATTTTTTTCTAACCCCTTATCAAAGCTCAAGTTTCATTTATAACTCAAGCACGCCAGCTGCGCCACCCACATAACAATGCCCTCCTTTGCTGGTCTTGGACGCAACATCTCTCAGATTGGCTATCGGCCAAACGTTCTTGCAGAATGATGACACGTTCCAATTCAAAGGTCCTTTTTCCTGTCCTGCTTCCCAGTGATGGAAGTTTGTGCTACTTTAAAACTGTTTGGAGAATGCCAGCTGACAATGTTTCGCTGGAGGCATCTAGAGTGATCCAACAATATAAGGGGATCTAATACGTCATTATCATGAAGACGTTAAAGTTCAATCTCAAAACGCTTTTATGTACTAAGACATGTTTAAGAAGAGCATATATCATATGTAGATTTAACCAGCATAAATATAGTAAATATATCCTTCAAAAACACCCACCTGTCCACTTCCATGAATCCAGGCATACTACCGAGCCCATCCGTTTACTTCTCATCCAATTAATTTACTATATTCAACAAGCATTTAATCTCTGCAGCACCTTCTTCTTCCTGATTGCTGCATATAAAATCCACTGCCCTTCTCTTTCCAAAGTTCTAATCTAAAGAATAATACCTCAAACTCAACGCAGTAGTGTGCTCCACTGGAATCCCTCGAATAATCAAACGACACCCCTCTTAATTAGCCCAGAGTCTTTATTAAAAGAATATAGCCTTCCTATTCTTATTTAAGACGTAGCATCACACGTGTCACTTTCTCCACCTGATCCTTTTTTATCTCTTCCCGAGAGCCAAAACCTCTGTTAACCCTCCACAGTCTCGACTCCGCCGACCTATTTGAGACTAATAAGTCGTCCCACCCCGAGAGAGACCAAAACTCGTTCGGAACTCGATACGATGCTCCCTCGGTCATCTCCTCCGGCGACGGAGGTCCACCCGGTCAAGAAGCCCAAGCCATCCTTATCATCCCCTTCCGGCCACCATTTCTCGGCGTGGGTCTTCGCCGCCGTCATCGCCCTCCAACTCCTGCTCATCCTTTCCGCCCGCTCCATCGACTCCCGCGGCCGCCTCACCATCGCTCCTTCGCATTCGCCGGCCGTGGACACCGCCCACGCTTGCCCCTCCGGCCTCGCCTACGTCTACTCCCTCCCGGCTGTCTTCAACCACGACGTCCTACAAAGCCACGCCACGCTCTCCAACGGCGGACTTGGACGCACCGTTCCCGGAGCCAGCCTCGCGGGCTTAGTTCCTCCCGCCCTCCACTCCGCCTGGCATGCCACCGACCAGTTCGCTGCCGAGCTCATCTACCACCGTCGCATTCTCGCCCACCCATGCCGCACCTTAAATTCCTCTGCGGCCGCCGCCTTCTACGTCCCCTTCTACGCCGGCCTCGCCGTTGGCCGGATTTTCTTCTCCCCCAACGCCACCTCCTCCGACCGTGACCACATTTGCGCCGCCCTGCTCCGGTGGCTGGCCGCCCAAGCCCCATATATCCACTCCGGCGGGCAAGACCACTTCATGGTCCTCGGCCGCATCACCTGGGACTTTCGTCGATCACGCGACGGGGAGTGGGGTTCCAGCTTCCTCCACATGAAGGGCATGGAGAACGTGACGCGGCTGCTCATCGAGCGAAACCCATGGGACGACCGCGACGTGGGCGTCCCCTACCCCACCGGCTTCCACCCCCATTCCGCCGCCGAACTCCTCGAATGGCAGCGCTTCGTCCTGAGTCGATCCCGTCCGACCCTTTTCAGCTTCGCCGGAGCGGCGCGGCCGGGGTTCAAGGACGACTTCCGAGCTCTGCTCCTCGAGGAATGCAAGCGCTCCGCCGACGCTTGCCAGGCGGTGGACTGCAGCGGCGGGCGGTGCGGGAATGGGAGCACGGAGACGCTGGGGCTCTTCTTGGGGTCCAAGTTCTGCTTGCAACCAAGAGGGGATAGCTTCACGAGGAGGTCCATGTTCGATTGCATGGTGGCCGGCGGGATCCCGGTGCTGTTTTGGCGGCGGAGCGCCTACACCCAGTACGGATGGTACTTGCCCAACAACCAAGACGAGGATAAGGAGTGGTCGGTGTACATAGACCGGAGAGAGGTGAGGAGTGGCGGGGTGAGTGTGAAGGAGGTGCTGGAGGGGATCGATGAGGAGAGGGTGAGGAGGATGAGGGAGAGGGTGGTGGAGATGATGCCGAGGTTGGTATACGCCGGAGTGGAAGCTGGTCTTGGGGACGGCGTTAAGGATGCATTCGACGTGGCCCTCGATGGGGTGCTCCGTCGGTTCCAGGGGCGGCGGCGCCGCCGTCGGAGGCGAGCTTCCGGGCAGCCTCTGGAGAATGTTCCTTTGTAACTTTGTTTCTATTCTTTAGTAACTTGTTTGGCATAACCAGTAGTTTGTAAACAACACACTCCGCTTAAGCTACAATATATTCTTTTTTTTCTTTTCTTTTTGCTTGAGCTACAATTGTTGTATGAATCTATGATATATGGACGTTGGCATTCTGCTCTGGATGAATGTATCAATAAACTTCTTTGTTCTCAGTTTTTTGTTCTTGTGTAGATTCACATTCATGGTCGCTGGTATTTTGATCACTTTGGTGGCTTTTGGCCTTCTGAATTTGTCTGTTTGGTCTTACAAAAATCGAAGAAACTTGAAATCTGAAAGAACTAATAATAATATAATATTCAAGTTCAGTCAAAGAAATGCATTGATGGAGTCAGAATTCAACCCCTGAGATCCTATTCTGATACTATGGAATATAGTTAATTGTCCAAAAATTTAAGTCGACAGGAACCGATGAATTCCTGATTTCAATTGTATTCTATTTTTAAGGAATGTTAAAAATGTCTCACTTGCTTATTAGTTGATGTAAAATGAAATGTAGCTTTTTTCTATGAGAAATATCGGTGTTAAAGGTAACTTGTGTTTGGTATGGGAATAAGTTATTCAGAATTAAGAGATTTTGGAAATAATAAATCTAAAATAAAGGGTGGAGAAAAATAAAAATAAAATAAGAAATATTATTTTGAATAATAAAAAATAGAGTGATAACAATAGGTAAGTATGAAAATGAGAGAGTTATTTCTTTCTTATCCTAAGGAATTGGCAGCATGACAACTGGGTGGAGGAAACATGGGAGGAAATATAGGCTCTCCTCAAGCGCTGTGATTGATCCCAGGACCACGGTGAGGGAGGAAAAGATAAAAGCTGGCAAATGGCAAGCACGAGAAAGGTCGAGCAGCAAGACGGAGTAAAAAGTTGGGGATCTATGAAAAGTTCCATTGGATGGAAACCAGAAGGTGGGGGGGGGGGGGCGTGGGTGTGCTTTTTTAACTTGCCTACCCTGATAGTAGCATCCAAGGCGACAATCAAGGAACACAATTGTTGGTAGATGCATCCATGGTGCAGGTTTTTTTCTGGTTTTTATTTCTGAATCATTTTTTGAATTTTTTTTTACATATGCACCACAAATCACTGAATCAGTCCCAATTAAGTTAAAAAACCAATTATTTTTTGTTTTAAATATACACACTTGGCCGTTTTAACCTGAATAGTGAAATTACCAACATATTTCTACATTTTTAAAGATACTAATGTAAATTGATGTTCGATGAAAATAGTTGATGCAAATGGTTGATGCAAATGATCGATCAAGAGCTATAACTTCGACGATCTATCATAGAAAGAAGAGGTCAATGCCCAAGATGATAAGAGCCCGAGCGACAAAATTAGTTAACCAGTTGCAGCCAAAACAGTTCCAAAAAAATAGTCAATAAAATCTTCCATTTGGTCAAAAGAATAATCAAATTGGCCAACAGAATCGTCCAATTGGCCAGCAAAATCGTTCAATTGGTTAACAGAATAGCCAAATTGGTCAGCAGAATCATCAAATTGACCAACAAAATCGTCCAATTAGTCAACTGACTAGCCAAATTGGCCAAAAGAATCGCCCAATTGGTCAATAGAATCGTCCAATTGGCCAACAGAATAGATCAATTAGCCAACAGAATCACCCAATTATACAACAAAATCGCCCATTGGTCATGGATGATACAATTGACCAACAAAATCGCTCAATACGGTCTTTACGAAAATTTATATTTTTATGAAGACCCGGGGGGCAAAATGTTAGCCATAAGTATATCCATGTCCTAAAATCATTAGGACGATTCATAAGGTCAATGACAATTTCGTAAATATTGTTACAAAATCATCCTTATCTTTAGATTTGACATAAATGAAGTATTTTGACTATAACTTTTACATCAAATATCCAAATTGACCGATTCTTGAATCATTGGAAAGAGGACGAAAAGATCTACGAGTTTTCTGATGACGAGACTTTCGGATTCCATCATTTAGTATGTCAAATTGATAGTCAAAGTGTCTGGTGTTAAAATAATAAATAAGGACAAAATTTCCAAATCCAATCGTCTAAAGAACTGATTTGGTCCATCTCCGATACCATATTTTGATCGATTATTTAATAACGGGCACCAAAGTGGCCGACCTTTTTCGGTCATAACTGTCTCATACAATATATAAATGAGTTGGTTTTTAGACTGTTGAAAGGGGAATTTGAAGACCTACAACTTTCATGTATAGAGTTTTTCCAAATTCCATGGTTATCATCGACGAAATTGCAGTGGAAGTAGGGGTGTCCAAAAAGCCCAAATGGCCCGCCCCGATACGAGTCCGGCCCGTGCCCGTCAGGGCTGTAGCCGGCTCGGGTGTTGGCCCTGCTGGACCGGGCTGATCCGGGTTCATGGCCGGACCAGGGCCTCTTGGTCAAAAACCCGGTCCAGCCCGGCCTGGTCCGGTCACCTATGGATTTTTTATAAAAAAATCAAATATTTAACCACCCCCCTTCTTCACCTACTCTCCTCTCCTCTCCGGTGCCAGTGTCGATCCGGAGTCTTCTCCACCTCCGCCATCGCCGCCTCCCCCGGAGCCGATCCCAACCGCCGCCGATGTCATCCTCCTCCGGCCACCTCCCCCGCTGCCATGCCTCGCAGATGCTTCTACCTCCCCCTACCCCCATCTCTCCGTTTACAGCTCCGCGACCGCCGCCGGACACGCCGCGCCCCTTCGGTCCCTCCGCCAATGCCTCCGCCCTCCATCAGCTTCCACACCACCCGATCTCGGTCCCGACCTCTTCGCCGCGCCCAAGCTTCACCGATCCCCACCGTCGCTGATGTCATCCTCCTCCGCCCACCTCCCCCGATGCCACGCCTGGCGGACGCTTCCGCCTCCCCCTGCCCCCATCTCTCCGTCTTCCGCACCACAACCTCCACCGGCTTCCACACCACCCGATCCCGCCCCCGACCTCTTCGCCGCGCCCAAGCTTCACCAACCTCACCATCATCCACGATCCAGCCCCCTCATCACCCCGATCCAGCCACCTCGTCGCCGGTCACCCCGATCCACCGGATCCCCTTGGAAGACGGCCACTAGCGAGGGATGGGCCGGCTCTACGGTGGATCTCGCCTGGATGGGGTCGGAGGAGGGTCGCTGCGGCGAGGAGGGGCTTCCGTCGCAGCGGAGCTATTGTTGAGACTCGAGACCACTTGGAGAGAAGATCTGTGGCTACTCTCAGAAATGGTCGCCGAGAAGAGAGGCTCCGGATCGACCAAACAAGAGCACCGGCTTGCCGAGCTATTGCTGAATCCTAGAAGAAAGTTCTTGCCGAGCTCTGTTCTAGTAGGATCCAAGGACTACCAAGTTCGGAGAAGGCTCGAATCCGACAGCCACTGTAAGGAGGTCCAGTGGATGGGTGAGAGCTTCGCCGTGAAGCATGTCATCGGAGACATCGAGTCGGTAGTTCGAGAGGTCTCTCTGTTATCATCCATAGCTCATCCTAACGTGATGCACACCATGTATGACTTCGCCGACGAGGAGAAGAGGGAATGCTTCCTGGTCATGGAGCTCATGAGCAAGGACCTCGCCGTGGACCGGCGTGTCCTCAGCCCAGTCAAGCTTTGACCAGGGTTGTCCAACCGGGCCGGCCCGGTCCAGCCTGGTCCTCAAGCCGGGAAGGGCCATATCTGGGCCGGATGGCCCGGACCGGGTGGAAGGCCTGTTTGGCCCGGTACTGGCTCGGCCCGGTCCAGATGATTACCATGGCCGGACCGGGTATTGCCTCCAACCGGCTCGCCCGGGCCGGCCCATTTGGACACCCCTAAGTGGAAGACAAGACGCTCTATCTGATAGCAGTTTCATAAATAACTGAAGATGCCGACAAGTTATTTAGTTATGACCGTTTTAGATTCAATTCTGACAGTTTCAAATTAGTTTTGACGGTTCCAAGGAAATTCCAGACGGTTCCAAAGTAGTTATAATAGGAGCACTATAAAAGACAAGAAGATTAAGAAGAATTTTCTCCCGATATCAAGAGCAAAACCAACTTTTATCTTTATTTTCAATGTAGCCTTTTTATCTTTATTTCTAATGTAGCCTTTTATCTTTATTTCCAATGTAGTCTTTTATCTTTATTTCCAATGTTGCTTTATTTATCTTCATATATCTTTAAATTTTTGTAATGAAGCATTTTATTTTTTAAAATTTCCTATAATGATGCTTTCATTCATAGGAGTAGTTCTATCACTTATAAGAGTAGTTTTATCACTCATAGGAGTAGTTCTAACATAGTTCATCACCCATATTTCCCATCATTCATTTCTCATCACCCACATTTTCCATTGTCAATTTCTCATCTTTCATTTTTCGTCATCCACATTTCTCATCTTTCATTTCACATATCCACATTTCCAATCGTCCATTTTCCATGACTTCTCATTGTCCATCAACCACTTCTTATCATCTATCGTCTATTTTTTCACAGCTTCAACACATCTGTTCGAAGGAGTTGAGCCTTTGCACGTCCCTAATCTTTGACATTTTGACTATTTTGACTTTACCGGTGAACGGTAAGATTTCCACGTCAATGCTAATATAGTTAGCGATTATTCAAAGACCTTAGGATCCGTTTGGATTGAGAATAAATATACATAAACCTCATTTATGTATCCAAATATTTTTTTCTAAATCATCACATAATTTTTATTTTATTCATTATATAAACTTATCCTATTATCAATCCAATCCAAACAATGTTTAAAATATGATTTGAAGTTTCGATCGATGTCGATTTGAACTCCGAAACATATCAGATTTTGACACCTCCCGATCCCGAAACCAGTCTCGAAACGAAAACTTCGAACCGCCCACCCCAGCGTCAGACATCATTTAATTATGAGAAATGTTTCCTGGCCAACCTTACTTTAGTTGGCTATCAGCCAACCTTACGTGGCTAACCTGGATTGCTGACACGTGACAATCCATGTTTTGAAATCGACGGTGCAAATGTTTCACCACTTCACCCACTTTAGTTGCCTAAGGCCATCGAAGGCTTCAGTGCTTCACCTAAGCCCGACGGCTCCTCCACCTGGCCCTCCTCTCGGCGGCTCCTGCACCCGACCCTCCTCCTCCCGGTGCCTCCACCCGGACCTCCTCCCGGCGGCTCCTCCACACGGATCTCCATCGATCTACACATCTCCCAGCGGCTCCTCCACCCGGACCTCCTGCTCCCAGCGCCTCCACCCGGACCTCCTCCCCGCGGCTCCTCCACCCTGAACTCCTCTCGGCGGCTCCTCCACCCGGATCTCCATCGATCTACGCATCTCCCGACGGCTCCTCCATCGACATCACCCCTTCTCCATCAGCGGCAGCGGCTCCTCCATCGATGTAGCCATCACCCCTCCTCCATCGGCGGTAGCGGCTCCTCCATTGATCTAGCTCGCAGCGGATCTTCTCCATCGCTCCCGGCGCTTGCGACGAAGCTCCTTGCCAAACCCTCCATTGATCTCGGCGAGCAGCGGACGACTTCTACAGGGGACGCCCTCCACCCGGCGTCCGGCTTCAACCTCCATCATTCTCCGGCGAACGGCTTCCACCGCGGTGCTGCCGGTGCTCTCCGATCGACATCCACCTCAAGTTTGGGGAAAAAAATTCTGTGTGTAGTATGCACTATTCCAAGAGTTCATATTTGTTTCGAATATTAGTTTTCAGATTTGTTTTCTACATTCAGATTAGTTTCAGATTTGTTTTCCAAGAGTTCAGATTTCCATTCTCATGTTTCAGATTTGTTTCGAAGATTAGCAGAAATCGAAGCATGTTAGGTTTGAGAAATCAAATCAAATTAATCTAAGGTTTTTTAGATGACAAATGTTTTTTTATTTCCTAGTTAAAACATGTTAGTGATTGAATTCATACCTCCATAAAACATGTCAGTTTTTCAGCATCTATGTGTAATATGCACCATTCCGAGAGTTCTGTTTCAGTTCTAATGTAGTTTATTTCAATTGGCACAGATTGTTTACTCGAAAGCTTGGATAGCATATTTCCTATTTATATGTTCGAATCAATGAGCTGGTCGATAAATTTAAGTCTCTTTCAAAACTGTCGTGTATAGCTCGTTCTATATTATTTTCTGACCGGGGAAAAAACAATTAGATCATAGAATTATGGAAGAAGAGGACAACCAAAAGTACAGAAGCTAGGACTAATATCATACAACAGCTAAAGATGAACTATAAACATAGAACTATCTGGATTAGCAACTCAATTTAAAGCTGCTAATTGGGTGTTTGAAGCCAGTTAAATGATTGAAAGCATGATCATCTGTATAAGTTGAAGGCAATATACTACTATATAGGGTAATTATAAAGATAAACTTTGTCGGCAGGGATTATGATCATGATTGGAGTGTGAGTGTCACGTTGTGCTATTAGCATCCATAGACTTGGTTATATTAGTAACATAGACATGTGGTACTAGACTACTGGTAGTAACAAACTTGACAAGACCAAATTAAACAAAACCTTATCGTTTAGTATTGCTTTCTACTGAAGAAAACTAATCTGATTGACTTCTAGATCAACATCAGCAGCATGCTGATGCTGCTTAGCGCTTTCCATGATTCCCAAAGAGATTTGATCGTGGATTGAAGTTACGAGTACCAACCCTCACAATATCATGAATATATTCCAAACTTCATGAATCATGCTGCATGCTTGTTTAGTGAAAGATAAAACAAAGGAAAAACCTTATCTGATAATTAAATACATATTGGTAGTATTCTGTTTAGTTTTACAAATCTTAATGGAATGGCTGCCATGCTTGTTTTTGTACCTTAATTTGATCACAGCTATACATAATGGTAGTATTCTGTTTAGTTTTACAAATCTTTTACTAGGCTTTGTACTCATTGCTTGTTTCAGGCAATTTATATCTTTTTCATATATATATATATGCTAATTTAAATGCTTTTCATGTAGGAATTTTAACAGAGAAGCATATATGAGTCGTCTCATAATGACAGCGATGGAGAATTGTGATTGTGGCTTACACTTTGAGTTCCATATTAGAAGTTGTACTTTATTGTATAATAAACGTGACATACTTCTAATTTTGAGAGGAAGTTGATTACAATTGTGAATGAGTTGGAGTGAGTAGCATTTCATTTGTATATTTGATTTAATGTTTGGAGGGTGTACCTCGTATTTTGTGATGGAGTAAATGAGTGACTGAATGGTTGTTCTTAATTCAGTGCCCGTGATGGTGTACCTCACTATTTTTGTAAATGGTTTTGTTTTATTATTTCAAACAATTGTATGCACTTGATGCTATATCAAATATATAAAGGAAATGTTGTCAAAATTTTCTCCAAATATATACAAAGGAAAGGTGGATGAGCAAAATATAAGCTGCTATAGTTTCTCCAAATTCCTGAAGCAAGCATATGATTAAGCAAGATCAATAGGAAATATAAAAAATTTTGCAAGATCGAAGCATATGTATAGCAACATTTGCACAAGTTCCTTTACTACTATACATCTCTCAGATCACATCGCAAAGGTTAATCTAACTAGTCCAGATTAGACCTCATGTCTAGGGTTTGAGTACTAAGATAAGGTACATCATGATCTATCCAAGCACAGATGGACATTGTGTTCCAACACAAAGAATTATGCTTTGGCTCTTTGGCAAAAAAAGATGAATCTTGACAGAAGCTTGATGGTTACATTAGCGTTACATTAAAATGATTACAAAAGCTTGACGCTTGACAAAAGCTTACATTAGCATCTAGCCAACAGTTGAATACAAGAAATACAAGCACTACAATCGTTACATACAACCCATGGACTCTGTTTTGGAGCCTTTTCACGTCCATTTCCAGGCCATCGGAATCTCACCGGACAACTGGTTCTCATACAAGTACAAGATCTCCAGCTTATCCAGCCTCCCAATCTCCTCCGGTATCGAACCATGCAATGCGTTGTGATAAAGAGTCAACGTCTGCAGATTAGTAAGGTTGCCGAAGTTGCGAGGGATCTCGCCGGAGAAGCTGTTGTTGTTGAGCAAAAGATCAGTGAGGTTCGAGAGCTCGCCGAGCCCGGCCGAAATCGTGCCGCTGAAGCTATTGTTAGCCAAATCCAATTGCAACAATGTTTGGCATTGCAATAGACCAATTGGGATCTCTCCGGTGAGATTGTTAGTAGAAACTAGCAAGTGTTTAAGCTCGTAAGATTGGAACAACTTGTTCTGAGATAGAACTATGAACACTGAGCTAGTTAACTCACCGAGTTCAAGCGGGATCTCTTCGGTGAGCTCGTTCATGGATAAATCGTGAGTTTGGAGACTACCCAATTGGCCCAGAGACCTTGGGAAGCTTCCTACGAGCTGGTTTGCCATGAGATTGAGATAGGTGAGCTGATTCAACTCATTGAGTTGACTCGGGATTTCTCCCGTTAACGAGTTGTTGCCCAGGTTGAGAACTTGTAGCCCGCTCAGCCCAGCGAGTTCTGTCGGGATTTTGCCGGTGAGCAGGTTGTTGGACAGGGTGAAGACGTTGAGTCCTGAGCACTGCCCGAGTTCCGACGGAATAGGTGGAGGAGAGCAGAGCCGGCGGGAGAAGGAGAAGTGGAGATCGGTGGAGGAGAGCACCGCCGGCGGGATAAGGAGGAGAGAGATCTGCGGGAGAAGGAGAAGGGGAGATCGGTGGAGGTGAACGGAGCCAGCGGGAGAAGGAGAAAGGGAGAGCGGAGCCAGTGGGAGAAGGAGAAGGGGAGATCGGTGGAGGAGAGCACCGCCGGCGGGATAAGGAGAAGGGGAGATCGGTGGAGGAGAGCTCGTGGGGGAAGGAAGGAAGGAGAAGGAAAGAGATGGTTACCGGGTCAAAATTGATGGATTTGGACATGTGTCGGCCATCCATAGATACCGCGCCAACGCCACGTAAGGTTGGCTGTATATCACCACTCATGGAAGATATAATTTTGTCCACTTGGAAACCACAACTCATATCAGCCAAAAAATTTGTACCTTGCTCATCCATATCACCTTAACGATCTCTAAGCTCCTCACTAGAATTCAATGGCAATCTTTGGAGATCTCCATCCCCTAGCCATCGTCGCAGTCACGGCTGCGTCGCTGCTGCTGTCCCTCAGTCTTCTCAAACTCTTCTTCAGACCAAGGTCCTCTGCGTCGAGAACGAAGCGCAACTATCCACCAATCGCTGGGACCATCTTCCATCAATTGCTCAACCTCCACAGGCTCCAGGATTTCCATACCGATCTCTCCCAACGCTATAAAACCTTCAGGATGCTCACACCCTTCTGTAACTATGTCTACACTGTTGACCCCGCCAACGTCGAGTACATCCTCAAGACCAACTTCCAGAACTATGGCAAGGTACTATAATACATCAATACATGGGAATTAGCTTAGACCATGATGGTATTATGAACTTGGGATCTTAGCTAGGATGAGGAATTATTGCAGGGTGAGACTTTTTATGGAGTCACAAAGGATCTTTTGGGAGATGGGATATTTGCAGTTGATGGGGAGAAATGGCGGCACCAAAGAAAAGTGGCAAGCTATGAGTTCTCCACTAAGATCTTGAGGGATTACAGCAGCGTTGTGTTTGGAATCAACGCTGCAAGGCTTACAGAGATTGTTTCAGCTTCAGCAAGCTCCAACCTAATGATTGATATCCAAGTAGGATGATGCACTGTTTTTGTTCATTGAAATGAGGAGCTGAATTTTTTGCATTCGTTAAGAGTGGTGGTTTGGCTAATGTTTGCAGGATCTGTTTATGAAGTCTTCATTGGATTCTATATTCAAGGTCGGGTTTGGCGTCGAACTGGATGTGTTGTCTGGGTCGAGCGAAGAAGTCAGAGCTTTTGCCAAGGCATTCGATGACTCGAGTAGCCAATTGCTACGGCGTTTCTTGGATGTGTTTTGGAAGGTTAAAAGGTTTCTGAACATTGGGTTAGAAGCTGCGATGAAGAAAAATGTCAAGTTGATTGATGAATTTGTGTATAGGGTGATTGATAACAAGATAGAACAATTAGCGAAAGGAAAAGATGATTCTGTGAGTAATGCTGGTGCTTCACATCCTGAATATGGTTATTAGATAGATCGCTGCTAACATTTTCTCTGTAGCAGATGAAGAAAGAAGACATCTTGTCAAGATTTCTGATAGAGAGGGAGAAGGGTCATGCAGACATGAGCAACCGGTACTTGAGAGACATAATTTTGAACTTTGTTATTGCAGGCAGGGACACAACAGCAGGAACTTTATCGTGGTTTTTCTACATGTTATGCAAGCATCCTGCTATACAAGAAAAGGTTGCAAAAGAAGTGAGAGAAGCAATCAGCACCGAAGTGAGAGGATCAATTCGTGATTCCTCTTCATGCTTAACTGAAGAAGCCCTCAACAGAATGCTGTATCTTCATGCTGCTCTGACAGAAACTCTAAGGCTATACCCTGCTGTTCCACTTGTACTTTACCACTGCCTAAATCTTTTAAATTCAGATGATAACATGCATGACTTTGATTGATTGGATAATTCCCATGATGTGTATTTTGTCCCAGGATGCGAAAGCATGTTTCTCCGATGATGCATTGCCAGATGGTTTCGAAGTGAAGAAAGGAGATCTTGTGAACTATCAGCCTTATGCTATGGGCAGAATGAAATTCCTATGGGGTGAGGATGCAGAGGCATTCCGACCAGAGAGATGGCTTAATGACGATGGCGTCTTCGAGCCCGAAAGCCCTTTCAAATTCACGAGCTTTCAGGTGCGCAGCAGCCAAAGAACCCAAAATCATTCTGTAATCACATAGAAGTCATGCTGCTAAAAATATAGCGAATGCTAGCAATAGGACTGATACTGAAATTAATCAGTTTTCTTCGCGTGCAGGCCGGCCCACGTATCTGCTTAGGAAAGGAGTTTGCATACAGGCAGATGAAGATCTCTGCAGCCACTCTTCTCTACCATTTCAAATTCTGTTTGTGGGACGAAAGGAGACCAGTCAATTACAGGACAATGCTAACTCTTCAAATTGACAAAGGACTCCACATTCGAGCATTGCACAGATAGACAGAATGGAAATGTGACGAAGCAGCAAACATGGAGCTACAACATGGAAGTAAGTAAAAGAAAAATTTCATACATGGCTATAAATCGTTCTTTTTGTGCTCTTCTTGCTTTTTTTTTTTGATTAATTCAGCCCGTAGGCTAATATTACAACAGCAAGTCCAAGATCCCGATGCCGTCATCTAGAGTCTACCTAAACGGTGCTCCAGACCGACGGCACCATCTCGCAATACCATCCGCCCTGGCATTAAAGTGTCGAAGGATGTGCAAAAAAATAACAGAATCAAAACAAAGGACCTTAGACCAAATACTTCTCGCCAGAAACTCCACCGCTGATGGCCATAATCTGAAACCCTTAATGATATCCATGGCGTCTTGCGAGTCCGACTCCACCACCAAACGCCCAATCCCCTCATCTCTTGCGCATGCCAGAGCCAGTTAATTATTGGTTTATTTCTTGCTACTCAGCAACTAAAAATGAAACCATTCCTCCATCATTCTCATTATAAAAAAAGCCAGTTAATTATTGGTTTATTTCCCTTGTCTATACTGAGGCTTTGATCACAGGGTTTACTTTTGCTTTTGCTTGCGTTTCACCAATAAGTATAGGACTTAGCTTCGATTTTTTCTTCTTGGATCCATTGATTTTTGTCTCCTCAGTCTTCATCTCCTTCAAAACACTCCCACACCAAGGAGCTCCATCTGAATGTCTATTGGGCTGGCCGGCCTTTTCTCTTATGGAGGAAACCCTTCATATTTGGGGTGAGTCAATATACACCACCATTCTTATTGTATATCCCTGCCTTTCCCAATAAACTCAAGACCTAATTACACAACTATATCATGACCAACCATCCAAGATATAGCTAAGTCCAGCTATTAATCCCAGAAAACTTTTTTTTACCATCATTCGAGAAGGTTAAAAATAGGGAGACTATTTCTATATCCGGAATGGAAGAACTAGATTTAATAAATTTTGCGGCGGTACCAAAGGTTTCAGCGGCAGCGAAATACGCGCCGCTAGCTATCGGTGATATGTCGCCGCTATAACAATAGCCGCACTGGTTTCTTGCGCTGCTAAAACCATATGTATTGCCGCTAAAATTATAGGATCTTGTATAACTACCGTGTCTGTGACAAAAACTAGTACCGAAATTTGTGACAAAAACTAGTACTTTAATTTGACCACTTGAAGCCTGTATGATGCAGGACAAGCAGCTGAGGAGGCTGGGCTGCTGAGGGTCCAAGGCGATCGGAACACACCTGGTTTCCATCAGTCCGAATTATGTCCTCGGATGATCGTGTCCGTCGGATGGATATAACTTTTGATTCCGATGTCTGATCGGGGTGTATGAAGTGTCAAATCGACTGGCTTGACGAGCCCTACAAGAATCGCCCATGATTCAAGGTGTCCTGAGCCCAAATTTCTTCGTCTGATGCCCAAAAATTCAGTTTTATTAAAACTTTTCATATTTGGCAGATTTCCTTATTTAAGACTTTTCATATTTGACAGTTTCATTTTTTCTTAATTCGGAGTAGTTTGATTAATAGTTTGTTTGGAATTAGTTGCTATGTTTATGCAGTTTGAGTCCATATGTAAGTGGGTCTCTCCTTATTCTATAAAAGGAGATTTAGGGTTTGTTTTTGGAGTTAGTTTTTTATTAATAAAAATTTGATTAGTTTTCTGCTCTTGAGAATTCTGATTTTCTCTCCCACAGAGAGGATGGTCGTCTCTCCCGTCGAGAGGCCTTCACTTTCACGCTTACCCTGCGCCAGAGTGGTACCAGAGCTAGCCGTGTTTCTTGAAAAAGGGTAGCAATGCCTCGACCAGAGCGACACGTGCATGCTGTCCGAATCCTCCTAGTCCACCTGCTCATAACCTCCCATGGGAAGGGAGGCATGGTCGTTCTCTTGTGGATGACACACCCCCTCTTCGGGAACACGGAGTCCTGCAGGACCATAGTTGATCTACAATGGCAAGTTGCCGAGCTCCAACTTCAGCTCGAGCGACAAAACCGTGACCAGAGCGCCCCTCTTGAAGAGGAAGAAGACTTGTCATCAGACGATTCCTCTTTCCAAAATATGTATGGTGGCCAGCCTCCGTATCGGCACCATAACCAGCGTGGTCGTTCCATGGATTACGGATTCAAGGTAGACCTACCTGAATTCACGGGAGGATTGCAGTCAGAGATCTTTATTGACTGGCTTAATCAAATCGACCGTATATTTGAGTTTCGAGAAGTACATGACGACATCAAGGTGAAGTTAGTGTCTATCAAACTGAAGGGTCGAGCTTCAGCATGGTGGGAAGAACTGAAGAGGGTTTGGGAGAAGCAGAAGGGTAAAATCCGAAGTTGGGATATACTCAGCCCCTCTTTCAGAAACTCTATACTTTACGCTAAGGTAAGTGATCTGTTGAAGAGTATACTGAAGAATTTTATCAGTTGCTTTCTAGGAATGATTTATCGAAAACAGAGGAGCAAACGGTCGTGAGATACCTGGGGGTTGCAACTATCTATCCAGGATTCGTTGAGCCTCCATGCTTTGTGGACGGTTTCAGAGGCTTACTAGCGAGCGTTGACGGTAGAAAAACAGCAAGCGCGGGCATCCACAACTGGGAGGAACCAACGGAAAGTTCCAGCACCGACGAACCCGATTTCGCAGGCGAAGTCGGCCCGCGTCCGGCACCCCCAAATCCAGCCTCGGGATCCACCTTCAAGTGCTACCGTTGTGGGGAAGCAGGGCATCGGGCATCGGAGTGCAGCTTGCATGCTAGTAGGCCTGGGAAGGCTCTGCTCCTTGAAGAAGAAGCTGATGAGCATGCTGACCTATCTGAACCCTCCTTTGATGGCTGTGATGATGATGGGGAGGTCATGTACGAGGACAGTCAAGAGACCTTGGTACTGCGAAAGAGCTTCATTTCTCCCAAGGAAGAGACCGACAACAGCTAGTTGTGAACCAATATTTTCCAAACAACTTGTACTATCAGCGGACGAGTTTGCAAGATGATCGTTGATAGTGGGAGCTGTGAGAGCGTCATAGCAGATGAGTCGGTTTCCAAGCTGCAGCTTCAAACGGAATCCCATCCTATTCCTTACCGGCTATCCTGGCTCAAACGTGACAGTGAGGTAAATGTTCATAAACTCTGCTTAGTATCTTTTTCCATTGGTACTAATTATCAAGATAGTGTATGGTGTCTTGTGGTTATTATGGATGCTTGCCACCTACTTTTGGGCTGACCCTGGCAATATGACCACTTTGTCATCCATGACGGGCGGAGGAACACCTACACGTTGAGGATCAAGGAGAAACGGCTGACCCTCACTCCAAGACGGGAGGAACCGCTGCCCAGTCCAAGGACGACAGGGTTGTGATTATGCTGACACGATCTCAGTTCCTCGAAGAAGTAAAGAAGCAGCCGGTCATCTACGCGTTGCTTCCAAGCGAACCAGAAGCTATTGATGAGGTTCCTGATATAGTGAAGCCCCTACTGAGTGAGTTCGTTGATTTGATGTCGGAAGAGCTACCCGCTGGATTGCCACCATTACGGGAGATTCAGCATCAAATAGACTTGATTCATGGAGCCAGCTTACCAAATCAGCCAGCATACCGGATGAGCCCAAAGGAGATCGACAAGCTGAGGAAGCAGGTGACAAAATTGATGGAATGGGGTTATGTTCAGGAAAGCATCAGTCCTTGTGTCGTACCTGTCCTCTTAGTACCAAAGAAGGACGGGTCATGGCGGATGTGCATCGATAGTAGAGCCATCAACAAAATAACCATCAAGTACCGATTTCCCATATCGAGGCTTGACGACATGCTAGATCACCTGGCTGGTTCAAGGTTGTTCTCCAAAGTAGATCTTAAGAGTGGTTACCACCAGATACGCATAAGGCCAGGGGACGAGTGGAAAATAGCTTTCAAGACTTAGGACGGCCTATATGAGTTGATGGTGATGCCTTTCGGCTTATCAAACACACCCAGTACCTTCATGAGGGTTATGCATCAAGTCCTCAGACCATTTATGGGCCGATTTATTGTTGTTGTTGTCTATTTCGATGACATCTTGGTCTATAGTTCATCCGAGGAGGATCATATGGCACACCTAAGAGCTGTTCTCAAAGCATTAAGGCGTGAACAGTTGTTTACCAACCGCAAGAAGTGCATCTTTTTCACTAATCGAGTTTGTTTTCTTGGGTATATTGTTTCTGCATATGGCATTAGCGCCGATCCCTCCAAGGTGGAAGCAATCCGAAGTTGGCCCTCACCACAGAGCTTACATGACGTCCGCAGTTTCCATGGGTTGGCGTCCTTTTATAGGCGGTTCATATTCAACTTCAGTACATTGACCGCTCCCATCACAGAGTGCCATAAGGGGCGTAATTTTCAGTGGATGAAAGATGCAGAAAGGAGTTTCCAGAATGTGAAGCAAAAGATCTCCGAAGCACATGTATTGGCACTTCTTGGTTTCGAGAAGATCTTCGAGGCCAATTGTGATGCCTCGAGAGTGGGCATTGGTGGGGTACTCAATCAAGGTGGGCGGCCTGTAGCGTACTTCAATGAGAAATTATCATGAGCAACAAAAAATTACTCTACTTACGACCTCGAATTTTATGCTATTGTGCAATCTTTGAAACATTGAAGATATTATTTAGTACAATGAGAGTTCGTGTTGCACACTGATCATGAGGCCCTCAAATATCTCCATGGTCAACATAAACTAAACCGACGGCATGCGAAGTGGATAGCCTACATGCAGGAATTTACGTTCTCCCTTCGGCATTTGGCTGGCACACAGAACAGAGTTGCGGATGCACTAAGTTGGCGCACCAATCTATTGATTACTCTACAAGTACAGGTGGTTGGTTTTGATGTGTTCAAGGAGTTGTACCCCGCTGACCCTTCCTTTGGTCGAATCTATGCCGAGGCCAGAGATGGGGCAGCGCATTGATTATACCTTGCAAGACAGATTTCTGTTTTGGGGCCTATGCCTTTGTGTTCCTGATTGTTCGCTACGTGGACAGATTCTACAAGAGTTACATTGCGAAGGACACTTTGGGCGAGATAAGACCCTGACCCTCCTAGCCCGAGACTATTATTGGCCCAAATTGCCTCGGGATGTCGCTTGATATGTGGAGCAATGCTATACCTGCCAGCTGTCTCGAGGAACAACCACTAATGCCGGACTTTACACTCCACTTCTTGTACCTCACGGCACCATGGATCGACGTGAGCATGGATTTTGTACTCGGGCTACCTCGAATTGCTCGAGGCATGGATTCAATTTTCGTCGTTGTTGATTGTTTTCCCAAGATGGCTCACTTCATAGTTTGTCGAAAGATGATGAATGCGACGCGAATTGCTCATCTGTACTTCCAAGAGGTGGTGCGTTTGCATGGAGTCCCGAAGTCTATCACCTCTGAGAGAGACACTAATTTTATGAGCAATTTCTGGAAGTGTTTATGACAAAAATTGCGAACCAAATTGATTTTCAGTAGTGCATTTCATCCCCAAACTGATGGGCAGACCGAAGTTGTCAATAGAAGTCTTGGCAACCTCTTGAAGAGTTTAGTGGGCAACCGGCCAATGATGTGGGATACAGCCTTGTGCTAGGTCGAGTTTGTCTTCAATCAGTCCAAAAATCGCTCTATAGGTCTGAGCTCTTTTGAGACAGTTTATGGCTCCAATCTTATGGGTGTTTTGGATATGGTACCAATTCCAAAAGTGGGTCGTACAAATATTCGGGTTGAAGACATGATAGATCACCTCCATACCATTCAGGATCAGGTCAAAACTCAATTGGAAGTCACCAACGCCCAATATAAAGTGTTGCAGATCGACATCATCGTCGAGTCATCTTCGATGTTGGTGATGAGGCATGGGTCGTGTTGACAAAAGAGAAATTGCCAGTGGGCGAATATTCCAAATTGAGAGATAAGAAAGTCGGACCTTGTGAAGTCCTCCAGAAAATTAATGATAATGCTTACCGAGTTTGGCTTCCATCCCACTTGAAGATTTCAGATACTTTCAATGTAAAGCACCTGATTCCCTACTAGGGGATTCGATTCAAATCAAACTCGAGGGGGAGTCCTTTTCAACCAGGGGAGGATGATGTAGGACAAGTAGCTGAACAGGTTGAACCAGCAGAGGAGCCTGGACCGGCGAGTGTCCCAAGGCGATCAGAACGCACCCGGTTTTCGGCAGTCCGAATTAGGTCTTCGGACGACCGTGGCCGTCAGATGGACATAGCTTTTGATTCCGGTGTCTGATCGGGCGCGTATGAGGTGTCAAATCGACCAGCTCGACGAGCCCTACAAGAATCATATCCCCCATGACCCAAGGCGTCCCGAGCCCAAATTCCTTCGTCTGATGTCCGAAAATTCAGTTTTATTAAAACTTTCCATATTGTACAGTTTTCCTTATTTAGGACTTTCCATATTTGACAGTTTCCTTTTCCTTAATTCGGAGTAGTTCGATTAATAGTTTGCTTGAAATTAGTTGCTATGTTTATGTAGTTTAATTCCATCTATAAGTTGGCCTCTTCTTAATCTATAAAATGAGATTTAAGATTTGTTTTTGAAATTAATTTTTTTATTAATAAAGATTTGAGTAGTTTTCTCCACTTGAGAATTCTGTTTTTTTTCTTCAAAAAGAGGACAGTCGCCTTCACGCTCACCCTGCGCCACTGTACTCCCATATACCTTTCGGATATTTCCAAGCATGCATTTACGTCTCATACATACAAGTTCTCCAAGGATACCCCTGTCTATAGCCGTGCCATAACCAGGTCAAGCATGGCTCGGCCACTGAGCCAGTCGTAGAGAGTCGTTGGTGAAGTATTATATAGCCATTAATGGTGAATCCTGAGTTAGGCGGTACACATCAATGCTTCAGTAAAAGCAGCGGTGGTGGTAGGCTGGTAGTTATGAACCCTGTCAGCCATGAAGAAGATAACAGTTAAAAGGTCTTTGGAGGCAGCAGAAGAACCACCACATGGGAATTGGGTCCATTGGGTCAGAACTCAGAACCCAGCAGGGTAATATGGCAGTACCTCTCAAAAATCTCATTTTAACATCTCAACTCCTACAAGAAGCCAACGATAAGGTTCTCTGACAAAAATTACAGTAAACCCGTGACACTACTGCATGGCACCATGTTTGCAGGGCACTCTGTTTGGAATATCTTAAGAAAAAGGGAGAGTAACTAGGTTTGTGGACATGGATAGTTGATTGATTCCAAATGAGGTGACCCACCCACATCACTCTCCCTGTTTTCTTATCAAAGATATCACAGGAAAAGCCCGGAAGCCAGGATGCTGTATTCCTGGTGTTTGTTGCTTCATGCAGGAAGCTAGCCAAAAAAACACAAGCATACTTCCTTGAACTGTTTCTAAAGGATGGCAAACTGCACTTCGAGCTTTCTTACTGACTGAATTCATGGTTTATTTGTGGGCTTTATGTTGCATGCATCCATAAGTGTTGTCAAAACAACAATTCTCTCTCTCCAGACTAAGCGAAAGGTTTCATTATTAGTTCTTATCACCGCAACAGCTTGACAGTCATGAGCACCACCCCAGCTTGCATTCAATTGAATTCAATTCAGCAGCGTTCCCCAACAACCACAGTACGACCTTAATATCCCACACAAAGAGACAGGGATTGCACCATAGATCTCAATCCCCATGATAAATTCCCTCCAAGCTCCTTCAGCTCTTGCTTCAAAGATCTAAGCTCTCCTTCTCACACTGTTCACTCTCCTCTACCCTGCTCACCAGCCATGGCTGGAAACAGAGCAAGATGGCTCTTCCTGCTCCTAGTAGCACTCCATCTTACCATGTCATTCTGTGCAACTCCTCCCAAGACATACATCATCCATATGGCCATGTCTCAGATGCCAGAGTCCTTTGGTCACCACCTCCAGTGGTATGCCTCCACTCTCCGGTCTGCCATGACTTCCACCAGCGAACTGGATGAGACACTGGCGGAGAGTGATGCCGCCGAGCGGATCATATACAGCTACGGCTCTGCCTTCCATGGCTTCGCCGCCAGGCTGAGCGAAGACGAAGCGGAGCTGATTGAGAGCAGCCTTGGCGTGGTGGCTGTGCTGCCTGAGACCAAATATGAGCTTCACACTACTCGTAGCCCGGGGTTCCTTGGTCTGGAGCCGGACGCAAGCAACAGTGTGCTGTCGGCGGCGCTCGCGGACCATGACGTGATCGTGGGGGTGCTCGACACCGGGATTTGGCCGGAGAGCCCGAGCTTCAGCGACAAAGGGATGATGCCAGTCCCTGCTCGATGGAAAGGTGCGTGCGAGACTGGCCGGGGTTTCAATCTCAGCAACTGCAACAAGAAGATTGTTGGCGCGAGGATATTTTACCGCGGGTACGAAGCTTCGGCGGGAGCCATCGACGAGAAGGGCGAGTTCAAGTCCCCGAGGGACCAGGACGGGCACGGGACGCACACTGCGGCCACAGTCGCAGGGGCGCCAGCGCCGGGCGCCAACCTTTTTGGCTACGCCCGTGGCGCGGCGCGGGGGATGGCGCCGCGTGCGAGGGTGGCCGCGTACAAAGTCTGCTGGACTGGCGGGTGCTTCAGCTCCGATATCTTGGCTGCGGTGGACAGCGCGGTGGCTGACGGGGTCGATGTCCTCTCCATTTCCTTAGGCGGCGGAGTGTCCTCGTACTACCGCGACAGCCTCTCGATAGCAGCGTTTGGCGCGATGGAGAGGGGAGTGTTCGTCGCGTGCTCGGCCGGTAACGGCGGCCCGGATCCCATAAGCCTCACCAACGTCTCGCCATGGATAGCTACCGTCGGCGCCAGCACCATGGATAGAGATTTCCCTGCCACTGCACAGCTTGGGGACGGCACGAACATAACGGGCGTCTCGCTCTACAAAGGCCGGCGAAACCTCTCGGCGCAGCAGCACTACCCCTTAGTGTACATGGGCGGCAATGGTACCAGCCCTGAACCCAAGTCTCTGTGTCTGGAGGGGACTCTGGATCCCCATGTCGTCGCCGGTAAGGTTGTTGTCTGCGACCGTGGCATTAGCCCAAGAGTACAGAAGGGTCAGGTGGTGAAGGACGCCGGCGGCGTTGGCATGATACTGACCAACACGGCAGCCAATGGAGAAGAGCTGGTCGCTGACTCACACCTCCTACCGGCTGTCGCCGTCGGAGAGATCGCAGGCAAGGTGGTCAAGCGCTATACACAGAGCGGCACGCGGCCAACGGCGACGCTCACCTTCGAGGGCACCAAGGTTGGCATCCGGCCGTCTCCTGTTGTGGCGGCGTTCTCATCAAGAGGACCTAACTTCCTGACGCTGGAGGTCCTCAAGCCAGACATGGTGGCGCCGGGAGTGAACATTCTCGCTGCATGGAGCGGCTCTGCCAGCCCGTCGAGCCTCACATCCGATCATCGGCGAGTTGGGTTCAATATCTTGTCAGGGACCTCCATGTCATGCCCGCACGTCGGCGGAGTCGCCGCGTTGCTCAAGGCCAGCCACCCAGAATGGAGCCCGGCCGCCATTAAGTCGGCTCTGATGACCACCGCCTACGTTCACGACAACACGTACCGCCCATTCAAAGATGCCGCTTCCGGCGGACCTTCGACTCCATTTGACCATGGTGCCGGCCACATAAATCCGGCGAAAGCCATTGACCCTGGCTTGGTATACGACATTTCCCCGGATGACTACTTCGACTTCCTCTGCACTCAGAAGCTTACACCATTGCAGCTGAAGGTCTTCAGCAAGACATCGAACCGGACTTGCCGGCACACCTTGGCCTCGGCCGGAGATCTCAACTATCCGGCAATCTCCGCCGTGTTCCCGGAACATCCACCCTCCACCATGACGATAAGCAGGGTTGTCACAAACGTAGGACCTCCAGCTTCCACTTACCACGTAAAAGTTTCCACCTTCAAAGGCGCTGATGCTGTGGTGGAGCCAAATACCCTGCACTTCACTCGCCGGAACCAGAAGCTATCTTACAAGGTGACCATCAAAACACAGACCCCTCAGTCATCACCTGATTTTGGAGCATTGGTATGGAGCGATGGGATACATGAAGTCAGGAGTCCAGTCGTAATCATATGGCTGCCACCACTATAAAAAGTTTTCAAAATCCACTACCAAGAAAGTTTAGAAAAACCTGATGACACGCAACGAGATCAGGTCCTCGAGTTCATCATGTCTCAGATCACAATAACTCATTCACAAGTTGTATGTTTCTATTAAGATCGCTGTCCTTTTATTTTCTGATTTAGTATTACATCTTGGTGTACGAACGTTACAAAGAAAGACCATGACAGCAAGATTGTAACATTATCATTTGTGGTAATGATCCTCCAAGAACAAAGTTCAATTTGATTCCCATATGGTAACACCATCACAAGTGCATATCTTCTTGTAGTTCTCTCCGACCCCCGCACTTCTGGCTATAACTGCAGCTGATATGCCGGAGTCTTGTTTATCTTCAGTTTCATAAATAGCAATCGATCGACCAATGAGATCAGCAACCCTAAGCTTCTCTTTAGCACCGGAAAAGTGGGCTTCCCCGGTCTCAAGAGCTTCAATTGTTCCCAGGTCGCCCAACGGCTGTACAATATGACAAGCAAGCACCACTCAATCATGCTTCATGAAAGTTCTCATAGAGTGAAATAACGAACAAAAAAACAGAACTCAGAGCAGCCGAATACAACTAGGAGGACCCAGAACTGTTTCACAATGCAAAGCAACCCACAGTGTGGATTATTTTATTTTATCCTAATGTTAATTTGTTCCTTCTGCAACAGCTTATATGGTGAAAACTACATACCAAGAAGCAACAGATGGATAAGAGCAGATGAAATATAACAATGACACTGAACTGATTTCTTAAATTGAACTCTCTGTACAACTAAAAGCTTATATACCTCATTCTCAACGAGTTCTGTTTACCTCATACCATCACTTTCCTCATCCCATCATACCAACGTCAGATTTGTTTGAATCTCATCCAACAGTGTCATTAATAAAATGTTGACCGGGATTTAGATAATTCAGATATGAATCCATTTGTGATTCTTCCCAACAAATCCCCAATGAAAACTTAGTACTTGTCAAGTCCTTAAGCTTGATAAGGCTGCTATCAATATTTGGATGCTTTAATCATATATAATCTTGCAATTTACAACTTCCATTCATACTCCCTTAATTTACAGATATTTAAAATTCTTTTGGTCAATCAAAATAAAATTTGGAATAACCCATTTTCTCCTGAAGGGATAGCATCCTGACTTTTAAATCCATGCAATACCACAGTGATTTATTTAGACAAGAATTTTCAGTGTCTTACCCATCTACCAAAGTTAGTCAAAATAGATCTAGCTAGCAAGCTGCTCCTAGGAATCCAATTCACAAAACATATTATACTACTTGTTTAAACTTTGAAGCTACTGCCAGTTTACCACCACCTACGGTCGAAGACATTAATGTGCAACCGTTCAGTTGACAAATTCCAAATAACGAGCAGCCAGTGTTGAAAGTTATACCCACGTGGCTAAATTAGGTGTCTTGCCATTGTTTGATAGTTTACACTTTTAAAGCCTCTGTGTTCCTTGTTATGAAACTGCAGAGAAATATTGTTACATGTTCAAATAGAAATCAAGTGAAAACTATATGAAGGGTACTGTTTTCAAACTAAGAAGTTAGACCACCATAATCTATATACAAGCACCCAAATAGTTGAAATTGACAATGTGGTGTTATAATCAAGAACCAACAAAAAGTTGCTCTCAATCAACAAGAGTCCAAAAAGGCTAAGCAGCATAAATTTATTTCCAGTGTCCCTAAACCATTTAACAATGCCTCAAGTCCTTGTCTAATGTTCAGTCCAGAAAGCTCTTCCTAAGGAGAGGCATCTACCATAAGATAAATGCAATGTTTATCTCAAAATATACTCATCTAAGCCAGGATTTTTCTTCAATGAGATAAATCTTCCAAAATACAAACGTAGAGGGGACCTACTCATCACATTTTTACAAGGCATGCTTGTAGGTGACCTACTGATGCTATCCATCCATGACTTACTATATAGTTCTCAAACATAATGGATTGTTGTGCCAGTGGGAGCAGTTCATGCTTATTGTACTGATACGAGGTCTGTGCTGAGCACATTTCTCTCATTAAGAGGCTTTATGCGTTGGCATAGAGTTTATGCCGAGTGTCCACGTGATACGTGCAGTCGAAAGACCGGTAAAATGCAAGCCACCGACACGACAATCCTTGCATACAGCTTCTACGCACAACACCTATTAGCTTCTTAACTTCCACATTCTTTCATCTATACAAATGCCAATATCAACTAAAAAACACAAACGGGCCCAATATGAGTTACCCATATGCCGAGAAACTATATATAAGAAGACAGAAAGTTCATACCTTTTCAGAGTCTTGATTTCCTGTATTGAATATTTCCCCAGTGCTTGCAACTCCTCTAGTCAAATCACCAAACTTATTAATTGACCATCCGTGCTTACCAGGTGACAAACCGCTAAAACTGGCTTCAATTCTTGCCAGTTCCATATTAACTTGAGCCAAGCGTACAACACCATAAATAACTGGACCTTTGAACTCAACAACAGCTGCAGAAATTAAAAAGTCTACAAGCCAATGGTAATATGATTAGTTGCTATATCCCACGAGGGGAGAAATACACATTGATGGCTTCTGTTCAACTTAATATTCAGATTGAAACAACAGAATAATGATTTCTGAAAGTTTCAAAGGAACCATAGGTTTTAAAAAACACATGGCTCCCTATAGCTACTCCTGTCCTATGCCTAAATTTCTTCAAACAATAATGCATGAACAAACATCTAACATCAACAATACCATCCAAACATTGGGCCAGATCAGCAAAGAGCAGTCCATTTATTTAAATTAGTTCTTTGACAGCAGCACAACCTCTTGTAGTTATTGACATCACCATAGGGTCCGAGGACTCTGTTTGTTGTCTCTCCTTCTATAAGCAACTCAAGCGCTCAAAGTGGCAAAAATTCACGAAATTGTTCCTAAAACACAAATGAGGGTAACCAAGAAGGTGCCTTGTTATCCAATACCAGCATGCAATCTTATGGCCTTTAGCAGCCTCTAATGTCATTGGCTTAAAGCGGCCTTGACGAGCTCGACATTTCTTGCCACCCTATCTTTTTGGACATCACAGTAGTGGCATATGATCTGCATATTCCAAACTCTGCAAGAATCTTCTTCACACACCTTGCATGTACTGATTTGTAGAACCCAATTCTGCGTAGTTGTCTAAGTCAGTCGAACACGAGCAAGCCTACTGCTGCTCATGATTGGCTTGAATTTTGGGCTGACAAACTCGAGCTGAGCTACAGGTCAATTTGAGCAGAAAATACTCAACTCTTATTCAACTAGTTTGTTTCCAAGCCAGCTCGTCAAGCTCAATTCAAGCCGAGAATGCTTAGTTTGTTTTAGCCTCCATTCATTCTTTAATTAGCTGAAGCTCAGCTCATTTTAAGCTAGATGAACTGATCCCTTAACAAGCAAAAAATTGTATGACTATTGTTTAGTCCGCATTTCAGCTGTTGGATAGACTATCTAACCGTTAAAGCAAAACCTAGCATGAAAATCCTGTAAAAGTTTAGGAACGCTAATCTATAGACAAGTAAGCATACCAAATGATTATGTGGTATATGTTTAGTACACACATGGTAAATAAATAAATAAAAACTTTCTCGGGCAATAAGAAGACAAACACAAACAAGCTAGGTCTTGCTCACATTTCAGCTCACTGATGTTTCAAGCTCCAAATCAGAACTCTTAGATCTCGAGGTGAATATGTACAGCCAATTGAGAAAATTTCCACTTCACGTGGCTTTTATGCTAAACCATTGTTAGCACTTTGAAGACCATTAGCAAGTGGGTTTTCCAGAAATTGCAGCAGCCATGAAAAGCAACTGCAATGCACTCGGTTTTCCAGAAATTGCAGCAGCCATGAAAAGCAACTGCAATGCACTTGTATGTTTTGCAGCCCATAATGAATTCATAATTCCAAAGTCTAGAATTATCTCAGATTCATTCAAGAATTCACGGTAGAATCTGTAACTGTGGCATTTCTCCATTATCAGCATTTTTTATTCTTTTCTAGTTGATACGCTGCCTCCTCCTTGGTGTCAGAATGGTGGCATTAATTATATTCACTTTTCTAAGTTGGATTCATGGAGTCTACCATCCCTGTTCCACATCCTTCAAATCAAATTTAAAACTCTTAGACATTTAAACTCTTAAGACTACTGATCACCCTGATCATATTCTTTATTCGCGTTGTTCCACAGTCAATTAGCAGACCACGTTATCAGATATATTATGTACTGAATGGTGCTCAGAAGCCCAAAGCAGCTATTGGATTTCGACTAGAAGGTAGCTAGCATAAGCCGACCAAGTTGGAATCCTTGATTATTATGCACATATCTGAGTGAAAAATTCAATGGCTTGACTGCTGACCGAGAGAATTAACTGTACTGGTCATTTACAATAGACCGATTTGCTTAATTGTAAACATAGCAAAGTTCAGTCCTTTCCCAGCAAACCACTTTAGAATTATCACGGACACACACTTCATTTTCTTCTTCTGAATGTAATGCAGAGGCAATCTAAGATAACAAACATTATCTGATGATTACAGGTCTTCCTCAGGATATTGAGGTTTCGTAGCGATTTAGTTTATGATATTTTAGTTGTGAGTAGCTCCTTATCTCCTAGTTGTACTCTGCTTGCAAAAACAGATACAAGTCCTTAGCTGTAGTCAAATGATGAGATCATAACTTGTGCAATATTCTCCTCAGTGATACCTAGGACAAAACTGATAGGACAGTTGTGTATTAAGGACACATCAGCTACATCACTATACCAAAGAAGCATTACCAAAATTTATCTCTGACCTGAATCGCTGAACTTAATTCCCAAAAAGGTACGCTGGCTTGAGTTGCAAAAATCAAATGCTTGCTAGTACCAAAAGAAACGATTCAGAATATGCCCCCCTTAATTTTGACAAGGACATTGTCAAGAACTATGAAAGAAGAAAAATACATCTCAAGGCTCAGAAAGATGCAAGCAGAAAACATGTTCCTAGTGCTGCAAAATAAGAACAGAGATAAAGACACCGAAAACAAGTAAACATTCAAGCAGAATACATGTATATTGCACAAAAGGCATAAACTATGTGATTAGGATATAATTAATTCGTTCCAAGGAGGTTAAGAAGATAATGAACCAACCATCAGGGCTCCCTTGTCCAATTACCCGAGCTTTCCGACCTGTCCCGGTTAGAGCATCTAACATAGTTTTCACAGGGAGCGAACCACACACTCTCACCACTTGATTACTTAAATCCACATCGATGCTTTTAACTCCTGAAGGAACAAAAGGTGTGGATTGATTAGGACTAACTAAGCGCATTAAGTGGCCTCAGCAAATGGAAAAAGCGAGTCAGACAGGAAACAGCATAACTCCATATTATCCAACAAGCTTAACTTCACAAACTTTGTAGGTATAAGCTTTCCTACCCTCTAGCTTTAGTAGATTATCCTTCACTGCTGAAACACAGCCTTCACACTTCATGTCCACCATGAATTCTGTCTGAATCAAGAACAGAAGGGTTATAAGAACAATTCCAGGGCCGTGTTTTACAATCTATTAGCAGAACTTAATATCAGCACATTTTAACCCTAAAAAGCAATTCAATAGTGGAATATAAGAACAAAATCAAACTGAATACCATGATGTCAAACTGTTAATGGCCATAAATCATCTATATATTTGTTAAACAAACCGCAGACCAAAATCGGAAAAGTACATACTACAAAAAGATAAAAGAAAAATGTCCCATAAATGTAATCCTCGATATACATCCCTAAATTTCACAATTCAACATCCATTTCCCCAAACAAAATCTGCAATAGATTAACAAACCATAATGACATAATAATAAACTCAAATGCCTCAGAGAGATCGAAACCAACATACCAGAAGGTCCGGCAGAGCTCCTCCTCCCAGCTGCTGCTGCTGCTGTAATCAAAGAAAACAAGAACCAAGAAATGAGCCAAATCCACCAAAAAACCGAAAACCAAATCCTAAACAAAACCGCGAACAAACCTGGTCGGATGTCTTCTCCGTAGCCGGGGCGTCCATCTGCACGGCGGTGGCCATGGGAGGGCCGAGGTTCCTGACCGCGTCCAAGGGCCTCGATATGGACGCGACGCGTAGAGAGGAGGGGAAGGAGAGGGGATGAGAAATGTGGAGGGACCGAGACGAGGAGGAGGTGGAGGAGGAGACGGTGGCCGCTGTGGCTACGGCGACGGCGGCAGGGAGGGCGGTGCTTAAAGCCTTCAAGAAACCCACCATCTTGGATTCCTGGTAATAATATATGGTTACTCTCCTGTATTAATTAGTCGCTGTGATGTACAAGCGGAAATTGTGACGTATGTGATCACGTCATTGGGGAAACTAGAAAACTTCTTAAGCCCAGTCCATTAACGGTCCCTTTTATGGCCCATTATCTTTATGGTTATGCTCTATAACAATTGTCTCGAGCTGAACTTGATAGATAATAGGATTGATCAAGTTCAGCTCATAATTAAATTTGACGCGGTTAGTCCCTCTTGTGTTTGGCTCAAAATTGATACCAAGCTGGCCTGGAGCTCTAGTTCAGCTCGCGTGAGCATTCTCCCCACTAAACTGATACACTATATTAGATACATGGTTGTTTTAACTATATGTTCGGGTGATTATTCTTCGGCTTTGGATTGAAAGCATTTTCATCATTAGATGTAAACTTATCAACCCTTTGCCTATTAGAAAGGTTGATTGTCTCCTCCCAAGGAGGTCTTTTCTTTCTCTTTTTGTTTAATTGAGTGTTTTACTCTGATTTGGGGTAAGTAAATCTACCTTATAAGATAAAATGACAGTTATTTTTATGACTCATCATCCGAGTCATAAAATTATACACACGTGACATACACGTGGCATAAAATTGTAACTAAATAAAGAAAAAGAGAGAGGATAGTGGGCTGATGTGGCGTAAGTTATTATAGAGATAGTGGGGGCGGGCAATTAACCGTGCCAGGTGACACGGGCCCACCACCTAGTACTCATATACAATCACAATCATGTAGAGGATTTGAACCCAAGATTTAATGTAGGAGATTACAAAAACTTAAAAGGTTACACCCCAATTTTTGTTGGTCCCTCTAAAGGTCTCAATCTCATTTTTTTTGTTTTTTTTGTTTTTTTGAACAAGTGAGCCAACAGGCTAGGCAAAGTTACAATAGAGAACAAAAAAGCACAAAAAAACTACATCAAAATGGAACATCACCCGGATACTCAGATCCAGGTGCAAAGACCCAATATCGACACCATGCATGCCTCCTCCCCAAGCCGGCCAAGACATTTGCGTGATCCACCAGGTCTCGATGCACATATCTGAATATGAAAACCTCAAAATGGGCAGAGATACTACATATATCTCTAAACAAGAAAACAAGCTCAACCGCCCAACTTAGCCGCCCATTAACACAGTCAATCAAAAATTTAGCATCTGACTGGATCAAGATCCTTGTGCACCTAATCTCACAAGCAAACAAAAGAGCCATGCGAATTGCAATTAACTCAGTCTCCTCACACGATTGTGCCTGTACAGCTTCCGAAACCGCCGCCCAAACTGAGCCATCATGTCTCCTTAGCACAACCCCAATTCCGGCCAACCCTCCAAGATAAGAACCATCTGTTATTGCTAAACAAATATCTTCCTGCTCCACAAGATTAGCACCCTGAATCAGGAAAGCATTCTTCTGGTTACAATTCCTCCAGTAATCACCCACTAGTCTTCTAACCTTCAGAAACAGAGTACCTGCGTCCACTCTAACCGAATTGAAGATTGCCTCATTTCTAGCCTTCCATAAAGACCAAAGCCTAGCAGAAACCAAGGATTTAAGCCATCGAACATGAGAGGATGAGGAGGAGCGTTCCAAAAGCTGGAGCATGGCTTGAAAGCTGAATCCATACATGTTAGCAGGAAGTAACAAAAACCAAAGGTTCCTGGCAACTCTACAATAGAAAAATATATGCATTGGTGATTCTTGTTCCTCCTCACATAGAGGGCAATAGTCCTCAGATATGAGTCCTAGGTTCCACAACACATCTCTAGTAGGAAGCCGACCATGTAAAAATTTCCATAAGAAGAATCTGATGCGCGGGCTTGCAGGAATTCGCCAAAGATTGAGCCAAAGCTATCTTGAAAAACCCAAAGATCCAATAACTGAGAAAGATTCAAGAGTAAGAAAGGTGTAGGCTGACCTAGATGAGATCTTCCCTGATGGACAAAAAGACCCAATTCCATGAATCGTGACCGCCAATAGGCACATCACAAACCTGCACTGTCAATTCCGATCCAAACAATTCACGCAACAACTCAAGATTCCAGGTGTCATTGATCATAACATCGCCAAGAACTAATTCTTCCAACTTTTTTTCACAGACAGCGAATACATTCAATTGGCAAGACATTCTACACAAGGCTTCATCACCAAACCAATGATCAAACACCAAACTTACTTTGCTATTAATACCTGGGTGGAAGAACAAGCCTTGTCGAAGCCATTTAACAGCCCTACAAATAGATTTCCAGAAAACTGAGGAAGAACGTCGACAATGTATAGGAAGCAAGAAAGATGTCCATCCATACTTTGCTCTCATCATGGAAACCCAAATTGAAGACTCCTTATCCAGTAAACGTGTTGCTCGCACCATAGTCAATGCACGCTGCCATGTTTTAAGATCCCTAAGCCCAAGGCCACCATGCTCCAGCGGCCTCACCACTGACTGCTAGCCCACCCTACTTAGGCTCCTTTTCTTTCCTTGCCAGATGAACTGCCTAATCAAACCCTCCAGGCTTGAAAGAACTCCCGCCGGTACTCCTACCGCAGACATGTGATGAACTGGGGACGCTTGAAGGATACTCTTTGCAAGAACCACCCTCCCAAGGCCACCAATGTCCAGCGGTCTCAATCTCATGCAACATCAATGGTGGGCATGATTTACACTTCTCCCCTCACTTTCTAAACATCTCGTTCAACCTTGAAGGCTCGAGGCCTTGAACCCTTTGATTCTGTGATGACAATCTGGTGAACTGTCTCTATATTCTTCTTGAATATTTGACACATTTATTGCAAGAAATGTTCCATAATGAAGCGACTTAATCGAATCGACCTCCATCCAAGCTTATCTTGAAACCAGTTTCAAGCTGAAGACGCTGATCAAACTTTTTAGCCGAGGAGTCTAACATCGAGACAAGCTCGAGCATGCATGTTGATTACTTTGACAGCACTAATTCTAAGTTGGAAAGGCCTCTAATAGGCTAAAGCTTTTGTCTAGCTTATTCCCTTTGTACTCCGTAGGTCTGTACTACAAGCATGGCTGGCTTTTGTAATGGAAACTTCTGATATTCCTACGGGAGTGATAATTTATTAGCTGCAATCATGCCAAAGCTATGTTTAATCTGCAGTTAGCATTACTTGATCTTGCTTGTTGTCTCTTGAATCTTTTCTGCCGTCATGCCAAAAGTGATAATTAATTTATTCTCTCTTGAATATTTTGTGTTACTTAATCTTCCTTCATTTATTTGTAGTTGCCAAGTAATAGTTCAAAACCTGCTTGCTTGTTTCTGCTGTCTAAAGTGCATATTCTGTTCAGATTTCATTATAGCTGTTCCTATTTTGACAGTCAGTAAATTTAGTAAGATGCGGAAATCGAACGAGAAGCGTATTGTCTGCAGCCATAATTAGTTGTTCAGATTCGGTTCCAGTGAGTATCCAATCTAGTTTAGGCGTTGGATTCATAAATGGGAGATTTGAATGGCCCAGAGATCTTACGGCTGCTCTTCTCTCGATTTGGATGCTTATAACATCTTTCTCCTCTGTTAATTTTGTTCATATCCCCCGAGAGTTAAACTCCGTGACGGATAGTCTTGCTATCTCTGCGTGGGCAGATTTATCAGGTTAGCCTCTTGACTCTTGAGAAGTTGTACCAGCCTTTCGGCTTAACTAAGCAAAAAAAAAGAAAAGAAAAAAAAAGAGAGTATCCAATACAGTTTGATAGACTAATTAGTTTCTTTAGTTTCTTTCTTCAATCAAAGATTGGTGTCCTTCACATCAAGTCTTTGATTGGTATTTGTTTTTCTATTCTATCTCTTCCTAAACAATGTGTCGTTATTTTAAAATCTGTTACTTGCATAGCTTTTCAAACCCTGCTCTATCTTTCCATAGTTGCTGAAGTGCCAGCCTTCGCATCAGCCATCAGGTCTTTGATTGTTATTTGTTTGTCCGCCTTGTTTGGATAAGCTTCAGTCCTCTAAGGTATCGGTTCCCTTGAGAAGCTATTTTTTCTCTCTTAATAACCTAGCTAGGCAATTTCCTCAAGCTACTCATCAGCTGCTCCTCTTTAGGTTCCATTTTAAAAGTTGGTATTAGAATGGGTCCAGCTTGTTCAATTTAATTATTCTAAACTGAGTCTAGTTCTTCTGCTTAATTAGTTTACCCGAGTCTGTTCGACATAGTGAGTCGGATTCAGTCTAGTGCCATTTGAGTTCAATCAACTTGACCCGATCTTATTCTCAAGGCATATTTGGTGTGATTTAAATTACAAATCTGAATATTGGATCTGATTGGTACGAAGGTATGAGGAAAATAAGGCATGAGGCAAACTGAACCCCTCCTTAATAAAGCCTTTTTAGTCATCTTTGACGAAGATTTGGAATCTTCACAAACCCTGTCAGGATACATTAAAATGGCTGATGTATGCCACCTAACCTATGCGTTATGAGTACCGTTCTATATCTGTGGATGGAGAGTCAGATATTAGCAAAACCTTCTTCATGCCCTCAAAGATGGAGAACCACAACACTATGTCTTGCTCCCTTCTCTTAGTAGCCGCTATCCTATTCTTCTCTTCTCCTTCTCTGGTGAGCTCACGCAACTCATCAACCATCGGCAGTGGTGATAAAGCTAGTGACGCCGAGCTAAAGACGTACATAGTTCATGTTCTACTCCCAGACGGCGTCTCTTTTGCCAGCGTTGATGAGCATGTCGCTTGGTACCACTCATTCTTGCCTGATGCCACCTCGAGCTCGGCTAGTGAGTCGCGAATGTTGTTTACCTACACCGAAGTCTTCAGCGGCTTTGCAGCGAAACTCACTGAGGAAGAGCTCAAGGAGATGGAGAGAAAGCCCGGCTTTGTGCGTGCTTATCCGGACAACATCACACCCCTACACACCACTCATTCCTCCAAGTTCTTGGGTCTGAGTTTTGGCTCTGGCCCTTGGAAGGGATCTAACCTTGGCAAGGGGGTTATCATCGGCCTGCTCGACACAGGCGTCGATCCCACTCACCCATCTTTCGACGATGATGGAATGCCTCCTCCACCATCCAAGTGGAAGGGCAGGTGCGACTTCAAAAGCGGTTGCAACAAGAAGCTCATCGGTGCCATGTCTTTCATCAAAGAGCAATCCAGTGAGATAGAGTCAAAGGACCCCAACGATCATTTTGGGCATGGAACTCACACGTCAAGCATCGCGACTGGCAACTTAGTTAAAGGAGCTAACTTTTACGGCATGGCCAACGGCACTGCTACCGGCATAGCACCGCGTGCACACCTCGCTATGTACAAGGTGTGCACCATAAACTGGTGTCCGGAATCAGCAGTACTAGCTGGCTTGGACGCCGGTGTCAAAGACGGCGTCGACATTTTTTCGCTCTCACTTGGAGGACCCCCGAAACCTCTCCATTCACACCCGCTAGCCATCGGTGCATTCGGTGCAGTCGAGAAGGGGGTGTTCGTAGCATGCTCCGCTGGCAATTCGGGACCAGGCTCGAGGACTGTGTCCAACAGTGCACCATGGGTTCTCACAGTGGCGGCGACTACGCAAGATAGGAGCATTCGTGTGAGGGTCAAGCTAGGGAATGGAAAAGTGTTTGATGGGCAGTCACTCTACCAGCCTCACAATTTCACATCCAAGCCGCTGCCCCTCATCCATCCTAAGCATGATCCTGGCTGCATAAAGTTGGATGGGATGGATGCGCGGGGCAAGGTGGTAGTGTGCGAGGACGATGGTTCAACTTTGCCGAAAACCAAGGGTGCAGTCGTGAAGGCTGCTGGTGGTACGGCCATGATCCTCAAAAACGATGTCTTCCACATGTACAACACGTATGCCCACTATCACCCGCTTCCGACGTCGAGCGTGTCTTACGATGCTGGATCCAAAATTGCCCAGTACATGAAGTTGTCCAAGAACCCGACTGCCTCGCTCATCTTCGATGGCACTGTGATTGGCTCTAAACCGGCTGCGTTCATGGCTTATTTCTCTTCCTGGGGGCCAAGTGTTATCACCCCTTATATCTTGAAGCCGGACATCGCTGCTCCAGGCGTAGACATTCTAGCAGCTTGGCCACGTGATTTCGCAGGTGATGGTTATAGCAGTAGCTTCAAGATGATGTCCGGAACCTCCATGGCAGCTCCTCACATCAGCGGTGTCGCTGCACTCGTGAAATCTGTCCACCCTGATTGGTCACCGGCAATGATCAAGTCTGCGATCATGACGACGTCTAGCATAAAAGATAATCAAGGGGAGCCGATCAAGGACTACCAATACAATGCTTCTAGCGTCTATGATATTGGAGTTGGGTTCGTGAATGCGTCGAAGGTCATCGACCCTGGTCCGGTTTATAACGTTGGCACGGAAGAGTACATCTCCTATCTCTGCCAGAAGTATCTTGCCAGTGAAGTGAGTACAATTGCTCGACATCCTGTAGACTGCTCGCACAACATCAGTGAGTGGCAGCTGAACTACCCTTCCATCTCTGTGCCAGCTGCAACCGTGAAGGACGATGTGATTACCGTGAAAAGGACGGTGACTAACGTCGGGGTGGCCAAGTCGACGTATAAGGTGGAGGTGGATCCGCCAAAGGGTGTTGTGGTGACCGTGAAGCCTGAGACTCTTCAGTTTTCTAAGGTTGGTGAGAACAAGAGCTTCACTGTGACTCTGAGCTGCAAGAAAGGTGCCGAGGTTGGACTGAGTGGTAGTCTCATGTGGGTTTCTGGTAAGCTTGTGGTCAGGAGCCCTGTTGTGATTTACCCTTCCGTGTAGGTTCTCTGTAGTTTACTGTCTTGCTGGTCTTTCTTTTATTTTTGGCGCTTATGGTTCCAATTAATTAAAACAAGTTCAATGGTCTATTAAATTGTCATGATGAAGCAGAAGATCGACGTAAATAAACTAAACGTCTAGTTGAACTAATCCTGTTGTCATCCTTCCATCCTTCGCTTCTCTAGAATTCCTCAGCTTGAAGTCTGAGGTCTTGAAGGAGTTTTGTTTGGTCTAGTGGTGATAAATGGGCTGAATGCCCTGGAAAAGCATGGGTAAAGAGCTTAACCAATAAAAAAAAAAAGTAAAATTGCAGCACTAAAGGGGTAGATCCAGGATTTAAAGTCCGCCCGGGCTAACACTATCCTAATGATTTGCTTGCTAAAAACTATATCAATCACAGGCTCACATTTTAATGTAATATCTCTAATGGATTTCAAAAAGCATGTTCCTATGTTTCAGTTACTGTTACTTTACACAAGAACAAGAGACTATATCCAAACAGTAAATGCTCAATTAGTGTTTTCAATATTCAAAGCACATTCTTTTCTGAACAGTAAAATCATTTATAAAATAATTATGAAAACAAAAAAATTGCAAGTGGGGTCTAATCTCTCAATTATACAACTACTAACCTTTTAAAGTCGTTTTCTTTACCTTGTACGTTGTAGAAAATTGATTTTAAGAGAGACAAAATAATAAAATCAAGGGGCTATTAGGAGCCACGACGTTAACTTGAAGCCTTGAACCCATGGGTGTCCTACAAGTATCAAATACGTACTATGTGAATAAATTATATGCCTATCAAACATTTTGATGAACGAGTAAACAAATGTGAATAAATTGACATATGTAAACTCACACTATCGAAGTTGTGCCCGACGATTCTTTTGCATAGAATTCGTCAATTATCTCATCTGTGTCAATATCTTAAGCAAGCTCTCTTTCGATGTAGATAGTCATAGAACCTCTTAAAAAATCCTCGTCCATATGATAAAACTAGGTTTTTCCCCATATGGGATCAATTCCATCATTAAAATGTACAAAATCAATCCACCGGTCTCCAAAAATATGTAAAAATCACCAAAACACAAATAGAGAAATACAAAGAATGATTTTACCTCTCTTTCGACGAAGAGATCAAACCTCCCCCTATCCCTTACATGTAACTGATGGCATCATGGAAGAGATGTGATAGTGATCTCCAAAATTTCAAGGAATCCAAAATTAGGGATTTAATTTGAGAAAAGGAGATGAGATAGAGAGCAATAAAAATTAGAGATTTATGTATAATACCTCAGCCGATAGCCACCCAATATTAAATTCAGAAAAACATCGCCTTTCTTCATAGATCCACGGATTTCACCCCGACGTAATATTAAATTCGGGACAACCACCCAAATTACGGATATCCTTCCTAGATCCGCCCAATATCTCTGCCGCCCGCAGGTCGCCCTCCTAATCACTAGACCCAGTAGGGCGCCCCCTAATTACTAGACCTAGCCGCCATCAACACAAGTTCGTACGGTGATGTCAGCAGGCCGCCCAATACCCAGTCACTAACACCTAGCTATTGCACTTTTTAATTTTGACTAGTTCCTACGGTGATGTCAGCAGGCCGCCTAGCACCTTTTAATTTTGACTCTTTGGCAGTACTGGACTGGGCATCTGGGCTGACGGGTGGGCTAGCCATTATATAGGCTGGCTTAATGTATTTATATTAAATTTAAATGAATTAAATATATAAACCTTTGAAAAATTTCATGTGGGCTGCCCGGGCTACAGCCCGGTGCAGCCCACTCATAGATCCGCCCTGGCACCAAGCCACTAAACATTCCTTTTATAATTATTAAACCTCACATGTCTTCACCTAATGCACTGTATTTTTTCGGTATTTGATGGATTGCCAAGCTCGAGCTGCTCATTTATTTCACAGCCTTCATTAGATGCGATTCTATCAAACATACTATTGACCATAAGATGTGGCTTGATGCAGTAAGTCATGCTTTGTATTCTATCAACGGGAAGGCACATCCGCACATGTTTCAGGATGATCAGCTTATATTTCGTTTTGTTGTTTATCAATGTAGCAATTGGGACATGTAAATCTACGTTTCTTTAGAGATGGTCTTGAAATTGACTCCTTTAAATATTGTATTATTTCAGAACTTATCTCTGAACAGAACTGTCTATGATGCAATGAAGGACCGTAATCCAATCAACATATTTTTGGAGAGTGTGGTTTTGCACAGCATCTCTGGAACATTGGTATTCCACGAGAAAGACTTTGGAACAATTGTTGCTGCCGATGCTCAGATCATCGACAATCGCGGAGGTGGACCAACAATATGACTTATGGCTGATATGTAATTATAAAAAGGTTAGTTACAAATATATCCTTCAAACCCTTCATATTTACATAATTATCTCTGATATATGATTATTTATGAAAATATCCCTGACTTCCTTAAACAATTCATAGAAATGCCCCTCGAGTCACCTTCTGTTGGATATCCATGGCATATTCCGTTTAAGGCTAACGGTTATAGGCAAAATGACTATTATACTGGTGTGCCTTTGTGAACCTCTCTCTGTTAGAGACAACCAGTTTTCTCAAGGGGAGAAAACGTGAACCTCTCTCTGTTAGAGACAATCAGTTTTCTCAAGGGGAGAAAACAAAAACCTTAATTCTCATTCATCAAAAACTGTCCCTTAAAAACCCTAAGACCTCTTTTTATAAGTGTAAGGAGAGACTAGACCAACTAATACATGTACTCAAACATGAATCAACCTAATCCAAGTAACTAAACCCGGAATTCAAAGAGGAGAAAACCGACTCGAAATAAGAAACTTATTAAAAATAAAAAGACCGATAAACTGCCTAAAAAGGAAAGTTTTTCACTAAAACTGGATTTTAAGCCAAAGGAAAAGGAATCTGGAGATTTGGAGGCCAAGGTCATGGAGAGATCTTTGATCTTCGATGAATCATGACGGGCTCGTCGAGCTGATCATTTCAACTGGTCGCACGCCCCGATCGGACGTCGTGGTCGAAAGTTATGCCCATCCGACGGTCGGGGTCGTACGAAGATCTGAGTCAGACAGATGGAGTTCGAACGCGTCTGGATCGCCTAGGGAGCTGCTCCGGATCGGACTTGGTCAGGTCTGGGCTTGGTCCTGCATCATATACTCTTAGTAGTAACATGAGTGGATAAACTATAAAAGGGCATTTAAGTCCCTTTGCATGGCTAGGTTGGCATTTAACTAGGGTTAGCTGTCTTAATTTGACGGAAGGACATTTTGTGAATTATTTTAAAAAGTTAAGGATGTTTATGTAAATAATCAAATTTCAGAAATAACTATATCCATATGAAGGTTTTGAGGGATATATTTGAAATTAACCTCTATAGAAATGAAAGAGCGGGGAAGTTCAATATGGGGGTGACCGTGGAGACTCTAGCAATCGGAGCCAAAAGACGAACATAGGAATTATACAGTAAAAGTAGTAAAATTACTAAAGGGGGTGAAGTTACTAAAAATAGTTAGACAGAAACTAAAAATAGTTAAACTTCAAACTAAACTCAAACTAAAAATCGTAACTGATGGTGATCGATTTTGAATTTTCTAGAGAGAATTATTGTCAAAACAAAACTTTCCTAAAATAACAAAATCAAAAATTCCTAGGCCTAAACCAAAGAATTCCACGAAAATCTTGGTTCAACCTCGTACGTGATTAGTTGATTGGATCAGCGCAGTAGTGCCTTCCTTTCAGAAATAGCTTGGTCAAATAGGACCGTGATAACTCTTTTACTATTTACACTACATAATTCCTCTACTTGTATTTTTGGTTTTGCTAGAGAAGCCATGGTCCTTTTTGTAGCCACTATCATATTCTTCTCTTCTCCTACTCTGGTGAGCTTTCACAACTCATCAACCTTCCACAACGGCGAGAAAGCCAACGACGCCGAGCTAAAGACATACATCGTTCATGAGCTACTCCTAGACGATGTCAATTTTGCTAGCACTGATAAGCATGTTGCTTGGTACCACTCATTCTTGCCCGACGTCATCACCAGCTCGCCTGACGAGTCATGAATGGTGTTTACCTACACCGAAGTCCTCAACGGCTTTGCAATGAAATTCATTTGCTTTTCTTTTTTTTCATACGCTTTTCATGTCCCGAATCATATTTTCTAGAAGACATAGTGGAAATGCAAAATAAAATAATCCTCGACAAATTTTATATATAAAAAAACTATCCAAAAAACAAGTCAAGAATGATAAAACCTGATTTGGAGTGGGGAGAGATGGATGGCAATGTATTTAGATGAAGATATCACAACCTTGCAAGTGCACGACAAGCACAAAAAATTAAGGACCGTAGGCTCGTGGCAGCTAGAGCGTTGAGATGGTAGATGGTAGGGAGCAGGGACAAAGAAGAGAAGATGAAAGGTAGAATATAACGGCTATGAAGAGATAGTAAAGGTAAGTCAAAAATTTACCAAAGGACAAATTTTATGGACACTTGTCCTGATGTCCATATCAAGTTTCAAAAGTTATTCTTGAAACATGTACAACTTTTCTATTTTTGGCAGCTAAAGGGACCTTCTTATTAGGGTCTAACAGTTACTTTTATAATAATAATTAGAACGCTAACCTTTGATTTGGAGCCCTAACCCCTCTTAGGTAGTATTTAATTTTGGGGGCCCCTCTTTTATATGGGGCCCTAGGCAGCTGCCTAACCTGCCTATAGCTAGGGCCAGTCTTGCTCACTCCCCGATCGGATGAGTTTTCTGGGTCGGCGTGTGACACTATTTGTATAATTAACACCACCTCCATAGAGCCTCCCTCACTGCTAGCTTTCCTTTCAAAGTTTTCCAAAGAAAATGTCTAACTCGTGACCCTGCTGGGAGTCGCCACAAATTATACCACTTTACCTCTCCTTCATACGATGAGGAAGGTCTGCACCTGTTATAAAGTAAATGATATGCAGAAGATGCAGAGATGCGTCCACTGCTATTAAAAGTCCACTTAGCTTCATCACAATCTGTTATGGCGGGAAAAGGAACCCCAACAATGGCAATGACAACTTCCTTATGGAGCAATTCCTCCATCCAACTAATATTCCATCCATCTACATTCATCAAATCTCTTACCATCAAGTTCTCAGTTCTCTCAGCATAAAAGAAAGATGGTTTCAACAACTAAGCTTCATCCAAAACCCATTGGTCCTCTAACACCATGATTTTACTATTCCACCACAGGGAATAGTAAATCCACTCAGTCATTTTGAATTAGGTTAATAGACAGATGTTTTCTTTCTTAATAACCAGTATTATAAGAGGAAAGGGATCAAATTTGGGAGATGTTTATTCGAAGGACCACAAAAAATGGATTAGGCTAGCTAACCAACTCGTAAGTAGGGGTGAAATCGAGTTAAGCTTCATTAAGCCTAGCTATCTCATGTCAATTAAACAACGGCTTGAAATCGATTTCAAATCTAAGACGGATGGTCAAGTCTGGCTTGTTTAATTAACTTCAGTTCCCAACTTATATTCCAGTCGTTTTTGGGTCGAGCCGAACTTGAACTCAACTAATGAATGACAATAATCAAGCTAGAAATGAGTTGGTTTAATCTTGATTTGTTAAGCATGGAATCAATCAAACTTGAATGATGAATCCTTTTCTTTTTCTTTTTTTTTTTCCTCCTTTTTTTTTCTTATGAGTTGAGCCAACTTGATTCATGACTTGAATTGAACAACATTCAAGCCAAATTTTGAGTAAAGTTTGGCATGAATCAATGAAGCTCTGAATTCAAATTAAGGGGGTGTTTGGTTGCTTGTATTAGCTGATGCATATATGAGCTAATGTAGCATTTTGGTCTATACCAGTGTTTGGTTAGCCACTACATTTAGGGGTGGCAATTCGGGTTCGCGGGTCGGGTTTGGGTCGGGTCATACACTGACCCGTTTAACAAAACACCAAACCCGAACCCGACCCGTTTAATAAACGGGTCAGGTTTTTAAACCCGGACCCGACCCAATTATAAACGGGTCAACCCGACCCGACCCGCCTAACCCGTTTATTAAACGGGTCGGGTCGGGTCGACCCGTTTATAAATGGGTCGACCCGTTTAACCATTTAACAACATTTTAACAGCATTCAAAAGATTCAAAAACAAATCAAATTACAACTAAATCAAATTACAACTAAAGCAGAATATATCCTTAACTATTACAACCATAGACTTACAACTAGATCAAATTACATCCTTAGTAACTTCAATACATAGATAAATAACCATATCAAATTACATCTCAATAACTTCAACACATAGATAAGTAACCAATGACACTATAATTGTTTCATAGGATCAAAATATAAATACTAAGTAGTGGTAGAACATTCTCCCGATTCTTCGCCATTATTGTCGAACTTTGAAGTCATCACATCCTCAGTAAGATCATCCAAAGGAGTCAAATTGTCTGCATGATATTTATAAATGAGTCATGATAGACAATTTACAATTAACTTAATTTAATCAGCTACTTGCTTACCTTTGTCACCATATAACCAATCACGTATACAAACTAAAGCCTCAGCTACATCAGGCTTAAGCACACTGCGGTATTGATCTAGTACTCTACCACCACCACTGAAAGCCGATTCGGAAGCAACCGTTGAAACAGGTATAGATAATATGTCACGAGCCATGAGTGAAAGTTCAGGATATCTATATTGATTAGCCCTCCAAAAGTTAAGGACATCAATGTCTTCCCTTCTATCTATTATTGGCTCATCAAGATAAAGCTCCAATTAAGACTTTTGAGTAGTATAGAAAATATGCATCCTACTCGAAATCAATTAGTGGCAGTATAGTGGCAGTATGTCTTCCCTTCAATGTCTTCCCTTCTATCTATTAGTGGCAGTATAGAAAATATGCATCCTACTCAAAATCAACAATGCTCTAGATGCAATTCAATGATATATTCCATGATATAATGAAATTGATCATATTATATGATGCGACAGCATGCAATGCTATGGTGCAGTGATGAAGATATGCAGGTGGTATGTGACAGCAGGCAATGTTAAGGCATATAATGGAATTGAGACAGCAGGCAAATAGGCAATGCTATGGTGCAGTAATGAAGATATGCATGTGGTATGTGACAGTATGCAATGCTAAGGCTGCTAAGGCATATAATGGAATTGAGACAGCAGGCAAATAGGCAATGCTTTGGTGCAGCAATGAAGATATGCATGTGGCATGTGACAGCAGGCAATGCTAAGGCATATAATGGAATTGATCATCTTATATGTCTTGTGAGTATTCAGCTTCATTGACATTATAGAAAATAGGCAATAGACAGCAGGCAAATAGGCAATGCTATGGTCCTTAGAATAAAGACCTTCATTAACATTATAGAAAATTCCATCCATTCAAAAAAATAGGATACACTCATACACATGTATGTATAAACTTTATGAATGAAAAATTTACATACCTTCATAATATCTTCACACTCCTTAGAATAAAATCGTTGGGGTTTGACAAAGAAAGAGAGCAAACAAAGAGATCATTTTTGGTTTCTGACAGTCAAACTTGTTGTAAATGGGATTGCAGTCAGATCAAAACAGATGTTAGCATCATTTTTATGCAGTCTAACAAAAAATTTAAACTTTTCCATGTATAGCTTTTCCAGGTCCAGTATAACTCGTGTTTCAACTAACAGTGATCCTTAATAGGATGTAATACTAGCAAAAAAAAACCTTTTTTCGCACCAACAAATTAGGTAGGCAACAAAAAACATGACATTACTCATATGCAACAGATAACCTACCAAGAAATTAGTATGGAACAACTCATAAATACGAACAATGAGTTGTCAAAGCATACTGGAGAGTATACCATCTTGCGAATGATGGACGGGGATACGGAGGACAGGGAGGAGATAGAGTAAGGGAGGACAAGAGAGAAACCAAAAAAAAATCTACAGAAATAAATGGAATGAATCTTATTGAAACAAGAGAGAAAGTTACATAAAAATCTACAGTGATGCATGAGGTCTATCAAAGGAAAGATACAAAAAAAATTAGCATGAAAACACAAAGTGAACATAGAAACAAAATCCACGGAAGAGCTGTAGCATTGAACCCTATTGAAAAGAAAAGAAAAAGATCACAGACATAGTGCTGAGAAAATGACAGAAAGATTGAGGTGCTGAGAAAAAAAAAGAGAAAGCTCACAGAAATAAGAAAGACAAGATTTAGCTCTAAAATCCACAGAAGAGAAGAGAAATAGTACTGGGAAAGATACTAACCTTTGAAATCTTGAAGCCGTTGAAGTGTTGAACCGATCTGAGGAAGCAACCACCTCTTCTCTGTCTATCGGATGGAGGTTGGGAACTGGGAAGGGAGATGCCGGTGGACAATCGAACCAACAGCAACTGAAGAGCAATTTAGCAGGAAAATACCAACTGACCAGAGACAATCAATCTACAGAAGAGAAATGGAATGAATCTTATTGAAACAAGAGAGAAAGTTACATAAAAATATACAGTGATGCATGTTGTCTATCAAAGGAAAGATACAAAAAAAATTAGCACGAAAACACAAAGTGAAATCCACGGAAGAGTTGTAGCATTGAACCCTATTGAAAAAAAAGAGAAAGATCACAGAAAAATTGAGGTGCTGAGAAAAAAAAAGAGAAAGATCACAGAAATAAGAAAGACAAGATTTAGCTCTAAAATCCACAGAAGAGAAGAGAAATAGTACTGGGAAAGATACTAACCTTTGAAATCTTGAAGCCGTTGAAGTGTTGAACCGATCTGAGGAATCAACCACTGTCTATCGGATGGAGGTTGGGAAGGGAGATGCCGGTGGACTTCGGAGAAGGCTAGGGGAGGAGATCGGTGGGGGTCGATCGCGACAGGGGAGATCGCCAGGAGAGATCGCGATAGGGGAGTTCGGGAGATCACTGGGGGAGATTTGAGATCGAGGGGAGCTAGCCAGCTAGGGGAAGATCCGAAGATCACAAGAGGAGCCGCCGGCAGAGGTAGGAGAACTGGAGAAGTGGAGGAGAGAGCTGGGTCTCTGGGTTAGTGGGTACTATGGTCTGAGGACTGAGGGTAGGTGGCTGCGGGCTGCGGCGGCTCTTGGCTGGGTAACAGGGTAAGTGGGTAGTGGACCAGTGGTGCCCTAAGCCCCTAACCCTAACACTATTAAACGCGGGTTAACGGGTTGACCCGCTTAACCCGCGGGTCAACCCGACCCGACCCGTTTATAAACGGGTCATAAACAGGTCGACCCGTTTATGACCCGAACCCGTTTATACCAAACCCAAACCCATTTATCTCGGGTCGGGTCGGGTCGGGTTCACGGGTCATGACCCGGATTGCCACCCCTAACTACATTAACTAATACATACATCAACTAATACAAAAGGGTATTTGATTGACCACTGCATTAACTGATGCATGCATCAATTAATGCAAAAACAGTCATTTTGGCTATCATCAATTGATGCATGCATCAGTTAATGCAAAAAGGACCTCAAATGTTGCATTAGCAAAAACAGTCATTTTGGTTGTTTTTGCTGCATTAGCAGATGCAATGCAATGCATTGCTTTAGCAGATGCAATGCAATGCATTGCTTTAGCAGATGCAATGCAATGCATTAGCTTATGCAAGCAACCAAACGCCCCCTAAACATGTCCCTTCCCAAAGTTATTCAAGCTTCATTCAAAACATATAACTTAGTCCAACACAAATCCAATACTTCCCACGATTTATACTTTCCCATATATATATATATCATATCAGACCCAATTGAATAAAATCAAGCAATTTTGTTATCTCATGAACCAAACAATATCCTTCCCTTTTCAGATCCAAAGATTGCAATTTTCACAGCGTTACAAAGTTTTCTTTCCACTTCCGTAGCTCTAAAATAAGAAGAAACGAAGCAAATATTGTATTGAGCCTAATTTGGCCCAAAATCTGGTTGGATACAGTCAATTGCTGATGTATGCCACCGAATCTTTCCTTAATTGTTCAATTGAAGGTTACGAGAATCATCTATATCTATGGTCGCGCAAGATGACAATAGCAAAACCTTCATGCCCTCAAAGATGGAGAACCACAAAACTGTGTCTCGGTTCCTTCTCTCCGTAGTCACTATCCTATTCTTCTGTAGTAGTCCTCTGGTGAGCTCTCGCAGTTCAGCAGCCATCGGCAATGGTGATAAAGCCAGCGACTCCAAGCTTAAGATGTACATAGTTCATGTGCTACCCCAAGACGATGTCACTTTTGCCAGCACTGATGAGCGTGTGGCCTGGTACCATTCATTCTTGCCCGACGTCACGAGCTCGGGCGACGAGTCTCGAATGGTGTTTGCCTACACAGAAGTCTTCAGCGGCTTTGCCGCTAAGCTCACCGAGGAAGAGCTCAAGGAGATGGAGACAAAGCCCGGCTTTGGGCGTGCTTACCCGGACGTCATCATCCCCCTCCACACCACTCATTCCTCCAAGTTCTTGGGTCTTAGTCTTGGCTCCGGACTCTGGAAGGACTCTAATCTTGGCAAGGGGGTTATCATCGGCCTGCTTGACACAGGCATCGATCCGAGCCACCCATCCTTCGACGATGAGGGTATGCCTCCCCCATCTTCTAAGTGGAAGGGCAAGTGTGACTTCAAAAGCGGCTGCAATAATAAGCTCATCGGTGCCGTGTCTTTCTTAGAAGCACAATCCGGCCAGATAGAGCCAAAGGGCCCCTACGATGAAGATGGGCATGGAACTCACACGTCAAGCACCACAGCTGGCAACTTGGTGAAAGGCGCTAGCTTTATTGGCATGGCCAATGGCACCGCTTCCGGCATGGCACCACACGCTCACATCGCTATGTACAGAGTGTGCAATGCGGCCGGATGCACGGTTTCAGCTATACTAGCTGGTATGGACGCTGGTGTCAAGGACGGCGTTGACATCCTCTCGCTTTCGCTTGGAGGAGCCCCACAAGATCCCTATGGGGACCCTATAGCCATCGGTGCATTTGGTGCAGTTGAGAAGGGGGTGTTCGTATCATGCTCAGCTGGAAATTCGGGGCCAGCCCCGTTGGAAGTCTCCAATAGTGCACCATGGATTCTCACAGTGGCGGCGACAACCCAAGATAGGAGCATTCGTGTGAGGGTCAAGCTCGACAATGGAGAAGTGTTTGATGGGCAGTCACTCTACCAGCCACATAATTTCACATCAAAGCCGCTACCCCTCTATTATCCTGAGCAAGATAGGTACTGCGAAGGCTTGGATGGGGTGGATGCGCAGGGCAAGATCATAGTGTGCAGCATGGACGATGGTTTTAGCGAGCCGGGGGACAGGGGTGCTGCCGTGAAGGCTGCTGGTGGTGCGGCCATGATCCTCGCAAACTCTTACGACCAAGGCTACAACACGTATGCAAACTATTTCCCCCTTCCGGCGTCGAGGGTGTCTTATGACGCTGGATCCAAAATCGCCTCGTACATGAATTCGTCCAAGAACGCGACTGCCTCCCTCCTCTTCGATGGCACAGTGATCGGTTCCAAGCCGGCTCCTTTCATGGCTTATTTTTCTTCTAGGGGGCCAAGTGTTATCCACCCTTATATCTTGAAGCCGGACATCGCCGCACCCGGGGTAGACATTCTGGCAGCTTGGCCAAAATTTGTTGCAAATGATGGCCGCAACAGCATATTCAAGATAATATCCGGAACCTCCATGGCGGCTCCTCACATCAGCGGCGTGGCTGCGCTCGTGAAGTCTGTCCACCCCGATTGGTCGCCGGCAATGATCAAGTCTGCAATCATGACGACATCCAGCATAATAGATAACCAAGGGGAGCTGATCAAGAACGAGAAATTCAATGCTGCGAGCGTCTATGATATTGGAGCTGGGTTCGTGAATGCTTCGAAGGTCGTCGACCCGGGTCTGGTTTATGATGTTAGTACTGAAGAGTATATCTCCTATCTCTGCTCGCGGTATTCTGACGATAATGTGAGCCAAATTGCTCGACATGCTGTAAAGTGCTCGAGCGTGCACAACATCAGCGAATGGCAGCTGAACTACCCTTCCATCTCAGTGCCGGCAAGCGTGAAGGACAATCCGATTACGGTGCGAAGGACGGCCACAAACGTCGGAGAGGCGAACTCGACGTACAAGGTTAAGGTGGATCAGCTAAATGGTTTTGTGGTGACCGTGAAGCCTGAGACTCTTCAGTTCTCCAAGGTTGGCCAGAAAAAGAGCTTCACAGTGACTTTGAGCCCCAAGAAAGGTGCACGGCTTGGACCGACTGGGAATCTCAAGTGGGTTTCTGGTAAGAATGTGGTGAGGAGCCCTATTGTGGTTTATCCTTACGCGTAGTGAATTAAGTAGTAGTTTCTCTGTATTTTGTTACCTTGCTGGTTTACTTTTATGTGTTTTTTTGTACCAATTAGAACTTTGTAATCGTCTATTAGATTGTCGTCACGAAGCAAAAAGAGATAAATAAAGTATTTGGTTGAATTGATGGTCTCATTATAGGCTCGTAGTGATTCAATTCTAGCGACTTCTTATTTGGGATTGCAGGAAGAAAGAATCTTGATTGCAGGCTCAATATACGAACTCTCCATTGGATCTTTTGTCTTTGGGGATTTCTGGATGGAAAATTATATTGCTAATGGAATCCTGTCAGTATTCTGTGAATATATAACCTCTTCAACTTATGATGACTAGATTCTAAAGTGGTTAACGTGTGTACAGCCAGTTAATAATTCAAACAGGTTCAATGTCTTTCAACACCTTCCCATAAATAAGATAATTGATTTGGGAATCATCATATTCATGAATTAGCTAATAGATGGATTGAATTGATACAGTCAAATCAGCAGATTCAGACTCCAAAACCTACCATTTAATTCTATCCAAGAAATCTATTCTCTTAAATTAGCATATCTTAGCTGGAATGGAATCACAGTTTTGTCAGCCCTTAAGATCTTATTCCCCCTTTGGTAATCCTAAATTAAAGAGCATAAGGGGCAATTCAGTATCGAACCTAATATAGCCCAGCCATCTTCAGCACCAAAGATTGCAATTTTCACAGCCATCCAAAGCTTTCTTTCCTCTTCCGTAGCTCTTAAAATAAGAGGAAAACGTAGGAAAATTGGTATTGAGCCTAATTTGGCCCAAGACCTGTTTGGATACAGTGAATGGCTGATGTGCCACCGAATCATTCCTCAATTGTTCAATACACCGTTACGAGAATCTTCTATATCTATGGATGGGCATTATGACACTAGCAAAACCTCCATGCACTTAAAGATGGAGAACAACAACGCAACGTCTCATCACTCCCTTCTCTTCGTGGCCACTATACTATTCTTCTCTTATTCTTCTTTGGTGAGCTCATCCGCCATCGGCAGTGGCGATAAAGTAGGCGACGGCCAGCTGAAGACGTACATCGTTCATGTGCTACCCCCAGACGACGTTGTTTTTGCCACCATTGATGAGCTTGTCAATTGGTACCACACATTCTTGCCCGACGCCATGTCGAGGTCGGCTGGCGAGTCACGTATGGTGTTTACCTACACCGAAGTCTTCTGCGGCTTCGCAGCGAAACTCACCGAGGAAGAGCTCAAAGAGATGGAGACAAAACCCGGCTTTGGGCGGGCTTACTCGGACGACATCATCCCCCTCCACACCACTCATTCCTCCAAGTTCTTGGGTTTGAGTCTTGGCTCTGGACTGTGGAAGGACTCTAACCTTGGCAAGGGGGTTATCATCGGCTTGCTCGACACAGGCATCGTTCCTAGCCACCCATCCTTCAACGATGACGGTATGCCTCTCCCACCATCCAAGTGGAAGGGCAGGTGCGATTTCAAAAGTGGCTGCAATAGGAAGCTCATTGGCGCCGTGTCTTTCATCGGAGTACAATCTGGCGAGGAAGAGTACTCTAAGGGCCCCTACGATGATATAGGGCATGGAACTCACACGTCAAGCACCGCAGCCGGCAACTTTGTTAAAGGCGTTAACTTTTACAGCATGGCCAACGGCACTGCTACCGGCATAGCACCACATGCACACATCGCTATGTACAAGGTGTGCAATGAGGCCGGATGTAGGGGTTCAGCTATACTAGCTGGTATGGACGCCGGTGTTAAGGACGGTGTTGACATCCTCTCACTGTCGCTTGGAGGAGATCCCCAAACTCCTGAAATGGACCCTATAGCCATCGGTGCATTCGGTGCAGCCGAGAAGGGGGTGCTCGTATCATGCTCTGCCGGCAATAAGGGACCAAGCTCGGGGACTGTCACCAACAGTGCACCATGGATTCTCACAGTAGCGGCGACCACCCAAGATAGGAGCCTTCGTGTGAGGGTCAAGCTCGGGAATGGAAAAGTGCTTGATGGGCAGTCACTCTACCAGCCACATAATTTAACATCAAAGCCACTGCCCCTCTATTATCCTAAGTCCTGCCAAGGCTCGGTTGGGATGGATGCGCGGGGCAAGATCGTACTGTGCACGGGCGATGCTTTTGGCCCGCCGGAGGAGATGGGTGCTGCCGTGAAGGCTGCTGGTGGTGTGGCCATGATACTCACAAACCCTGACATCCAAGGCTACAACACGTATGCCAGCTATTTCCCCCTTCCAGCCTCGAGCGTGTCTTCCGACGCTAGATCCAAAATCGCCCAGTATGTGAATACGTCCAAGAACCCGACTGCCTCGCTCCTCTTCGATGGCACAGTAATCGGCTCCAAGCCAACTCCGTTCATGGCTTATTTTTCTTCTAGGGGGCCAAGTTTTATCCACCCTAATATCTTGAAGCCCGACATCGCCGCACCTGGGGTAGACATTCTGGCAGCTTGGCCAAATTTTATTGGAAAAGACGGCCACAACAACAAATTTAACATGATCTCTGGAACCTCCATGGCAGCTCCTCACGTCAGCGGCATCGCTGTGCTCGTGAAGTCTGTCCACCCGGATTGGTCGCCGGCAATGATCAAGTCTGCGATCATGACGACGTCTAGCATAGTAGATAACCAAGGGGAGCCGATCAAGGATGAGCATTACAATGCTGCTAGCGTCTATGATATTGGAGCCGGGTTCGTGAATGCATCCAAGGTCGTCGACCCGGGTCTGGTTTACGATGTTGGTACAGAAGAGTATGTCTCCTATCTCTGTTCACAGTACTCCGACAGTTCAGTGAGCCTTATTGCTCGACATGCTGTAAAGTGCTCGAAAGTGCACAACATCAGCGAATGGCAGCTGAACTACCCCTCCATCTCAGTGCCGGCAAGAGTGATGTACAATCCGATTACCGTGCAAAGGACGGTGACAAACGTCGGAAAGGCGAACTCAACGTATAAGGTTGAGGTGGATCCGCCAAAGGGTATTGTGGTGACCGTGAAGCCTGAGACTCTTCAGTTCTCCAAGGTTGGCCAGAAAAAGAGCTTCACAGCGACTTTTAGAGCCAAGAAAGATGCAGAGCTTCAAGTGAGTGGGGATCTCAAGTGGGTTTCTGGTGAGCATGTTGTGAGGAGCCCTATTGTAATTACTCCTCCCATCTAATTTCTCCGTAGTTTGTTACCACGCTGGTCTATTTTTCTTTGCTCACGATTCCAATTAGAACGTGTAATCGTCTATTAAGTTATCATGATGAAGCAAAAGAGATAAGCAAAGTATTTGGTTGAATTAATGGTCTCGTTATAGGTTCGACAAGTGACTTCTGACATATATGTGTAATTAGGAAGTGTAATCACATGTTAGTTTGGGTTATGTTTATCTGGTGGTTCTTCTTACATGATGTGAATCTGAGCTGCTGCTTTAACCATGTGGTGTTTAGGAGGTGATGTTGTGTAGCCATGGCGTACTTTGTTTTTGATTTAGCCTTGAGCTTATCTAATTAAAAAAGAAGAGGAAGAAGAAGAAGGATCAAGCCCAGCTATCTCAAAGTCCTACCCGAAAAAAAAGGATCCTGGGATTGCAGCACCTTCTCTACCATAATCGGATGACAAAAACTCCAGCAATGCGACCGATCAGGAATTTATTGATCAAGGCACCAAAACTTGCCATTTAATTCTATCCAAGAAATCTATTTTCTTAATTATTACTCTTAATTAGCATAGCTTAGTTGGTATCTTGTTAGAAATGGAATCACGCAATTTTGTCAGCCCGATGCAACCAGGTGCGGTGAGAAGAAGGAAAAGAAACTTAAAAAAACCCGCTGGATCATAGTGTTAACGAGCTTGGTCGAGGGTGTCGACGAGCATAGCTTGAACCATCAAAGCATCGAAGTGTCGACGCATTAAGGCATCGACAGGTCGAGGTGTTGAGGAGTCGAGCCTCCATAGGTCAGACACAACCGGAAGCTGAAGGAGTCGAGTCAGATAAACACCTCAACGTCGATCGACATGATTCAAGCCTTCGTCGATGGAGAGCGTGTATGGCATAGATTGACTTGATCTATATCAAGAGTTATCTATTGGATTGGATAATGGTCTCCGGAGGGGTCGAGACATCGATCTCTGGAGATGTTGAGCGTGGTACATCTCCACGTGTCACAAGATCTCACACTCTTAATCTTTCCTTTGATCCAATGGTTATAAACTCCCAGTGAGTACTATTAAAGAGTAATACATGTTAGGGCTATGTGGGCTGATCGTCTTTTTCGTAAAACAGAAAGAAGAATTCCTAGAGCGAGGAATCTTGTTCTCCTTTAGAAGGGTTTTGTAATCCCCTGATTCCTAGTGAAATTTTCCTTCTTTCGCCCATGATTTTTACTCTCGGTCAATTGTTGAAAGATTTTTCACGCTAAATTCCGACGTTTGTGTGAGATTATTTTTTGTTCTCGCCTTTGCCATCAAGAGCGAATTGAGTATTCGAATTTAACCCCAAAATCCCAGCAAGATCTTCTTCCCACTTTAGTAATCTTCTTCCCGTCTTCCAATGTAGTTCAATGCCTTCCAATCAAATAAAGATACTCGATCGACCCAGAATCATCGTATTCATGAATTAGGCAATGGATATATGGATTGAATTGATACCGTCAAATCAGCCCAATTTTTTTAAACCTTGTCATTTGGGCTTAACTAAAGCAAAAGGAAAAGAAAAAAAAGGAAAAGCAGATTCAGACACCAAAACTTACCATTTAATTCTATCCAAGAAATCTATTTTATTAGTTAATACTCTTGATTAGCATATCTTGGTTGGTATCTTAGTTGGAATGGAATCACACAATTTTGTCAGCCCCGAGATCTTCCTCCCACTTCAGTAAATATAAATTAAGAGCACACCTGGCAATTAATTTAGTTTCGAACTTGCTATAGCCCGGGTCTGATTTGTATACGTAATCTTTCCTCAACTTTCTTATGGAGAACCACAAGACGTTTTCTCGCTCCCTTCTCTTCCTCGCCACCATACTATTCTTCTCTAGTCCTCCGGTGAGCTCTCGCAACCTAGCAGCCACCGGTGGCAACGGTGATAAAGCTAGCGACGCCAAGTTGAAGACGTACATCATTCACGTGTTACCTCAAGACGACATTTCTTTTGTCAACTCTAATGAGCGGGTGGCTTGGTACCACTCCTTTTTGCCGGATTCCGTCTTGGGCTCTGTCGGCGAGTCTCGAATGGTCTTCACCTACACTGAAGTCTTCAGCGGCTTCACCGCGAAGCTAACGGAGGATGAGTTGAAGGCGATGGAGGCAAAGCCAGGCTTCGGGCGTGCTTACCCGGACGACCCCATCCCCCTCCTCACCACTCACTCCTCTTCTTTCATGGGTCTTAACCTCGGCTCTGGCCTCTGGACGGACACTAACCTTGGTAGAAGGGTTATTATCGGCGTACTCGATACAGGCGTCGTACCCACCCACCCATCATTCAATGATGAGGGTATGAGCCCCCCACCTTCGAAGTGGAAAGGTCGGTGCGACTTCCAACCTGGATGCAATAATAAGCTCATCGGCGCCGTATCTTTCGCCAAAGAATCAAATGGCGACGCAACTTCCTTAGACATCGATGGGCATGGCACCCACACGGCAAGCACCGCTGCTGGCAACTTTGTAAGCGGTGTTAACATATACGGCTTGGCTAATGGCAGCGCTTCCGGCGTAGCCCCGCGCGCTCACGTCGCCGTTTACAAGGTGTGCAATGAGCAAGCGTGCGAGGCTTCAGCTATACTCGCTGGCTTGGATGCTGCTGTCAAAGACGGCGTTGACGTCCTCTCGCTCTCGCTTGGAGGTGGCGCCACTGTCTTCTACAATGATCCTCTCGCTATTGGCGCATTCGGTGCAATTGCTAACGGAGTGTTCGTAAGCTGTGCCGCCAGCAATGCCGGGCCATTGCCCAAGACTGTCACCAATACTGCACCGTGGATTCTCACAGTGGCCGCGAGCACCACCGACAGGAGATTTCTTGTGAGGGTAACGCTCGGCAATGGTGACGTGTTTGATGGGCAGACGCTATACCAGCCCCAGAATTTTACATCAACGGAGCTACCCCTCTATTATCCTGCAGGCGCAAACTCTAGCTGCTTCAACTTGGACTTGGGTGTGGATGTGCAAGGGAAGGTGTTGTTCTGCGGAGACGACGCAAATGGCTCACCGGATGCTGTCGTGAAGAATGCTGGTGGTGCCGCCATGATCATCACCAACCCTTACTACGCCGGCTACACCTCAAATGGCTACTATTACTCCCTCCCGACCGCGAATTTGCCTTTTGATGCTGGATCCAAGATCGCCGCCTACATCCAATCGACCAATAACCCGACGGTCACGCTCAACTTCTATGGCACTGTCACCGGCGTCCAGCCGGCTCCGACCATGGCTTTTTTCTCTTCCAGGGGACCTAGTACGATCAGCCCTAATATCTTGAAGCCAGATATCGCCGGCCCCGGCGTGGACATTCTTGCAGCATGGCCATCTTTTGTTGCAAGTGACGGCAATAATAGCACATTCAACATGATCACCGGAACCTCCATGGCTACTCCCCACCTCAGCGGCTTGGCAGCACTCGTGAAGTCCGCCCACCCCGATTGGTCACCTGCAGCGATTAAGTCTGCGATCATGACAACATCCTACATACAAGATAACCAAGGGAAGCCGATCAAGGACGAGCATTACAATGTCGCGAGTGTCTACCACCTCGGAGCCGGGCACGCGACTGCCGACAAGGTCACCGACCCTGGTCTGGTTTATGACATTAGTACTGAGGACTACATCCCTTATCTCTGCGGGCTGTATAATAACAGTGGCTTGAGTGCAATTGTCGGACATGCCATCCAGTGCTCTGTAGTTGGTAAGATCTCTGAATCCCAGCTAAACTACCCAGCTATTGCCGTGAATGTCAGCCCAATTACAGTGCAAAGGACCGTGACAAACGTCGGGGATGCGAACTCAATGTATGAGGTTGAGGTTGATCAGCCAGAGGGTGTAGCGGTGTCTGTGAATCCTCAGAAACTTCAGTTCACCAACGTCGGTGAGAAGATAAGCTTCTCGGTGACTTTGAGCTCCAACAGAGGTGCAAGGTCTATGGTGAGTGGGAATCTCAAGTGGGTTTCTGATAAACATGTGGTGCGGATCCCTATTGTGGTTTCTCTATAAGTTTGTTCGTTGGTTTTGTGTGTGTGTGTGCACTCAGAGTATGAAATTGTATGTTAATTTGATTGTCACCAAGCCTCCTTATGAAACAAAAAAAAAATAAAGACAGTATTTGTTTGCTTGAAGGAATGCAGTTTCACTGAAATTTTATTTAATTTGATTTTTGTTCAGCTGAGCTTCAAAGGAACTGTGTGCTTGAAGATGACAATCTTGTTGACAAATAGTACTACGCTACGTAGTTGTATAACTTAGACCTATTTGTCATGTGATTTGTTAGTTATTACTTTCGGCTTTGTTGTTGTTGGCTACCATGATGGGCTTTGCTATCTACTACCTCCTGTAACTAGGAAGGGCAGTGGTGGGCTAATTCAAGCCCAAGGCGCTCGATTGGGATAAAATCCTCCCTAGATTTGTCTCATATTTAATCTATTATGGGACAGTTTTTGCCACATTCGAATCCTATTTCAAAATCCACTTGGGCGCACAGAGCTGCTTGCTGATTTTCTGAAATAGCTGGCAACAAATTAAGGCAGCTGCAAATACTCCTATGAAGAAGCCTGCAGGTGTTGATAAAAACAGCAATTGCATACACACTTTAGGCGTTATGGAAGCGAAGAAGGTGCAATGCTATTTTTGAAACAAAATTGCTGAGTACAACAGAGGTGGTTAATTAGATGCGTCCGATGGCAGGTTCAAGAATTTACTCTGCTCAACAGGAAGGCATAGCACCTGGCAAGCAAGGTTTCAGAGTGCAAGTAGATGCATCCCTTGGAGATGAACTTATGAAGGGAGGGTTGCAGGAGTGGGCGCCAGATATATATATATATATATATATATATATATATATATTATGATGGCCAAGGTGGAAAGGAATGGCAGGTAGGATCGGTGGTCATAAAACCTGCAGTCAAGTAATTGTTGGCAAAATCCCTCCCCATGAGAGATGTTAACAAGAGACGTCGACGAGAAGCGACGAGGACGCGCGATGCTGGAAAAACCAAGGTGCAGGAAGCAAGGGATCGATCCTTTGCTTGGAAAGGATCGATCCCCTTCCCACGACAGGGAGCGTGTTTTGGATGATCGATCCTCTGCTCTATAAGGATCGATCCTCCCAGGCGATTTTTCCATGACAGGGAGCGTGTTTTGGATGATCGATCCTTACCCTCAAAAGGATCGATCCTCTTCGGGGCGGTCTTTCCTACGGAATGAAAGGATCGATCCCTTCATGCAAGAAGATCGATCCTTTTCGGAATCCGGGGAAAATCAAGGGTCCAGATTAATCCGAGTGTAGGTTAATTAGTGGCTATAAATAGGGTTGTTGTGTAACCCTAATTGTGAAGAACGTATGAAGAATGTGGGTTCTCATCTTGGAGGCCTAGAGAGAGGTCTTAGGGCTTGAGAGAAAGCAAGAGGGCTTGAGAGAAAGCAAAGATAGAGAGAGTTCTCTATAGTTCTTCGGGGCTTGATAGAAAGTAGGGCATTCCTTGAGTGAATGTATTTGGGAGGGTTGAGAGAGATTTATATGTGAGAGTTGAGAGATCAAGTTTTGTAAATCTCTTCATATATTGAAGTTTTCTCTCTTCCCGTGGTTTTTCCTTCGCGGTGATTTGCCAGAAGGTTTTTCACGTTAAATCTGGTGTCGCTCCTCCTAGTTCTATTTTGGTGCTCTTTCCCATCCTTGGTTTTGATCCCCGCCGACGAAGGGAATTCCTAACAGTAATTGATAACTCTAAAATCCGTACTATTTTTTTTCCTTTTTATCTGTAAAATAAGCTTCTAAACTTTCATTTCTCCTTTTAGCTAGCTTTCTGAATTGTGGAATGATAGTGAGAACGGGCATCATAACTTCCATTTTCTGCTGGTGTACGTATGCCGTTTATGTTTGGAGCATATTCTTTCGGGAAATGAGAAAAGGAAGGTGGGAATTAGAAGATTTACTAGACGTTATACTTAGGTCCTCCAAAGAGCGGGTTCTACGTTGGAGAAATACTGTCATCGCTTTGGCTTATGGCTTGTGGCTTTTGCGGAAGTAACCGAATGTCATTGTGTGGGATGGAGAAAGGGTTGAGGCCGCCGTCCCAGCAATCCGAATTCGAAGACATGCTAGTGAGTTCTGGAGGTTCAAGGGCTGGGAGGAGAATCTGGACAATTTGGAATCTGTTCTTAAACATCGAGGCAACTAGCAGGGATGTGTGTTACGGATTTTAGGGGGGCCTGCAGTAACAAAGGCTACCGCAGGCCCTCCGGTAGTTTATCGTGGTCGTCCATATGAATCGACGATCAGGATTTAATCAAATCTCATGTGATGGTGCCGACTAAAGTTGGCCGGCCCTCCTAAGTCATTCTCTCTTGCCGTCTCACGATGGCGTCACCGTCTGCCGCGATTGCCTTGGAGCCCTCTTCTTAGGAAGAATGAATAAAATTTTCCAATGGGAAAAGAACCCAGCTATGAATGGAAACATAGGGAGAAAATCAGAACCATAAAGCATATTCATCCGGATATTTTGGGAGCGTTGTTTGTTTCGTTGTAGAATATTTTTGGGAGCATTGTTTGGTTTTCATCGTAAAATTAACATATTTTGAGGGTCAAAATATGAGTCAAAATTGGGACATGATGTACTCAACCATCGCCAATCATGGAAGACAACTGCCAAAAATCATGGGGCAGTCATGTGAGAACATGGGAGGCAATATGGAGTACAATCGTCATAGGTCATGAGATTATGGGGAGTTATTCTATTGAGAGATTATATGAATGTCTTACGAAAGAAGAGCATTGTAACACAAACACAACCCATCAATGAAATCTCATTTTCTTACTGTTTGTTTCTACCAAGGAGTAGCATAGCCTTACTTTACATAGGAGTAGGAGTAGCTAGTAATCAACCTAGAGTAGGAGTAGTTTTCAACCTCCCATAGAAGTAGCTGCAGCCATAACATAGACTTAGATCTAGAACTTTCAAAAGTCCTCTTAATTGAGGCACGGTAGAACCCATCATCCTTATGATCTTCTTCAAAGTTGGCACACCTCACGTGCCTGCCGACCACGCGCCCATCCCGGGCGCATTCTGTTGTTGTTTTCTGTTTTTTTCAAGGAACATATACTTATGTTGATCTGTACCCTGAGTTGCACTCATGACCTGTTTGGTTGCTTGAATCAGGGTGAGCGATGCACCCTGAGAGGGCGATCCCTTATTTGGTTGACCCATGTATGAGATGAAGCATGCACTGTATGATGCGATTTGAGGCTAAAATAGTGCATCGTATGAAACCGTCAAAATGTCCGTTTCATGTGATGCACCCATCTGCGGTGCATATCTTATACACCTCATAAACATATTAATATATTCAATAAAGTTATGTGAACATTAATATATATGTGTGTGTGTCTAAATTTATTATGTCATTATATGAATATCATATATATATATATATATATATATATATATATATATATATATATATATATATATATATATATATATACACACACACACATATTAGATCTTCAAATGTGAACATTGATCATTGAATATATATATATAATGTGTGTGTGTATTTTACACAAAAATTCGTGAAAGCTAAATTCATGAAAGCTTTTTTTAAACTGGATTGTATTTAGACAAAAATTATGACTAAAATGGATTGTATATATCATCAATGTACCAACTGCTAATGTCAATTTTGATGTCCAACTTTTATACGTATATTTTGAATGTATTGTGAATGTGAATTTGATTGCTAATGTTGGTCTTGTTGTTAATGGATGTCTCATGTGAAACTTTCTCGAATTTAGCAGTTGGTACATATATGGGTAAAAGCTGCACATCAAGACTGACATTAGCAGTTGGTACATTGATGATACCATCCATTTTAGTCATAATTTTTGTGTAAAATACAATCATGTTTGAACATTGACATCTTCAAAAAAGTCTGAAAGCTATATTTACATTTTCCCTTGGCAATGCTCGAACCCACCAACGTAATAAGATTGGACGCATGCAAGTGTTTGTTCTGTGTATGCATTGAAATGCATTAGATATAGTGAATCTCTATACATGCATGCATGCTGGAAACACTTGCATGCATGCATGCAAGTGTTTCCTTTGTGTGGGCTGGCCATGGCCTCCATTTGCACGCCACCGACGTACCACAACGACCATGGCAGGTGCAAGTACCATGTCATTGGTTTATCTTCTTATTGAGTTGGCATTGGTCTTATTAATTGCGATTGCAATCATTGAGAGAGTCTTCTTGATGCAGGACCAAGCCCAGACTGACAAAGTCCAATCCGGAACAGCTCCCGAGACGATCCGGACGTGTTCGGACTCCATCTGTCCGACTCAGATCTCCGTACGACCCCGACCTTTGGATGGGCATAACTTTCGACCACGATGTCCGATCGGGGCGTGCGACTAGTCGAAATGACCGGCTCGACGAGCCCGTCAAGATTCATCGGAGATTGAAGATCTCTCCATGACCTTGACCTCCGAATCTCCAAATTCCTTTTCCTTTGGTTTAAAATTCAGTTTTAGTAAAAAACTCTCTTTTTAAGCAGTTTGTCCGGTCTTTCCTTTTTTAGCAAATTTCGTATTTCTAGTCGGTTTTCTCCTATTTGAATTCCGGGTTTAGTTACTTGGATTAGGGTTAAGTCATGTTAGAGTCCATGTATGAATTGGTCTCTCCTTAAACATATAAAAGGAGGTCTAGGGTTTGGAAGAGTCAATTTTTGGATGATGAATAAAAATAAGGGTTTTTGGTTTCTCCTCCTTGAGAAATATGATTGTCTCTCCCATAAAGAGGTTCACGTTTACCCTACGCCACTTCTCTTCAATGAAGATTATGAAGTTTGATTTGCGTAATAAGATTAGAGATGACTGGATGAATGATTGTATGATAGTATACATCGAGCGGGAAATTTTTGAAACTATTGAGAACGAAGTCATTTTGCAACATTTTCAAAAAATACAAAATCGTAGGATCCAACTTCCACCTCTCAATCGTAGCACATGGTGTGGTACATATATTTTAATATTTGTATTGTTTTTATTACTTAATGTTCGATATTGTAAATCTAAGGTACCTTTTGCAATACTTTAAAAAAAAAAATTTTGATCATTTTGTTTTAGATTTCACCCCCTTAAGTCTCATCCCGGTTCCGCCACCGACGGTGCTACACTGAAACTGGTGTCATTGGACATGCCGTTGAAGCTGGCGCCCTCAACGAAGCTTCCAGCAACGGTGTCTGCGGTGTGAGTGCCATGCCCAATTCCGTCATAGGGCCGGCAGATTTTCTCTGGCCGAGGGAAGACACTGCGCCAATGATCTTATTGTTGCAGCCACTTTTAAAATCGCACCTGCCTTTCCATTTGGTTGGTGGGGGGAGCATACCTTTATCTTGGAAAGATGAATGGTTGGGGAGGACCCCGGTGTCGAGCATACCTATGATAATGTTCTTGCCAAGGTTGGAGCTCTTCCAGAGGCCGGAGCTGCGATGAAGATCCAAGAACTTGGGGGAGGGAGTACTGTCGCGCCCCGACCCGCGAAAGCCCAACCGGGCCGGCCGACGCGAACCGGAACCTAACAAAACGCGGAAAACAAAACTGGCGAGGGTTCCCTCTAACCTATTGGTCTCCCTAACAGTTTATCACCCTCAATTAAAAGACAATATTTAATAATCCTCGAACCACAGACTACAAACCCAAGTGAAATTTAATATACATATCCTCGGAGAGGGGAAGATTCGAATACAACATTACTCCTGTAGGAGACTAACTAACCAAGGTAAAAGCAGTAAAGATCGCCACCTCTCAAAGTCCACCAGGCGCCGCCGCACCGCCGACCAACTGCCAGGTAGAGGCCACAGAGGAAGAACTGACGCCTGCACCTGCAAAACGCAGCCCGGGTAGGAGTGAGCACTAAGCTCAGTAGGGTTCTACACTACGATACACAGAAGGAAGAGGGAAACGCAAAAGTGTCTCCCTCAAGTAGGACCTGGGTGTATACAGGGGTCCCATAACCCCACCGCGTGTCCTTGAGGCCCATGAGCAGCCATCAGTAGCAGGAAACGACACTGCTGACTCTCAACATGACTCTGAACACTGTTTGGTGGGAAGAGACACCACTGAGTAGGCAACTCCTCTACACAAGAGTTTTAAGAACACCGGACACTGGCTACACCTCAGATCCGACTCGAGACCGACACGACCTCTACAATCATCAAACAATAAGTGCACCAGTCATCTAGGCCTATCATTAAGTTTGACTGGACACTACAATTCAAACCGGGTCCAAACTACCCAACCCCGGTCCTAGGGCTAAGTCCGAGCTTCCAGCCTCGGGACGACGACCCACAGATCACCCACGCCCTAACCAATGCAACTAATGCACAAAACAACAATGCATGCTATGACATACACAAATAGGAGATAGTCATGCTGTAACGCCCCGACCCTCCATTGGGCCCCGGCCCACAGGCTCCCGGTCCAACCAGGATTCACCCGAGGGCCCCACCCGACACAATATTGTCCGCTTTTGGAGCACCGCAGCCGATCGATCGATAAACCCACCGATCGATCGGACTTCCCAGGAGGTCACCCCTCCCAAACCTACTCCAGCCCAAGCACGCTTAACACTGGAGTTGTTTTGCGGTTCGTTGCCATCACGGCTTTAAAACGCGTTGTATCTTTTAAGGGGTTACTATATACTTATATCGAACCCCGCACCATACCCAGGCGTTGTGGTATTGCTTACCCGGCTACCCGACACAGCCCTGCTGCCCTCCAGGCGTAGGCATCTTGTCACCGCGGTAGATGCCGCGGGCCTCACACATGCAACAGTATGATAAGGCATCGAACAAGTCAACCAGATCGTTGCAGCGGTACTACTAACCGCTGCCAGCCGATCCGCAGCGGGTCCTGGCATTACGACGGTACCACGACCGTCGATCGCAGACTCATGCAACGGGAAGCAACCCCGAAAACCGCTAATGAACAGAAGAAATATAATATTATAATTCTACATATAATATCATATTTAAAATACCAAAAGTTCTCTACTAGAGGCTATTTGACCCGTCGATCCGACGTCCAAACGACGTCGGATTTGAGATCCAACTTAGCCACCAGTAGAGCTACATACCGGGATCAACATATCCAAAATTCATAATCATCCAACGGTTGGATTAATGGAAAAACATTAATCAAAACCACTAAAAATAGATCCGGAATGTTTGGATCGATCCGAATAGCTTCAAACCCACTTCAGATCAGCCTCGTCGCAGGTCACGAGAAAAATTACCAAAATTCGTAGAAAAATAAGAAAAATATGAAATAAGATGGAATGGAAAGCTAACTCAGAGATCTACAACTCTTATGTTTATCCAAACCTAAGATCATATACGTACAAGTCGGAAAACTCACCGCAAGCCGGCTGTTCTTCAAGAACAGCAGAAAACCGGAAAATCCGAGCTTTAACTTGCTTAAATCCTGCTAAAATCTCAACCAAAGTTTATGAACCTTAAACCAGTAATTCTGCTAGGCAAGAGGAAGCTAACAACACCAATATCAACAAGATCAAATGGCTAGATCACGTGAAACCCATTAAAGAACACATGTAGGTAGAAGAGCCTACCGAACTGCGCATTCCTCGGTTGATCCCTCGCAAACCAGTCACCAACACAACTCCAAACCACACCAGGGGCCTTCCTCTCGTTGCCACGGATCTCCTAAAAAGGTGGTCGGAGGAGGGAGAACGACGAAGAGCAAGAGGGGTGCCGGGAGAAAACAGAGGAAGCAGAGCACCGCGGGAAGAAGAGAAAGAAGGAAGAAGAAGAGGAGAGAAGAGAAGGAAAGAAGAGGAAGGAAAGCCCGGGGGAAAGCCGGCGAAGGCGGGGAAAAGCTGGGGGAGGGGAGGGAAAGTCCTCCCTCCCCTGACAGGGGAAGCGGCGGCCGCTCGTGGCCATCGTCACGAGCTCCACCACCAATGACTTCCAGGCATAGAGGGATCGATCCCTCCTCAAAATCGGATCGATCTCCCTTGCTCAAAAAGACAAACTTGGGCTGGAACTCAAGCCCAAGTCCAGATCTTCCGATCTTGGGTCCACCTAACCTTTCTAAACAAACACAACCACAAACAAGGTTAGTGTGTGCACACACGGGTGTGAAACAAACCAACAAGGCGCAATTTACCAAATTGCCCTTGCGGTCCAAGAAACAATACGATCCACCGGATCGCGCGCTCGACGCGAAGCAAACCAACGAGCCACGGGCCCGACCCAGCCGGTCGACCCAGGAGTAGAGGGACAGGTCCTCACAAGTAGTGTGGAGGGGGACGAGGTGGTCCCAATAAGCACACACGAAGCCCGTCTTTGTTTCCATCGCCTTAAGCTTTTCCTCAGTGAGCCTCAAGGCGAGGTCACTTGCCGCCCAAGCTCAAGAAAGCATCTAGCAAGAAGGAGTGGTACCAATCGACACGCTCAACACAGCTGGAATAAACGATCTCTTGGGGTAATACATGAACTATGTAAGTCTTTAGCTCGATATCAACACTGGACTTATCACCCTTGCCGATAGCTGCTGGATGGGTTTCTCACGATGTCATTTAACTTCGCTCCTATCAATGTACTCTGTCCTATATTCGAGAACTAGACGATTGTACGGTCACTCCAATTTGTTGTTAGGATTATAGCAGAGAAGAAAGACATGGAGAAGCACACACAAACACAAGATAAGATTTTACGTTGTTCACCCTAGAATAGGGCTACGTCCACGGAGTCGTTAGAGGTTTTTCCCTATCAGAGGCAAAGATGCCGATTACAAGTTTCATATGACAGCCACCCAGAAACCCTAACATATCTAGGGTTTCGTACATAGATATAGAAAATTACATAAACTACATCTATCAATAGATCATATATTTTGTTTAGGTTTCGGGGGCTCCACCCCCAACCCTTGCCATGGGTGCTGCCCCTGGAACCCCATGACCTAACCGGGCAAGTCGATCCTTGCGACCTGATCAGGTAGGTCGATCCCCGACAGCTCTGTGCAGTGCTATATGGTCGAACCAAACGTAGAGTCCAGAATAATCAAGGCTCCGTGAACTCAACATTTGTGGAGTTGAAGTTGCCTTCGAATTGTTGCTAAACAATTAAACATTTGGGATCCCCTTCCCTTTTTCTTCATTGGCTTCATCGTCGTCGTCGACTGTGACCAACTCCTCTCTTCTCGCCTCAAAACCCCACCCATGGCTCGAATCAAGAAGAGCTGATATTGTATTTTGCATTTGGTGAGCAATATATGGGGAGTAACAAATGAACTCTCAAACATACAAAAAAAACAACAATATATTATAGATGCTATGAATCTTGTCACGATATCAAATGAAAGATTACATAAGATGAGAATTGAAGGGTGCGATTCACACTAATCGATGAAGCGTTTTCATATTGTAAAATTATAAAGGTAAATTACAGTTTTGGGCTATGTGGTTTGAGTCAAATCATTTAATTAAGTCTCTATAGTTTTAATACTTTCAAATTAGGCCTGACATTTGGATTTCGTTTCCAATAAGGTCTTAGGCGCTGATGGCGTAAATGAGTCACGTGACATTATACGACCATAAAATACAAAGTTTTAGGCATTATGATTTTGATCAAGTTTCATTCAAGACGCTGTATTCAAATCAATTAAGGCCCTCTAATTTCAAAACTTTCAAATAAGCCCCTCATTTCTTGAATTTTGTTTGAAATGAGGTTTTGGTTGCTGACGCCGTCATGTTGAGCACATTATGCAATATTAATTACTTTTGGTAACGCAAGCAATTCAAAGCACATCTCTCCTTCGGATACACTCCCACCTCGATAGTTCCTCCTAGATTCACATCCATCCTCTATATAAACTCAGCCTTGGGAAGTAATCTCATATCTCTTACAGCCGCCCCTCCCTTTGATGTCAATGAACAAGTCCAACACCATGCCTTCCTCCCTATTCCTTGCTATTCTTCTCTTGATCTCCTGCAGCACCAGCTCTCTCGTTAAGGGCCATAGCTCTGCACCTGCAGCCGACCAATCAGATCATGCTAAGCAGCTGCAAACATACATCGTTCACGTCCGCCCGCCCCCGGCCCGCGCCACTCTCGCCGATGCCAGATCTTTGGAGGATTGGTACCGTTCCTTTTTGCCCATGACCACCAAAGGTTCCGGAGAGTCGCGGATGATCTACTCGTACACCGAAGTGATCAGCGGGTTCGCAGCAAGGCTTTCCGTCGAGGAGGTTGAGCAAATGGCCAAGAAGGATGGCTTCCGACAAGCGCACCCAGAAAGAGTCCTTCCGCTCCATACAACTCACACGCCGGATTTCATGGGTCTTCATGTCCACAGTGGGTTATGGAAAGACGCTGGCAAGGGAGTCATCATCGCAATGATAGACACCGGAATCATGCCATTCCATCCCTCTTTTGGCGAGCACGACATGCCTCCGCCACCCAACAAATGGAATGGAACCTGCGCTGGGCTGAATGGAACCGCCGTGTGCAACAACAAGCTCATTGGTGCTAGATCATTTTTGGGAGAAAGCGCCTTGGACTTCATGGGGCACGGGACCCACACCGCGAGCACCGCAGCTGGGAACTTCGTCAAAAATGCCAACGTGCTCGGCATGGGCAGCGGCACGGCCGTCGGGATGGCACCGCGCGCGCACCTGGCAGCATACAAGGTTTGCGGCGTTATGTGTAGAGAATCTAATGTCCTTGCTGGGATGGATGCGGCCATAAACGATGGTGCTGATGTGCTGTCGATCTCGCTCGGAGGCACCGCCTCGCGTCCCTTCTACTCTGATTCAATTGCGATTGGTGCCTTCGCGGCAACTAAGAAGGGGATCTTCGTCAGCTGCTCAGCAGGTAACTCCGGCCCGAGTCTAGGTTCAGTAACGAACGAGGCTCCATGGATGCTTACAATAGGGGCGAGCACCATCGATCGCAGATTCACAGCGACGGTGAAACTTGGTGATGGGCAAGAGTTTAATGGCGAAGCAGTCTTCCAACCCAGCAACTTCTCATCCACCCCGCTGCCTATAGCATTCCCTGGTAGTCAAAACTTCAAAAGCTTCGATAGAAATTGTGGCCCCGGAAAAAAATTGAAAGACGTCGGTGGCGCGGTTGTGTTGTGCTGGGGGGCCTCATCCGGGGTACTAACTGAAAGGTCAGTCTCAAAAAAAGGGGGTGCGGCCATGATAATGATGAACACTAAGCTCAATGGATATACCACCATTGTCGACGCTGATCAGAACATCCTTCCAGTAGCACATGTTAGCTACGCTGTTGCGTCGAAGATCATATCCTATCTCAATTCGACTCGCACGCCGACCGCCTCGATCACGTTCAAGGGCACGACATTAAAAATCTCTCCAGCTCCTACAGTTGCCTTCTTCTCATCTAGAGGGCCGAGCACGGCGAACAGAGGCATCCTGAAGCCCGATATTATAGGCCCGGGCGTGAACATTCTCGCGGCGTGGCATCGCCAAGTTGAACACTCTCGGCCGGCAAAGCACGACAACATGACTTTCAATGTTCTATCTGGCACTTCCATGGCGGCACCTCATCTCAGCGGCATCGCAGCACTCGTGAAGAGTGTACATCCTGACTGGTCTGCTGCAGCAATCAAGTCGGCTATCATGACGACTGCCACCACCAAAGACCTCAACGGGAATCCGATCAGAGATGAGCAGCATGGTGATGCGACGGCTTATGCCATCGGCGCCGGACATGTCAACCCATTGAAAGTCGCCGACCCTGGCCTAGTGTACGACATAGATACCGAGGACTACATCGCTTACCTTTGCGGGCTAAATTACACGGACAAGCAAGTCGGAGCAATCATTCGTGGCGAAATCAGCTGTTCCAAGTCCAGAAACATTAGTGCAGTCGAGCTGAACTACCCGTCTATACAAGTACAGATGGGCTTCTACATCGATTTGATCAAGGTGAACCGGACGGTGACGAATGTGGGAGAAGCACGAGAAACGTACAAGGCAGTGACCGAAACCCATGGCCCAATGGTGTTGAGAGTCCAGCCGGAGACTTTGGAATTTTCCGGGAAGAACGAGAAGAAGAGCTTCACAGTCAGTGTGTACTCCGACAAGAGGACCAGCACAGTGGCGACGAGGATCAATGGTCCTGATTTAATAGCAGAAGGGAGCTTGACGTGGGTTTCAGACAAGCATGTGGTGAGAATTCCGATTGTAATAAATTAAGGCATGCTATTTTACTGTTGGTTGTGGTGAAACTGGAATAGGGAATTTATAATGTCTATCCTGTTTGACTGCATTTAATTGAGATCTTTCCAATTAACGGAGTAACCTATTAGCTAGTCCCTGTCAATCTTATCCTAATTAAGAAGGTGCTTGTTATAAACCAAGCCAACACCCAGACCTGACCATATGTCTCAACTCAACTCAGATACATGCCTAGAGATAGTAATGTGTTGGCTGATGGAGCCATCAAATGGGTAGATACTCCAGAGCCAGCTTTGAGTTGGTTTACTGAGGCAGATGTGTAGTTAGACACAATGTAACTCAGTCTTTAGGCTCATCTCATTGATAAACTTAATTATAAAATTATATATTTTCAACCCAAATTAATTTAGATGAAATGAAATGAGTTTGTTTTAAGTATGTTGATGGAATATCTTAAATATTAAATCTTTTAAATTATATTCTAATCGTTATAAGATATGTTATAAAAAAGGTAAACTATTTTAATCGAGGGGCATTGGTCCAAAACCCCGGCACCCTTACTAAAAACCCCTCATGACCTTTTTTTGAGGCAATAAGCCCCAATCGTGCAAAAAGGACAATATTGCCCTCACGTCCCTATGCTCATCGATCCATCGTGCTTGCACGCACCCTTTTTCGTCTCTGACTAGCATCTCCTTTTTTCATTTTCATCTTTCAACCATCGCACTCGCTCGCTCACTTCCGGCGCCTCTCTCGACTAGTGATTTGCAGCCTTTCATCGTCTCCCTCGACTCCGGCGTCCTCATAACGATCGCAACTACTCAACAACTTCATCCCCCTCACCTCCATTTTCATCTTTTCAACCCAGCAGCCCTAATCCGGACTTCGACCAGGATAGAGATACCTAAAACAAAGGAGAAGAAGGTTAGTTTCGATCCTTATCCATTTACCTATAGATTCCGATAGATATATCTTTGAGATTCATTTTCATCTTTTTGATTGATACCGAAAAGTTCATTTTTATCTTCTTGATTTCATGATAATTAGATTCCAATGTCATGTTAGGGTTTACTCATGATTTCAATCGAATAAAACCCTAGATAAATGAAAAAGATGAAAATGCATCATTTAGGGTTTTGACTTCGTGAGAATGGCTATTTAAGTACATTTCAAATCCTATTTCTTCCCCTATATTACATATTCATCTTTTTTATTCATTTTCATCTTTGTTAATTAAGTTAAGACACCATTCAGTCATTTTCATCTTTGTTGACTTATTTTCATATTTGTTGATTAAGTTAAGACACAAGTCAATTATTTTCATCTTTGTTGATTAAGTTAAGACACCAATCAGTCATTTTCATCTTTCTGATTCATTTTCATTTTTTTTTATTAAGTTAAGACACAAGTTAGTCATTTTCATCTTTGTTGATTTACTTAAGACACAAATCGATCATTTTCATCTTTTTGATTTATTTTCATCTTTGTTAATTAAGTTAAGACACAAGTCATATGGTTTCATTTTTATCTACTTGATTTGATGATTATTAGATACCAATGTCAAGTTAGGGCTTACTCCTATAATTTCAATCAGATAGAAACCTAAAAAAATGAAAACGATAAAAATGCATCAATTTAGGTTTTTGGCTTCGTGAGAATGGCTAAATCAGTACATTTGAACCCTATTACCTCCCCTAGATTACATAGATGAAAATGAATGTTTTACTATAATTAACAAGGGTTAAAATGAATTAAGGGAACATAAATATTAAAATGAATGAGGGAACATAAAGATGAAAATGAATCAAGGGAATAGAAATATGAAAATTGATTGGTTTAATGTAATCAATATAGATGAAAATGAATCAAGGAAACAAAAAGATGAAAATGAATCAACAAAGATGAAAATGAATCAATGGAAGAGAAATATAAAATGAATCAACAAAGATGAAAATGATTGGTTTACTGAAATCAACAAAGATGAAAAGGATCTATTTTTATCTTTCTGATCTATTCTTATTTTTCAGATCTATTTTCATCTTTGTGATCTATTCTTATCTTTTAGGATACACTCCAACACAAATTCACGTTGGTAGGGATTGTGTCAGTGATGAAAATGAATTAAGGGAACAAAAATGATGAAAACCCTATTTTATGCACTGTTTGAGGCGATCTATGAGAGGAAGATCACAAAAAACATATGCACAAAACGCGATGAGGACATCAAAAGAATAATCAATCGATACGATTGGTATACTGAGACGTTTAGGATTGGAAACAAAAACTATAAGATAACAAAGAGAGATGTTCAACTCATCTTGGGGTTGGTAGAAGGTGATATGAAGATAGCAATTTCCAAGGGGCCGAAGAAGAAGCTCTCGGCCTTCAGGGATAAAGTATTCATATGCATGAAACAAATCAATCTGAGCTCCTTCAAGAACGAGCTAGTGAGGCAGTTTTCTGGTAAAACAAAGGAAATGAAAAGGATAGTGTAAGACTTTGCTGCCTCATGCTCTTTGGCTCCTTTTTCTTCAATATTTCTGGACCACAGCTCGAATGGGGCTACTTGGAGCTTGTTGAAGATGTAAACAAAATGAAAATATATTACTAGAGTGGTGCTATTTTGAAATACCTTATCGAATTATTGAATAAGAAGGTAGGCACTCCTACAAGGGTCCAAGGATGCACAACCCTCTTATTGGTATGAGGTCCTTCCTTGAATACAACTATATTATGCTTCTTTTAATAGTTGCAATTGATTCTCATCTTTCTGATTAATTTCCATCTTTCATCTCAATTTATCTTTACAATTGATTCTTATCTTTTAATCGGATAATAGAGTTTGATTATCTTATGCTTCTTTCTATAGTTGCATATGTTAATGGATACTAATTTAGTCGGCATCTTTCTATGTTTTTTGCACTACTGGTATTGCGAGCTGACATGCGTGATTACACCCATCAATAACAAAGACATCATACTGAGGTGTATCAAATGGGACTTGAGTCAAGACAGAAGAGGTATCTTTGTAAAGCAGGATATCAAGTCAGCACATGTGAGCTCACTCAATTCTGCATTGTTTACATTTCTTATCTTTGATTATTCCAACTGATTTATACTAATTTCCATGGCGATTTATGTAGACTAATACATGAAATCTGAATCCAATAGAAGAAGAGCTAGAAGAATATGTGAAACCTTAAATAATTTATGAAAGTGATGAAGAAGAAGATGATGACCATATGGATGGTATTGAAAAAGAAGATGAAACAGAAGAAGAGCAAAATGATGATGACAATGAAGAAGATGCAAATGGAGGAGATGACCGGGATGCAGGGCCGTCAACCGTCTCAATACAAATCGGGGCCCCAGGCGAAGACATCAAACAAAACCAAAACAATAAGTATATTTTCATTATGATAATAATTAAAATAATATTTTGTTAAGTTTATTTAACCATATTCTTTAAGTTTTTTGAGCCATAAAATTAGTGATTAATGTTCTTAAACTTAGTTTTTGGTAGTACCTATGGCTATTCCATTTAACAATTCATGTGTTAGTTGAGATTCAAGAAACAATGTATCGGAATGCTGATAGATTAGCTGAGCATGAACACAAATTCAAGGGAACATAAATAACTACAGGAGTGCAGATAAGATGTTTTATAGGCTATTAAAAAAACCCTTTGCTTTTGAGGCCTTTACAATAGAATTTTTGGAGCCCCTCTTGAACTTGTGGTTTGAAAGCACTTTATTAGATGGTTGTTTATTAATTGCTAGTTTTTCAAGCTCTTAAAACACAAATATTTCGGACCTCTTTTAAAGTGGATTTTGAAAGTTGTGTAGTTAATGAGTCATTGAATTGATTGAGCTTTTTAAAGACTATTAAAAGATACCCTCTAGGGCCCTTAACTCCTCTTAACCGGGCCCCTTCTTAACTACATTTTAATTAGAGGCCCTAGGCGATTGCCTTAGTGGCCTATGGATTGGGCCGGCTTTGCCGGGATGACAATGAAGAAACATCTTTTTCACACTAATCACATGATAAAGAATAGTTTTATCTGCATGATGTTGATATCCAATTAGAATTCCTTCTTGATTCCTTGATTCTCAGCAGGCGGAATGAGCTCCATATCCCATCTCCTTCCTAGTCTTTGGCGAATATAAACCAGATCTGCCAAAGATATCCACACATTCAGAAGAAACAATACCTCAAGAGTGTTGAACAGACCCAATAACCCATGCACCACTACGATCACCCTTAAGGGGCCAAGGCCCCTGACATTCCAGCAGAGAAGACTAACCATGGAGATCGAGCGAGAGGTGAAACTCCCCGTCCTCCAACTTCTCCGCAAGAGTAGCTCCTCCGTTCATGAAGAGCTCTTCCATATCCACTCCACAAGCTTGAAAATTGGTGTGTCTAGTGAAACAGGTTGCTTTTCCAGGCGGTCTCGAGGAGCTGGCTAGCTCCTCCATAAGAGATCTCCTGAGAACTTCAACGCCACCTTGATGAAGATCTGAAGAGGAATCAACTCATCCCTCATCGAGGAAGAACACCCCCACTTTCCCAGCACAGTGGCGATGAGCCGATGAGCATCAATAGTCCTCATTTAATAGCAGAAGGGAGCTTGACATCTGTAATCGATCCATGAGTAGATTGATAATGCGATTATTTTGACACCCGATGATGTAACATAAAACTAACAATCTGTAGCAACCTGCAGATCTATCCACTTAAAGTGGCAATTGACTAGTTAATATATTTGTCAAAGAAAAATAAAACCTGCAGTTATATATGCAATTGATAATTCTAAAATCTGTACTATTTTCCTCTACATCTGTAAAGCTTCTAAACTTTCATTTTCTCCTTCTAACTAGTTGTCTGAATTGTGTAATTTTAATGATAATCATAACTAAAACCATTTTACTGTGTTCCTACCAACACTCAGGTTTTACCAACAATTAACCTGTTGTATTGCTTTGGTATGGAATCTTCCTTTAAACACCGTTGAGATCAGGTGCAGGTGGTGTACATTAATCCGTGGATGCTGATTATAAAGGGGATCCAGTCAACCTAGTTTTCTTTTTTCTTTTTTTTAGCTAAGGTATACTTCTTCATTAATTTCTTTTGCTAAGGTATGTACTTATGGACGCTGCAGCTGAGAACAACCTAAGAGACGATTCCTTGCTATTTCAACCACAACCACAGCTAAAAAAGATGACAGAAATGCAACAAACTAGCTAGAGAAGCTATGGTTTAGGAGAATTACATGCAATAGGACTCCTCACCACATGTTTACTACAAACCCATCTGAGATTCCCACTCACTGGATCCTTGATGCCATTCTTGGAGCTCAAAGTCAAGGTGAAACTCTTCTTCTCGCCAACCTTGGAGAACCGAAGAGTCGCAGGCTTCACGATCACCACCACACCCTTTGGTGGATCCACCTCAGCTTTATATATAGCATTTGCTTCCCCGACGTTCGTCACCGTTCTTCTCACAGTAATTGGGCTCGCCTTCGTTAACTGCACTGCAATGGAAGGGTAATTCAGTTGCCATTCGGGGATCTTGCCGACTTTAGAGCAGTTCACTGCGCGTCGAGTAATTGTGCTCACAGAACTCTGAGGATAGAGCCCACAAAGATAGGAGAGGTAATCGCCGGTGCCAACATCGTAAACCAGGCCAGGGTCTGAGACCTTTGCGGCATCAACGTGCCCAGCTCCCATGGCGTAGACGCTCGCGGCATTATATTGCTCGTCCTTGATCGGCATCCCCTGACTATCTTTAATGTTGGACGTCGTCATGATCGCGGACTTGATTGCTGCAGGTGACCAATCGGGGTGGGCGTACTTCACAAGGGCCGCGATGCCGCTGAGGTGAGGGGTAGCCATGGAGGTGCCGGAGATTACGTTGAATGTGTGGTTAAAACCATTACCTGAATTGATCTCTCGTGGCCATGCTGCTAGAACATTCAGGCCAGGGCCAGCAATGTCTGGCTTCAAGATGTTGGGGCTAATCGGATTAGGCCCTCTGGAAGAGAAATAGGCGATGATCGGGGCCGGATTTATGTCAATCACCGTGCCGTCGAAGATGAGCGAGGCCGTCGGATTTTTGGCCGAAGACAGGTATGATAAGATGCTGGTTGCAGCATCGTGAGTCACTTCTGATGCTGGGAGGACGTGATTGTTGGCTAAGGTTGTGTAACCTTGAATCCTGGTGTTCGTGAGAATCATAGCGGCGCCACCAGCTTTCTTGACGAAAGAACCCATCTTGATCGCCTTCACGGAGCTATATTCATCGCCCGCACACAACACAACCTTGCCTTGCACATTTTTGTCACCCAACAACATGCAGCCAGAATAGCCGCCCGGAGAGATGAGGGGTAGCGGCTTTGATGTGAAGTTATGAGGCTGGTAGAGTGTCTGGCCATCGAATACCTTCCCGTTGCCGAGCCTCACCCTAGCACGAATGCTCCTATCGAGTGTACTCGCCGCGACTGTGAGCATCCATGGCGCATTGTTGGTGACGGACTTGGCGGATGGCCCGTCATTGCCAGCGGCCATGCTAACAAACACCCCCTTCTCAACTGCACTAAATGCTGCAATGGCTATTGGATCTGCATCAAAAGATAAATCGCCGAGGCCAAGTGATACCGAGAGGATGTCAACCCCATCTTTAACGGCAGCATCCATGCCAGCGACTATAGCCGAATCTGGACATCCCCCAGCACCGCACACCTTGTATATAGCGAGGTGAGCGCCCGGTGCTATGCCGGAACTGGTTCCACTGGCCATGCCATCGAAGCTAGCGCCCTCCACAAAGTTTCCAGCAGCCGTGGCTGTAGTGTGAGTGCCATGCCCACTTTCGTCATGGGGGCCAGCGGGTTTTTTACGGCTAGAGACAAAAGACACTGCGCCGATGACCTTATTATTGCAGCCACCTTTAAAGCCGCACCTACCTTTCCATTTGGATGGTGGAGGAAGCATGCCTTTATCATGGAAAGAAGGATGGGTGGGGACGACCCCGGTGTCGAGCACACCGATGATAACGTTCTTGCCAAGGTTGGAGCTCTTCCAAAGTCCGGAGCCGAGACGAAGACCCAAGAACTTGGGTGAGTGAGTCGTGAGGAGGGGGATGATGCGGTCCGGATAAGCCCGTACGAAGCCCGGCTTTGTTTCCATCTCGTTGAGCTCTTGCTCAGTGAGCCTCGCGGCGAAGCCACTGAAGACTTCTGTATAGGTGAAGACCATTCGCGACTCACCCCCAATGCTGGAGACGGCATCCAACAGGAAAGAGTGGTACCAAGCAACACGCTCATCAAAGCTGGCAAGAGCCATGTCCTCTTGGGGTAATACATGAACTATGTAAGTCTTTAGCTTGACGTCGCTGGCCTTATCACCGTTACCGATCATGGCTGCTGGGTTGCGACAGCTTACCATAGGGCTAAAGAAGAATAGAAGGATGGCCAGGAAGAGAGGAGAGCAGGAGATGATGTGTGTCTCCATCTTGGATGGAATTAAAGGTTAGATGGAATTAAAGGCTAGGCGTCATGAAGGTTTTGCTAATGGTGGTCTATGGATACATCCATGTTGATTGATAGGTTCATGCATGCAGCCGTGCATGGGGGAATGGGTTACATGCAAAAGATATGGCCATATCTAGAACTTCCAATCACTGGATGCAATCAGGTTTAAGGCTCGCATGGAATGGGGGAACTTGTGAACTGTTGTAATCTTCGGGGCTGTCAGAATCTTCGGGGCTGTCAGAATCGAAGGTAATATTTGCCTTTGTTAAATAGATTGTGTCAATGATCTGAGATAATACCAGATGCTTAAGGAGAGTCGAATTATTAACTAGTACACTTTAATTTGTATGTTTGCGAACAGTGCTATGCTTTTAAGGCTTGTTTGGTTAACGGATAATCCCCACATTATCCCCCAACAAAATCGGGTTATAAGTCTGGGGATAAGATGACGGTTTGAGGTTATGATGGGTTATCCTTGATTTCTCAACATCATTTTGATAGGATGGTGCATGACATGGTGATGTATCATGGTCATGCACATCAATGCATCTAATGTGAACCCATTTATATTAATATAATAATAATATTTTAATACATATGATTAAAATAATACTTTTATATGATGTGGACCAATCATGGTATGATACGTGGCAGTGGCGGATTTAGAAATTTAACCAAGTGGGGGCTCAAAAAATTTTCAAGCCTCACTCAAAAAGCGAAACAATGCCTACATACATAATATACCTTGACCAATTCATTCACTAACACAAAATACCAAAATACCAAGGTATAAAAATAACTAATAAAAATATATGATAAAATAAATAAACAAACTAAGTCCCCACTGATCGTGATAATTACATCCTACGGAGCTTTATATTCTGAAAGCGTTGCAAAATAACTTCATCATCAATCGACACTATCAAATTCGACACGAGTTCTTTGTGCAAGGTTAATTAGGGGTGCTAGAAGACTCCCCTATTTGCTTTCGCTTGATAACATACTTGTCCATGATCCTATAGTTATTGAAACACAATTCACAATAATTATAAAAAGTTGCTTAAATCCTTAACCAAACATGAAACATAGCATCCAAGTCTTTATCTACAAAAAATATTGCATCCAATTCACAAAAAACATAGCATCCAATTCACAAAAAAAAAGGAATGAGGGTCGAGCAATGTTTCATGTTTGGTTAAGGAATGAGGGCTAAGGAGGAGAACTGAGAAGAGAAGAGAAGAGGAAAGGTGTCGATCGGAACCTTCGTGGATCGCATGGGCGACGGTGGGACGATGATCGACTACTTCATGATAGTCGTTGAGGAGGTAGATGAACCAGAGAACGCCATCCGCCGGGACGATGATCCTGGATCGCGTGGCCGATGGCGTGGGGTGAGGTCGATGGCGTGGGGAGGGGGGGTGGGCCGTGGTTGACGGCGTGGGGCGAGCCATCGACGGGTGTTGGAACCGGAAATGGGCGATCTTGGATGAGCGGATCACGGATGGCTCTTGGCTGTTGCCAATGACTGGAAAGGCGGCGTTGAAGCCCGAAGGAGGAAGGGCGGCGTCGGCAATGGAGAGGGAACGAGGAGAAGGAGGTGGCGTCGTCGGTATGAAGCTTGGAAGGCGTCATGGGTGGGTCGTGGCCGATGGCGACGGACGACGGAGCAGGTAGAGGGGGTGTGTGAGCGTGGCCGACGAACGACGGAGCCGATAGAGGGGGTGTGGGTGATGGGCGATGGGCCGATATGGCGTCGGGCGTGGGCGCGTGGCCGACGGAGCCAGACCAGTCGGTAGAGGGGGCGTGTGGGCGTGGCCAACGGATGACGGAGCCGGTAGAGGGGGTGTGTGTCACACCCCGACCCAGAAAATCCATCCAGGACGGCGCGTGAGAGGAAGCCTATACTATTCATCTTCAAATGGCGCGATACAAAACGGAATTATAGAAAAACTTAAACAATTGTATCCCAGAGGTGAAACAGAAATTCAATTCATAATACATCAAGTTGTACAGTTTAAACATCTTATTACAATTCTTATCAAATTCCTCCAAAGGAAAGATATTATACAACAATCCCAAAATTCATCGAAAGATGTTTACAATTTACAAAACTACCAAAATACAACAATCTTCCTGCAGCAACCTCAAACACCTCTGGATGTAGTCGCGCCGCCAAAAGCTGATCCCGCCAGCTCTACTGAAGAAGAACTGGCGCCTGCACCTGCAAACGCAGCCCGGGTAGGAGTGAGCGATAAGCTCAGTAGGGTTTTACTCTACAGCACACTGAAGGGAGGAAAACAACAATAGTGTTGCCTTCCCACTCAAGTCTAACGGATGCCACGGGTCCCACAACCCTGTCGATGTCCCAAGGGCTCCTGTCATGAAACCTCTCTCCTGAACATGTTACCAGGAGGCCAAGAAACAGTAACATGCAGAATCACCTTTACCCAAGCAGGAATACCATGCCTTGGGGAACCACGTCGGGAACGCATCGACAACCACCCTTAGTACTTAGCCTTGGGAAGACAACACGACCTCTAACCTCAAACACTGATTAGAGTCAACTAGTGTGCATCCTCAATCTTATAAAATTCAGATTAAACAATCACCCTAATCCTGACTACTCAATCACGGTCCTAAGGCTAGATCCGAGCTACCCGAGAGCCTCGGATCGGCAATCAACCCATCGCCCGCCTAACCTCAAATGCCTTTAATGCAATCAAGATGCATACAATGCTCAGGCACAGATAACAATGTATAAGCATGCAACAAGATGTCATCAATTATACAGGGCTAGGCATAGCTCATAGCTAGCCAAAAGGGTAAGCATAGCAAAGGCCTCAAATATAGTTAATCTATGTTAACCAAACAAAGATTAGAACAAAGCTATGAATACAGATATACAATAGTCTTCAGTGCTCTCTTACACCTGACAGACTAAGGTTTCACAGTTACCCCGCAGGTAACTGGCCACAGTTATACAATAGCCCTCGGCACTCGCCGGCAACAGGCTAAGGTTCTACAATTCCTCATTAGCTAACATTCATAGCTAGCTAATGGTTAGACAATCAAATAAACATTTAACTACAATCCAACATGCATTAAATGCAATCAAAACCATAGATTTTTCCAAAAAGGGGATTACTCGAACCGATCCTCAAACTCGATAGAAATCCTTTGAAACTCTACAAAATCTACTGTTAAATTTCCCAACATGTTTAAAGATCAATCACGATTGAAAACCATCCAAGAAAGGCCAGAAAATCATGTTCAAGGGCTTATGGTCGATGTGACGGTCGATCCGATGGTCGATCGTGAGGCTACGGTCGATGTCACGGTCGATGCCACGGTCGACCGTGAGGCCACAACGAGGAAAACCCCATGGGTGACGGTCGATCGGTACATCGACCATGGGAAGCCCGAAACGAGACAGAGCCTCACGGACGATGCGACGGTCGATCCGATGGTCGACCGTGAGGCGAGATGAAGAAAAGGGGAAAGCCCATGGTCGATCGATGCATCGACCGTGGGAGGCCAAAATCCCGACATAGCCTGACGGACGATGCGACGGTCGATCCGACGGTCGACCGTCAGGCCCCGAAAGAGCGTATCAACGCTTGACGGTCGATCCACCGATCGCCCGTCGGGCCTTAGGCACAGTTCATCAGAACAGTGTCGGAAATCCAATTTCTTGGATTTCAAGGATCAATACAAGTTGGAAGTTGATGAAACTTTGTAAGCATGCATAAAAGATGATGGGGAATCCAACGGTGAGAAGAAATCATATTTTTGACGATTAAATCTCCAATTTAGGTCAAAACGACCGAAAATCGATAAATGACGACAATACAAGATTCAGCCGATAAAATACGGAAATCGCGAGGTAGGAATACTTGAAATCATTCACAACATACATGCTACAAGTTACACAATATTCTAAGAAGTACTCCTACAGCGAAAATACAATAAACCTATCCTAGGAGAACCTGATCACAAGATCGAGGTAGAAACACCTACTTGAACATGCAGGGCAGCTCCTCCACGCATCCCCCAACTCCGATCGCCGGAATCCGCTCGTCGAAAGCCGCGCCTCCAAGCCCTAGCTCAGCCACAGGAGAGAGAGAAGAAAGAGAACGGCAGGAGAAAGAAAGAAGGAAAGAAAGAGAAAGAAGGAGCTTAAATAGAAAGCTGGAATCCATCACAGCCGTCCGATTCGATCTCTCCTGATCGAGCTCCAATCTTCCGATCGGACGCACCTTAAAGGTTCTAATCAAACACATACATCAATCAAAGGCCATGTGTGCAACGTGGGTGTGAAACTGACCACCAGGGAGCATATTTACCAAAATGCCACTGGGATCAAAAATAGCGATGCGATCAACCGATCGCATCCCAAGGCCAACCGAGCCAAACCACAAACCCAAACCCTCGACCTAACACGGTCGGACCGGGTTGGAGGTACGGGTTCTCACAGCGTGGGCGGTGGGCGATGGGCGATGGGTGATGGCGTCGAGCGTGGCTGGATGAGTGGATGATTGGATGAGAGAACAAAGAAGAGAGGGAGATGGGAGATGAGAGAAGAGAGAGGGAGATGAGACGGATGGGATGGCTGGTGAGTCACATCCCATCCCAATGATCCCATCCCTCTCTCTCTCTCCGTTTAACTGCAGAGAGGTTTTAGACGGGAGGATAGGAGATGAGCCAACGGGTTTTTTTTGCCACGTGTGCTTAATTTTTTTTTTTTTCAAGGCTCGCCCCCACGTAAGTCCTCCATTGGACATGGACCCTTGGAATTAGAGAGCACGCATCGACCACCTCATCGAGGTAGGTGTTACCTCTATTAGAATTTTTCTATGCATGAAATGTTGTGTGAATGCCATGTTGTGCATGTATGCCATCTTTTGTTGATGATGTACTATATATGCATGCTATCCTCTTGTGATGTTTTCATGTATATTATCATTTGATGGGCTGGTTGAACCCTGTTATGCAAATATTGCCATGATATGTTATGAGATGATACCCTTGCGTTGTATGTGTTATTTGAGAATTGTTGATTTGGTATTATTTTATTTATATTTATTCTCTAGTTTTTTGCATTCATGCTACTAGTGTCAAATTCGGCATAGAGCCATGAATCCGGGGATATTGTTTATCCCGGATTGTAATTGGGTCCATTTAGGTTGTAGAACTGGGCTAATTAGAATTTAAACTAAGATTGAATCGATGGCTTGACGAATCAATCTGAATCTCAGTAATGTCGATCCAGAACTTTGACTTGAATTGGGGACATATATATATTGAGGTTGTGATCCCTCTATCAGTATATTGAGGCCGGTATAAAGTTTAGAGAGGGTCTAGGTGAACTAGCGTTGACGGTCGGACGCGGCGTCTGTACATGTAAGACTTACCCAGACTAGGTAGATCATATTAGGATCAATATGTTAGGATTGGTGTGTGTACACCAATGTTTTAGAGTGTGTCAGGTGCATCCTATTTGGTTTTTGAGTTCATTGTTTAGATTTTTATTGCATGAGAATATATCTACGGATCAGAATCCGATGTAGGCTATGAAGAAGAGTGACAAGTATCAGGGATAGTAACATGCAAGCATCAATTTTTAATTTATATATGTTTGAGAGTTGTATTTTTATTTTTATCGTTGGACTTTCAGATTATTTATATTGAACTTTGGAACATTTATACAATTGAGACCTTGTGGTTCGGTGATTATGTAACTAGTAAAATTTCAAGTTATGTATAATGTATAAATTATATGATCTCACATGTGATCATTGTTGGACGAATTATGATCTCACGTGCCCCAACTGCTGTAATGATTATTATTTTTTAATATATTTGTGGAATTTGCGGGCTCGGGCATGACAGTATGTGTGCGAACATTACAGCTTTTAAGACATCATAGTCGTAAACTCGTAATGACTCTGGAAAAGACATCTTTCATGGCTAGTTTCTAATTAACGAAGACAATTAGTCAATTACCATATATACCCTCTTCGAGCTAAGGCACATGCAAATAACAACCTAATTAGGACCTATCATCTGCTTCAACGTATCTTTAACTATGAATGAACTTACTCTTCCCAAAAACCAAAAAAGAAAAAGAAGAAAAAACTATGGATAAACTTTACTCCTCTCGCGCGTGAGCGCATGAATTCACCAAATTTCTTTCCAACGTTATAAAATAGGTTAAATTCTTGAATCTAATCCGCCATATGTCTAAATTTCACTGGTCAGGAGAGCCCATAAGCCCAAAAGACAATGGCAGATTCGCTTAGTCTACAAAGATGAAGGTGATCCTGCTAGTGATATGGAGGGTTGCGACTCAATCAGTTGCTTCTTGCTTCATCCATATCTCCCGCGAGCTGAATTCATTGACGCATGAGGTGACAAGCTGGGCTAGATGATCGGGAGCGATCTTATTCTTGAGCTGCTCTGTTCAGCTATGTCTATTTTTCTATCTATTTTTTTTCTTTTTTTTCTTTTTCTTCTTTAACGCAGGTTGTTGAGCTTATCTAATAATAATAATAAAAAAAGAAGCCCAAAACACAAACCCTCTATATCAGGGGTTCGGGGGGCCTGCAGTAAGTGAGGTATTGCAGGCCCCCCGAACCCTCTATATCAGTATAATCTAAATATTTGGGCCATGCCTGGTTTAAATGGGTTCGGGGGGCCTGCAGTACCTTACTTACTGCAGGCTCTGCAGTGGTCCAATCTCAACCTTTGATCTGAAATTTATTCAGATCAAAGGTTGAGATTATAAGGCAGAAAAGTCTGCTCTCAGCCAACCTCCCGCTCCCTCCTAAGCTCCCCTTCGCTACCTCTAATGCCATTTCCTATCCCGCGCTGGTTTCAAACCCATCATCATTTTCTCGCGAGACACGCCGTGACCTTTCCCCTCCTAGCCTCTTGGATAATGCTTGGCGAGTGACGGGGCGCGTCATCACTTCATTCCACCAGCACTCTCCACTCGGACGGTCATCTCCGGCGTGCGATCGTCTCGGCATCAATCCACCGGTAGGCTTATCTCTCTTCTCATTGTGATCGTTCTTAGAAGAAGAGAGGAAGAAGAAGAGAGGAAAGGTCTCTGCTTTTCTTGGTTTTGGGTTTTGGGATTTGTGAAAATTCTTAGTTTTTTTATTCGAAACTGAGCACGAATTGGTCAGGGAGAGCACCGATTTGGGGAGGCTTTGAGTTGGATCGGGGCTCGCTGGGGTTCTGGAGTGCGAAAGGAGAGAGATTATGTGAAATTTCTTTTCTTGGAGAGGTTCCGTGGAGGGATTCGTTCTTGTAGTTTTTTAGAGTTTTAGGTGGTTTTGGTGGATGATGAGATAAATTAGAGTGGAAGTGTTTTGGATGATTTACTTTCAGAGTTGCTTCCTAAATTTTGGATGTAATTCTTGTTGTTTTATGTGATGATCTTTTGCTTGGTATTGTTTTGGAGCAATGTCTCATATTTAAGGTAAAATTTGATGCTCTGTTTAATTATAATTTCTTACATATGTGCTTAAAATCTGTTTATAAACACAGATATTACAAAGTATTACATGCTAATGAAACATTGAAGCTGAGTTGCTAGTCGACTGTGTCTATTGATACTCTCTCTAATTATAATTTCTTGTGGTAATTCTGACTTTCGATTCGCTTTATATATTGTAGTTGTCTTTGTCGAAAACTTGGATAACACTCCAGAAATTGCAATGTGAAGCATGGATGATCAAGGAAAACCTGAAGTTGGTATGGTGGTGAATACCATAGAAGAAGCATGGAATCTTTGGGAAAATTATGGAAGGCAAACTGGATTTGGTGTTCGAAAACATTATGCAAACAAAAGCAAGAAAGATGGTCTCGTGACATCAGCTACATTTGTGTGTGCTAGAGAAGGTCACCGAGGTGAAGATAAACGACTTATGGCAAGTGCTCAACATCGGTGGGAAACAAGAACCGATTGTAAAGCACGATTGCTTGTTTCTTTAGTTCGAGCTTCCGAAAAGTACACAATAAAGGGATTTATTGAGGAACATAATCACACTCTTGAGCCTTTAGAAACGACTCATATGTTTCGATCATACAGAAAAGTATCTCAAGTCCAAGCTTTGGCAATTGATTTGGCATGTGATTCAGGGATCAAGCCTAAGGCAACACATGAATTGCTAACTAGGGAAGCCGGTGGAAGAGGCAATCTTGGATACACAATGGAAGATCATAAAACATATCTTCGATCAAGAAGACAAAGAAGCTTACTTTATGGTGAGGCCGGTTGTATGTTAAGATATTTTCAGGAGCAGGTAACAAAAAATCCATCTTTTCATTATGCTATACAATTGGATAGCGAGGAACAAGTTACCAACATCTTTTGGGCTGATCCAAGAATGATCATTGATTACAGCGCTTTTGGTGATGTAGTTATTTTTGACACTACATATGGCACCAATAAAGAACTGAGACCTCTAGGTGTATTTACTGGTTTTAACCATCACAGAGAGATGGTGATTTTTGGGGCTGCCCTGTTCTATTTCGAGACTGCTGAGTCCTTCAAGTGGCTTTTTGAATCATTTCTAAATGCTCATAATGGTAAGAAATTTCAGACAATTTTTACAGATCAAGATGCTGCTATGGCAAAGGCTTTAGCTGAGGTGATGCCCGATACTTGTCATGGATTGTGTACTTGGCATATAATGCAAAATGGTATCAAGCATTTGGGTAATCATATGAAGGATGGTTCTTCCTTTTTGCGGCAGTTTAAAGCTTGCATGTTTCACTATGAAGATGAGAAAGAATTTGAAAATGCATGGCTTAATATGGTTCATTCATATAGTTTGGAGAACAACCATTTGTTGATTGGTATATACAGATTGAGAGCAAAATGGGCCAAGTGTTACATGAGAAATTCTGTTACTTTAGGAATACAAAGTACTCAACTCAGTGAAAGTCTAAATAGTGACTTAAAGGCTTATTTAAAGTGTGACTTGAATATAGGAGAGTTCTTTCATCATTTTGAGAGAGTGGTAGAGCAGAAGCGACAGAAAGAATTGGAGGCTGAATTTCGTGCGAGGCAAAAGGTACCTTGTTTGGGCTTGACTCGTTCTCCTATTTTTCAACAAGCATCAAAAGTATACACACCTAGAATATTTAAGTTGTTTCATGAAGAATATGACATTGCATCGGGGGCAAAAATAAAGATGAAAAATGATAGTCTGAGACCACATGAATTCATTGTCGTGCTTCTTCATGATATGCGTACAGAGTTTAAAGTACTTTGTGACCCTATTGATGAAACAATCTCATGTAGTTGCAAAAAGTTTGACACATTTGGGATTTTGTGTTGTCATGCTTTAAAAGTATTTAATTATCTTGATGTCATGGCAATTCCGAAAATGTATATCCTGAAGAGATGGACGAGGGAAGCAAAAAGTGAATATGTCTTGGACAACAAGACACCAAATGTGAAGGAGGATGTTCATCATTGGGTCAGTAGAGTAACTTCTCAATTTTTAAGATTGATCTATCGAGCATCAGAGAGAAAGGAGTCATGTGATTTGGTTGAGGCTTTGATAAAAGATTGCAACAAGCAAATTGATAGCATGGTTGCAATTGGTGATCGTGAAGTTCAATCAATTCCAAATGATACTTCAATCCATTGTCAATCTGGTGAGAACCCTATTGGAAATATTAAAGGACTTAAGAAAAGAGATGGTCGTAAGGGTACGAAAAGGATGAAGCCTTGGGTTGAGAAGAAGTTGGGTAAACGAAGGAAAAGCTCAAATAAAAAGGTAAATTTATTCTCAAAAGTCAAATGATTTGCTTGACCAATAAATGTTATTATAACCTTTTCTTTTGTCTTTGTAGATAGATAATTTTGACTCTCATTTTGCATCAAGTTACAAATATCAAGGGACCCAAGGACGCACATGCGAATCAGATATCTCAATTCTCCTATCGGTATTTTTCTTCCTACTCTAATACAAATAGCTATGCAAAATATTTAAGCTCAGATTTGTTAACATCATACTAACTTTATTTTATCATTGTAATATAGGGACCATCTGTTTGCAATTCACTGCTTTCATCTTCTCAAGCATCAAATAACACAGATTTTACTCTCTCTCTCTCGGGCACTTTTGCACCATCTCTAACAAACCTCACGAGGTAGATACTTGACTTCCTCCTGATATCATTTTACTGCTCTTATATGTGAATGAATGAGACTCTGATCAAAGCAAGAACAGTATTTTTCTGTCATGCCATCGTTTCCATTTTTCTGACTATTTTTGTTCAATCTCAACACTCAGAGCTCTAATTCAGTCATGTTTTTTTGACCATGAGTAACTTTTGGTTGAATAGGATGAATCAAAAGAGCTTGCAGACTCCTGAGGTTGACCTTGAAGAACAACTTTTTCAGCCAACTAATGCAGTCCACACGCCGTCGTTGTTCCGTTCATAGCCTCCTAATGGAGCAACAACTTAACGGGCTTTTAATATCGATGAAGGAGCTTCGCTACAAATTTTATTTATCTAAAATATGACAATCTTGTACTCTCAATTGATTTGCAATATGATGGGTAAGTTTCTATAATTGGTGTTGGGAGCTAATGCACATCACCTTATTTTCTATTTGAAGTTTTGCACAGATCACACAAATTTGGATTGAGTTGGATTGGTTTAACGTGTAGCTGCCAGCCTTCATGTGAGGACCTGTCCCTCTACCCCTATGGCTCGTTGTAGACCGCAAGGCCAATTTGGTAAATTGTGCCTTGTTAGTTTGTTTCACACCCGCGTGTGCACACACTGGCCTTGTATGTGTTAGTGTTTGTTTAGAATGGCTAGGTGGACCCGGGATCGAAAGATCCGGACTTGGGCTTGAGTTCTTGCCCAAGTTTAGCTTTCAGCACACAAAGGATCGATCCTCTCTGGCTAAGGGATCGATCCTCTTCGTGCCAGAAAGCCTTGTGAATCGTCTTAAAGGATCGATTCTTCGTTGAGGAAGGATCGATCATTTATAAGTCGGTTGGTTTTCTGCTTCGCGAGGACGGCCGCCGTTGGCCGTCGCTCTCTCCTGTCAGAGGGGGAAGACTTCCCCTCCCCTTCTTTCACTTTTTCCCCTCTTTCCCGGCTGTCCCCTCCCCCTTTCCCCTCCTTTCTTCCCCTCCTCTTCCTCCTTCTCCTCTCTTTCTTCTTCCTTCCTTCTTCTCTCCCGAAGCTCTGTTTTTCCCCTGTTTCGGGCAGCCACCTTTCTCACCTCCGTTCTCCCTCCTCCGACCATCAAATTGGGTGTTCTTTGGCTCGTTAGATTCGTGACAACGAGAGGAAGATCCCTGAAGAGGTTTGGAGGCTTGTTGGTGATCAATTTGCGGGAAATCAGCCGAGGAAAGCGCAGCTAGGTAGGGTTATACCTACTGGTGTTCTTTTCGGGTTTTCTTGAGATCTAGCCGTTGGATCTTGTTGATCCTTGCTTTGTTGGTTTTCTTATGCCTTGTAGAATAACTGATTTAAGTTTCATGTTAATCAGTTGAGATTTGAGTAGGTTTTATGCATGATTAGTCTCGGATTTCTGGTTTTCTGCTGTTCTTGAGAAACAGCCGGCTTGCGGCGAGTTTTTAGGCCGTTGAGTACATGATCTTGGATTTTCATAAACATAAGAGTTGTAGAGCTATTCGTTAGCTTTCCATTCCATCTTGTTTCGTATTTTTTCGATTTTTCTACGAAGTTTTATGAATTGTTTTCTGAAGGGCTGCGTTTCCGAAATTTAATGGGAAGCTGGTTTGATGCCTAGGATCGATCCCAATTTTGGTAGGATCGATCCCAAGGCTGGCTGAAGGTGTTTTATGATCTATATTTAGCGATTTTGATTAATGTTTTCCCGTTAATCCAACCGTTGGATGTTTGTGGATTTTGGATATGTTGATCCAGGTATATACACCTACTGGTGGCTAAGTTGGATCTTGAATCCGACGTCGTTTGGACGTCGGATCGACGACATCAATTAGCCCCTAAGTAGTGGTTTTGGGTGTTTGAATATAATATTATATTTCGGAATATAATATTATATTGTTACTGTTCATCGAGCGGTTTTCGGGGTTGCTTCCCGTTGCAGGAGTCCGCGGTTGACGGTCGTGGTACCGTCGTAATGCCGGGACCCGCTGCGGATCGGCTGGCAGCGGTTGGTGGTAGCGCTGCAGCGATCCCGTAGACTTATATGATATTTGTCATACTGTTGCATGCTCTACTTCTTATCTGTGTGTGTCATAGCATGCATTGTTGATTGTGCATTAGTTGCATTGGTTAGGGCGTGGGTGATCTTTGGGTCGCCGTCCAGAGGCTGGAAGCTCGGACTTAGCCCTAGGACCGGGGTTGGGTAGTTTGGACCCGGTTGGAATTGTAGTGTCCAGTCAAACTTGATGATAGGCTTAGATGACTGGTACACTGTTGTGTTTGATGTTTAGAGGTCGTGTCGGCCTTGAGCCAAGTCGAGGTGTAGCCAGTACCCAGTCCTTCTAAACTCTTGGGTGGCAGGTGTGACTACCCAGCGGTGCTATCCGCCAACAGTGCTCAGGATCCTGTTGTGAGTGGCAGTGCCGTTTCCTGCCTTACTGAGTGTGACCCAGTGTGTGACTAGTTCGCTGGAAGACCATGACTGGGGCTCTCAGGGGTATCCGGTGGGGTTATGGGGCCCCTGTGATACACCTAGGCTTTGCTTGGGGGCGACACTGTTGCGTTTCCCTCTTCCTTCTGTGTGGCGTAGTGTAGATCCCTACTGAGCTTAGTGCTCACACCTACCCGGGCTGCGTTTTGCAGGTGCAGGCGTCAGTTCTTCTTCCTTGGCCCCTACCGGGCAGTTGGTCGGCGGTGCGGCGGCGCCTGGTGGACTTTGAGAGGTGGTGATCGTTTACTGCTTTTACCCTATGTTAGATAGTCTCCTACGGGAGTGATGTTGTATTTTGAATCTTCCCCTCTCTGAGGATTTGTATATTTAACACTTGAGTTTTAAATCTGTGGTTCGAGGTTTCATTATTATATTGTATCTTTATCTTGAGGGTGCTTTTGGTGAATTGCTAGGGAGACCAATAGGTTAGAGGGAACCCTCGCCAGCTTTTCTTCCGCGTTTGTTAGGTTCCGGTTCGCGTCGCCGGGCCCGGTTGGGCTTTCGCGGGTCGGGGCGCGACACTTCAGGCTCAACTTATCTAAAAAAAAAACATGATCAGACTATTAGCATACTAAATTTTGTCTTAATTCCATGTGATCGTGCATTTTTTGGTTGGAAAATGAAGTAGATGTATCCACAAATTAGGCTTTGCTTATACAATTGATCCAACTCACACAACAACGTAACACTTCAACTAGGGAAAAGGACTGATAGTTGAAAATACAAGCTTTATTTCATGACAAGAAATTTGTTGTATTTCACATCCATACAGCATACATAAGTCCAATAACAAGGTTGCCATACAACTTAAATTGATTACATGTAGAAGCAACATCATCATACATAACAAACTTGATGATAAAAAGGCTACACCATTTGTACAAATTTATCTGATTTAATTACTAAAGCTGTTAAGTGAGCAATTTCTCATGTAACCAAAGTCTTTTGTGGAATCTTTTGTGCTCTCAAACGAGTAGCTTCCTTTGTAGCCCTTTTCTCCTTTGCAAACTCTTCTAATTGCTCATGCGCAATCTTTTCTTCTCTCAAACGAGCAACCTGCTCTACAGCAAATTGGTGTTGTGCAATCTTCAGTCCAGTCTTGCAGACAGCCGGTTCTGAAGACCTTCCATATATGCTATCAACTTCTGCTCCATCTGGAAGCAAACGTAAAATATAAGGTTAACCCTTGAAATACTTCTCAATCAGTCCATTACAGCAACAATTACAACAAAAATTCTACATATAATGAATTGGTTCATTAGGCAAAGCAACTGACATCAAACAAGACAATTCCCTTCAATTACAACAAAAATTCTACATATACGATTTCTTTAGGAATAAAAACTTTGTCTGTTATATAAGGTGGTGAAGCAACCTCTGCAATTGCAACAGGTAGCACATTTTCATAAAATTTTAACGACATGATTACAATTTCAACAGGTAGCACATTTTTATAAAAGTTGGATCACTTAGGTTCTATCACAAGATTCTACCATCATAATGAGCAAATCCATGAAGAGAATGAAAGAGTTTGAGCTGCTCAGTATAAACTCCATAAGAAGGTGTGGTGCTTTGTATAAACTCCATAAGAAGGTGTGGTGCTCTCTATATGCGTTGAGGAAGGCAAACAGAGTGGTTATGTTCAGAGCTCTAGTTGGAACCTCACAGTGGAGCCATGCTTGCAATATGAAATCAATCTACAGCATAAAAGCATATACCCATCCATCACACATTGCAAAGGCATATGAAGCAATCAAAGCAAAACTAGAATTTTTATTGCTTAGCCATAATCCTCCGAGCATTCTTCAAGGTGGAGTCATCAGCCATGATTGCAACATGAAAGCAATCTAGAGCATAAAAAAAAAGCACATAACCATGCATCACATTCCGCAAAGGTACCAAATTTAGGCCAATTAGACTATTTGTGCACATTTTCTGTCACTTTCCTTGGTAAAAATTATTGTATGATAACTTCAAACACATAATTTCGGTAGCCCAATTCAGTCATTTGGATTCGAAGTAGGGTTTGATCTTATTTTTTGGTGCCAAAAAATTGTAGACTTGGAGATGAAAAGGGAATGATACCGAGGAGCTCGGAGCGCCGGATCGGAGGTCGAGGGCGCCGAGGGAGGTGCCAGGCTCGTTCCGGAAGGCGAGGACGTCAGGGGAGACGGCGGAGGGGAGATGCTAGGGCCGAGCTGGGACTTGAGTTCAACGACAAGGAAGGTCATCAGCTGGCAGTGGGCAGGCGGGAGGTAGGGGAACGCTGACACTGGAGACACCATCGCGGAGGCGCGAAGTGCGTTGGCGGTGAGAGATCTCGTGGGAGAGGCCGAGGGAGCACCGGGCTTAGGAAAGGGCTAGCGAAGGGGAGCTTAGGAGGGAGCGGGAGGTTGGCTGAGAGCATACTTTTTTGCCTTATAATCTCAACCTTTGATCTGAATAAATTTCAAATCAAAGGTTGAGATGGGACCACTGCAGAGCCTGCAGTAAGTAAGGTACTGCAGGCCCCCCGAACCCTCTATATCAGTATAATCTAAATATTTGGGCCAGGCCTGGTTTAAATGCAGTGCAAGAATGGGAGAACGGAAGCTCACAGAGAGATGATGGGATGAGATGGATTTGGACGCATCGTCATCATGGGAGGCGACCCTTATTGAGGACGGAAATGGAGTACTGGGCGGCGTCGATGAGATCGGCGATGTTGTGTCGGGACCGCTCCTCGGATCCGAACAAGAAGATGGCGCGGACCTCGGCTTTCTTGGCAAGGCGCGTGGCGGGGGTGAGTGGGAGATCGGGAGAGTTGAGGCTCCTAAGGATCTGCCGGTATAGGGATAGCACCACCGGCCGGTTCCTCGCCAAGTCCTCCGCCGTCGCCCATATCCACCCCATTCCCAGTAGTACCACTGCAGATCAGACTTTTCTGCCTTATAATCTCAACCTTTGATCTGAATAAATTTCAGATCAAAGATTGAGATTGGACCACTGCAGAGCCTGCAGTAAGTGAGGTACTGCAGGCCCCCGAACCCTTTATATCACTATAATCTAAATATTTAGGCCAGGCCTGGTTTAAATGCAGTCTAGAAAACAGTGGGCCTAGAATAATTTATCTTCAACCCCAAAGTGACTTCAATCCAGGTGGGACCGGGACCCACTCCAAAGCTGAAGCACGTCATTCAACCTCGTTTTACCCGCCACTACATTCATACATACACCGACACGCTAACTGATGAAAAACCGTCAAGCGGCAAATCGCCCCACCTCCCCCCCAATATTTCTTCGATGGCTTCGACGTCGTCGTCGACTCTGACCAACTCCTCTTCTCTTCTCGTCTCCACCCCCCCCCAACCCTCAACCCCTCGAATCAAGAAGAGCTGATAGAGATAGCTAGAGATCGATCATGGATAACTACGGCAATCGTTACCCATACCCTCCCTATGGCTACCCTGCTCCGCCCACACCCCAGAACCCCATCGATCCGTATCGCGCTCCCTATCCTCCCCATCACCTCCTCCCCTTCAACTCGTTCTCCGATTCTCCGCCGGCGCCGTCCGGACCTCCGCCGCCTGGGAACAACTTCTCCGGCCCATTGCAGTACCCGCCCCCTCCCTTCTATCCTCCCCACGACCCTTACTACTCTGCCCCTCCCCCTGGCCCTTCATATCCTTACCCACCTCCCTATAATCCCAATTCGATTCCCCATTCCCACAGCTTTCATTATGATCGCCCGATCGCCCCCTCCGCGCCTCCGTCTTTCTCGCCGTCGCCGCCGTCGTCGCCTCTTTACCCAATTGACAGCATCCTTGCAGACATGCGCATCTCCGAGGGCCCGCGCCCTCCGAACCAATCCTTCACCGCAGCCCCCGCCCCCACTTCATCGCCCTCGCCTCCCGGCTCCCTCCATGGCGGGCAGCTAGTGTCGTACAATCCGTCGCCCCCCGGTTCCCAGCATGGCGGGCAGATGGTGCCGTACAATCCGTCGCTCGCGGCCTCCAAGGGGTCTCTCAAGGTGCTGCTACTTCACGGGAGCTTTGAAATTTGGGTGATCGAGGCGCGCAGCCTGCCCAACATGGATATGTTCTCCAAGACCATCGGGGACATGCTCGGGCCGCGCCTCACCAGCAGCCTCAGCGGGAAACTCAACCAAATGTCCTCCATGACCAGCGACCCCTACGTCTCCGTCGTTGTCGCTGGCGCCACTGTCGCGCGCACGTACGTGATGAGCAACAGTGAGAACCCTGTGTGGATGCAGCAATTCAACGTGCCCATCGCCCATGAGGCCGTCGAGGTCCAGTTCTTGGTCAAGGACAGTGACGTCGTTGGCTCACAGCTTATTGGCGTCGTTTCCATCCCCGCTGAGTGGATTTACTCCGGCAATAAAGTGGAAGGGGTCTACCCAATTCTTGACCCTAATGGGAAGCCGTGCAAGCCCGGCGCGACCTTGAGAATCTTGATACAGTTCACTCCGATTGAGAGGCTTAGCATGCACCTCCAGGGAGTAGGACTGGGCCCCGATTACATCGGGGTGCCGGGGACCTACTTCCCATTGAGGAAAGGTGGCAAGGTGACGCTCTACCAGGATGCACATGTACCTGACGGTTGCCTTCCAGATGTAATTCTGGAAAATGGGATGCGGTACGAGAATGGGAAGTGCTGGCACGACATCTATGTGGCAATTAGCCAGGCACGCCGGCTAATCTATATCACGGGGTGGTCGGTGTTCCACACCGTCTCTCTAGTAAGGGATGCTGGGTATGCATCGAATTACGCACTTGGGGATCTCTTGAAGTCCAAGTCACAGGAAGGAGTGAGAGTGTTGCTTCTGGTGTGGGATGATCCGACCTCACGAAGCATTTTGGGTATTAAACTAGTAAGCCTCGATGTCATTTATGATGATTGTGAATTGCTTTAAGTTTCTTTTTATCAGCTATGAGTTGGAATTTCATTGATGGGATGTGGTTGGTGGTATTGATTTGTATGCTCTCCTGAGTTGTATGCACTTGTCTTGATACATTGTATGTCTTCTTCTAGCCCTAAAGAGCAAAGAGAGTGCATCCCATCTGATTCTAGATACCAGAATATGGGCTTGCTGCTGGTTGGGCATCTAAGGATGTATTTGATCTTTGACATATCTTTTTGTTTTTTCATCTTTGATCTCTGACAAATGTATTTGTTTGTTAAGTTTTCTTTGATTCTCGTAATGTAGTAGCCTAGCTAAATTATATTTGCAAAAGCTTGAGGTCCTTAATTGCTTATTTCATTGGTTAGGATGTGAATCATGTTAAAAGTAAGCTGCTACTTGTTATTCCCCTTAATTTTGCTTGTTGTATGATATTTCGAAGGTTTTATATGGTTGACCTAAATTTCTCAAGTGCTATATGTTTGCCTGAAATTCTTCAAGCGATTAGATTTGGATGTAGGCTTATCAGCACTTCCTTGTGCTCTGAAATGGTGATGTAGACTTGATACTATTCTACTTAAATTGCGATCATATTGTACCATACTAGTATGAAATGCACATAAGAGCATTTTCTTTCCATTTGTTTTTGGCTAGTTTTTGCTCTATATTTAGTTTTATGGATATTTCCGTTTCAAGTTTATAAATCTCAAACCAACATCAGCAAACCGTGAATAAAGTGTTCATGTGAAAGACCCAAAACAGACACAGGGGACCTCATTGTATAAGTGAAATGGATGAAGAATGCCATTATGCCAATGATTTTGAAGAAGTTTATTGAAGCTACTAGGCATAGTTAGTTCATCATGTCACGACCTTAATGTGTCAGAGTTTGGGGATTGCCTTGATGCTTCATGACATTGATTTGACATCTTTCTTTAAGAAATGAAACGATTACGCTTTCTCTGCAGGATGGTGTAATGTCAACACATGATGAGGAGACACGTCGATTTTTCAAGCACTCTTCAGTTCAGGTTTTGCTTTGTCCCCGTTCTGCAGGGAAACGGCACAGCTGGGTTAAACAACAGGTGAATTTCATCTTGCCATTTCCGTGTCACCAGTTTCATTGTCGTCAATACTCAATAGTTTGTCTTCCCTGACCATGACTAGTCACGAAGTCTGCTGAAGCATTTTTAAGCAAGCAGAAAGCTCATGGATTTAGAGGAGTTCCAAGTGTAAACTGACACAAACATAATAAATGTTAGAAGGATGAGAGTATGTCTTACTGGCTTTCTTTAGGGCTAGATTTTCCTTCGACAAATTTTAGCATCAAAGACAAGACCCAATGGTGTGTGATGACTTTTGGTAGGATATGTTGTTGTGTGTTTTACCTAAGACAAATGATCCTTGCAAGAAGCACGCCTTGCTTCAAATCACGATGGCATCTTTGACTTCCCTTATACCTACAATTGTTCCCTTATACCTACAATTGTTCCCTTATACCTTATGCAGAGTATGCTTGTTTAGAATCTATACTCCTAGCCTGAATGTCGACAATAGAACTCCAAGGGTGGTTGCCTACTAGGGATCACATGGCCTGTCCTGAACACTACATTGAATAACGAATCGTTTTAACACTCTTACTATTACATTTTTGCATGAAATGGAGAAAGGAAAGTGAGATCTAGCTATCACAAAGCACTTTTTAGTGCATGGCTTATTTTGTGGAGTATTGTTGTTGATACATCATAAATTATCTAATCCTGTTACATGGGTAGTGTAATGTAGCTGGATGAACTGTCAATATGTGATGGGAATGATGCATTAAATGAGTTTAGGAGTAGAAGATACAATAGTGCTAGGGTACTATATTAATATTCCTATTTAAGCTATAAATGAATATTCCATTTGCTATTAGCAGAAACAACATGGTGTAATACCATTACCTATATATATTGTATAGTCACTACCATGGATTTCCATACCGGCCGGTACTGTGCGTACTGGCCGGTTTTTACCGTACCGGTGGCTAACCGGGACGGTTTTCTCCCCCGGATCGGATTAGGGGGAGACCGGCCGGTACACGCCGGTTTGGATGAATACCGGCCGGTACACGCTGGTTTGGAAAAAAACCTGAGGAAGAGAGGTGAAGGAGAGGGGGAAGCAAATAACCAAATTACATAATATAATGACGGCCGCCCATATACACCATCATATCCTAAGGTTTCGGCACATAGGGTATAGAAAATTATATAAACTACCCCTATCAACAGGTCGATCCCCACCGGGGCGCTGCCCCGGACCCCATCAGCTCTGCAGAGTGCGTCATGGTCAGGTCCGGGTCCGGAATGATCAGGCTCCACAAACTCAACAAGGAAGAGGGAGGGGAGAAAGAGCGGAAAATGTATTAAGCTATTATAAATGTAGGAAAATGGAAATGTAGAAAAATTGAAAATAATTGTAAAACTATTATAAATGTAGGAAAATGTATTAAGTTATTGCTTATTTTTCATGTATTGTATTATATTACTTTGACAACTTATCACTCTGCTTTCATATAAGAAATGATATTTGGCTAATTAGAGATATTGAATACAAGTGAATATCAACTTTAATTGTTAATTACATTAGTTAGCTTCAATATATTTCAAATCAAATAAGAAACGAGTGGAAAACACCCTAAAAGAAGCCAAACCAGCCTTTCATGACCGGTTTGGATGCGTACCGGTCCGGTACGCGCCGTACCGGCGGTACGTACCGTACCGGCGGGTGGCCGGAACGGCGCGTACCACCGGGACGATAATCCATGGTCACTACCACCAAATTAAGATGTCTTCATGTGCATCGAACTTTGCTACTGGCATAACATCCTAATCTTTTTAGTCTTTGTAGATTTTCTGCTATCTTTGGTGAGCCAGATCAGGCCAAGGAATACCAGTACCTATATTGATCTATTTTTGTACACATATTATACAGACTCTAGGTTTATGTCTGTGAGGGCTGAAGTTGGAATTTATGTTATGTAAAAGAACACAAGCCACTTTGTTTTCTTTCCTTCTTTTTGATTGTTTGTTCTCTATTTCCTTATCTGTACACTATCACTCTATTCTCTATAAACTTAAAAGTGGCTTGTATGTAGCAAAAATGTACTACATTGGTCTTCCTATTTAACATATAAATTAATATTCCATTTGCTATTAGAAAAACAATATGGTGTAATACCAGTACCTATAAATATTGTATAGTCACTAGCACCAAGTTAAGATGTCTTCATATGCATCGAACTTTGTTACTGGCATAACATCCTAATCGTTTTAGTCTTTGTCGATCTTCTGCTATCTTTGGTGAGCCAGATCAGGCCAAGGAATAAAAATTTTCATGGTCATGCATTTTGAGCTACTTTGGCTTTTCAATGTTGTATTTTACTGAATAGATAGCCCTTGGTAGTATCTAAATGCTTTCACATTTGATATGTGTTTTTTCTTGGAACTTTTACATTGTCTCAATTACCTTTTAAAAAATAAATATTCTCTTACATTACCAATTAAACTATATTCTTTGCTTTATCTTTCCTATGTTGGATACTTCATTGTTACTTAGGTATCTGATTTAGGATCGGGATGTGCTTTTCTTATCAGGAAACCGGAACTATCTTCTCTCATCATCAGAAAACAGTGGTCGTGGATACTGATGCTGGATATAATAAAAGGAAAATAACTGCTTTTGTTGGAGGGCTTGATTTATGTGGTGGGCGATATGATACTCCACAGCACCCCCTCTTCAGGACACTAGAGACAATTCATAAGGATGACTTTCGAAATCCTTCATTTCCAGTAACTTTCTGATCCTAATTAATCATCATGAAATTATTTCTTCTAATTGGTACTGCTTTTAGTATCACTTTTCCTATTGTATTGAGACTATGGTGTTTCTGTATGACCATAAACACTATAAACAAGCAGTTATTCACCTAGTTAATGTGACACAGTATCATCATCAACTTAGGTTTTCTCCCAGCCAATTGGTCAGCTATGTGACACAACTCAACCTTAAAGACTCTATCAGCCTATGTTCTCTCTATGAGAAGAGTGAAGCTGTGAAAGTTTAAGATGGACTAGGACTCTGATGATTTGGAGATATATATCATCAAACTATACAAATGCAACAATAACAGAATATGCTACAAGAAGTGTTGATGGAATCATACATCAGCAACTTCTTGGAGACTCCGGAATCAAATGAGATGTGATGGATTAAGTTTACCCTGTAAATTCTATCATTGCTATATTGGCAAGTGGCAGGTATTGGAAGTTTAAAATTTTGCGAGACAGGTACAATTGAGCGTTAGTTATATTCTGCCTTTTGTGCATTGGTTCTCTTAATTGTAATGAAGCATTGCAGCAGGTGCTCAGATATTGGGTTTGGATTATTTTCAAGGAAAATATCCTGCTATGTCAATAAGTGTGCTCTGGACATGAGTCCATGAGCGTCAAGTTGTTTAAGTTGAGCAACTAGATGGAAGAGAGTTAAATGGTGAAAAGCCTTTCATATAGCTGAGCTGTCAAATTCTATTTCTTAACTGCTACTTTCTTTTGGAGCCTAAAGTACTAGATATTTTGTAGGCTTCATATAGAATTTATCAGCTTCCCAACTTTGATTCAATTTTTTGTTTTGCCACCAAAAATGAACTCCAAGTGGCCAGTTCATGGATAAAGACATGGCAGGTTTTCTGTTCTCAACACTCTTATCAATTGTACCTTGGTTCATTCCCCGTGAGCCGATCTATATTCCAAGTAAGAACCATGTTAAACAGAGAAGATAAATGGAGAGAACGATTGCAATAGGTAGAAACCATGCTGAATTCGATTTTCAAAATCAGATTTAAATTTCAAATTCCGTTTGTTGTCTCAATCCTCTGTTCTTCTATAGTTTGGCACCTCGTTGGATGCAATTAGGGGAACACTCAACTGTTTCCTTTATCGATTGTTCTTCGGTTTCATTTTCCATTCTAGGCAACATAGCAGGAAATATGCTGCTAATTCCCACATGCTAGTAACATCGCCTCGATCTCATCCATGTTCAAAGTAAGATGGTGCTGGCACTGCTGGGGTCTTTGCTTCATGGGAATTGGTCAGTGGGAGAATAGTAAAGTGTTTATGGAGGTGGGGTTACCATTGGACTAAACTATTTAATAAAAAGCATCCTGTATTAGTTCTCTTTAACTTGAGAGTCTGTTTGATGAGCTTTTTTTATTGGCAGGATGTGCATTTCTTATTTGTTGAGTGAATTTCTAGCTTGAAACCTCGCTTGTTAGATTAAGTACCTGACATAACTTGTCATTTTTTCTCTTATTATGTGGGCATTTCTAAGTTTGTTCTCAACTGAAACCAGAGTATGAACCCGGAAAACTGCTTGCACATTTTGTCTTGGACAAATCACAAAACCTAAATCAAGGGTGAATTGAGTTTTTGGAGCTTGTTGGAATCTGTAGTGTATTTGTTAACTCTCACATTACACTTTGCATGCTCCATGCCCATCATTGGCATGGTTAGTTGCGCATGGTCCTTGCCTAATTGCAAGTTAATTCATGGTATATACTTCAGCCTCTTGATTTCAAGGAAATGCATAAGATTGCTGATGATGATTTCATGATGACTGGAAAATAGATGACCAGAATTTAAGTACTCTCTTCTTTCTAGTTTTAGTTGACTTGGATGATAATGCCACTCGAAATGTTTGCGGATGACGTGATTTAGTCTGCTTGTTTTTGCTTAAGAGTTATCATGCAAATTCATTGTTGTCTAAGTTATTGTAGCAGGAAATGTCCGCTTGACCTTCTGGTTATTCCTCATACTCTTGTTTGGTAGGCACCTGTTATAGGTGGTCCAAGAGAACCATGGCATGATCTACATTCTAGACTTGATGGTCCAGCAGCTTATGATGTTTTAAAAAACTTTGAAGAGCGTTGGCTAAAAGCTTCAAAGCGACATGGTATTGATAAGTTGAAGAGATCAAATGATGATGCTTTGCTCAGGCTTGATAGAATCCCAGACATCATTAACACACAGGATACTCCCTACCTAGGTGATAATGATCCCGATACTTGGCATGTGCAGGTTGGTTTTCCATTACATATGGAAATGTTTACAGAATGTCTATTTATTTCATGGTGTTCTTTCTCCATTCCCACTCAGGTGTTCCGGTCAATTGATTCAAATTCAGTGAAAGGTTTTCCAAAGGATCCGAAAATTGCTACTAACAAGGTCTGGAAAATGTTTCTTTCTGCACTATTCTATATATCACATCTTCACTACGTTCATCAACGGCTATGTGATGACGGTATTATATCCAACAGAACCTTGTTTGTGGGAAGAACGTGCTGATTGACATGAGCATACACACAGCATACGTAAAGGCCATCCGATCTGCCCAGCACTTTATTTATATTGAAAATCAGTACTTTCTGGGCTCATCATATAATTGGGATGCCAACAAAGACATAGGTGAGGAACATCTACTAATGACCTAGTATACAGTTTTATGATTGCTGTGATATATGTTATGATTAACTCTCCAAGTATTAAATAAGTCAATAACTGAAGTTTGGATGTGTAGGTGTTACTTCCTCTTGACTCATATAAGGTCCTTTGGTGAAATGCATTCTGAGCAAATGAAAATTCTTTCTGGATGATACTTACAAATTCTATTGCTTCCAAGTTCAATTGAGAGGCCAGAGATCCATTAGGTTCTTTATCATGTGATCAAAATAAATTGTGCAAATGAAATTTCTTTTTGGATGATATTTACCAAGTATATTGCTTCCAAGTTCCAGAGATGCATTAGGCTCTTCATCAAACGATCAAAATAAGTTCTGCCTGCTATTGGATGTTAATTCTAAAGCGACTGGTAGACTATTAGGTTTCTCATACCTATAAAGGACTGCTTGCATCAGGGAACATTCCAGTAATGGATCTTATGGCACAGACATGAGCAAAGTGTGAACCACCTTTTGTTCATAAATCACAGTAGCAAAAGTTATAGAGTCAGAATTGGTTTAGTTAAAGCCTAGTAATACCTTCCAAAGTTTCTTCTATCACACCAAGTTTGTCTTTCTATATTGGGGCTTAATCTCAAATATCAAGTCAGAAGGTAAACTCGAAGCTGCAGCCATCGAGTTTGAAAGATGCTTTTTATGTATTGAAAGGAACTACATAGATAGCATGACTGGGACATATTCAACTATAGACGGCTAGAATTATGCTTTCTGGCTAATAGGCAGAGGCAAGGATTTCCGTGTTGTTGGCACAGACCAATACTTATTGTGTTAGTAGGATATTGGCACTATATATCTAGCGTCGGCACACCATCTGCCTATCGGCACTGGGTGTGCCCACAGTGGCCATGCTAGTGACCAGCAAAAAGCAGAGGTACCTTTTGTTTGACAACTAATACATGCAACCATGTGCTTCTTGTTTTGATTCATCTGGGTCTTAGATGCCACTTACATTGCATCATCCTTGTCAGGTTATTTTGGAGCGTGTATACTGATAACCCATTTTCTAAATTGGCTATTTGGAGAAAGAGAGTAATGGCGTATGTTGTTTTGATAAATGGTGTTATATACTACATCTAAATTCTGCTTAGATAAACTAACACAAGCAAAGAGACAAAAAGTAGATAAGAAGACAGCTTTTTACGTGGTTCGGCGATTGGTTATGTCCAAGGGAGAGAGAGCAGCCATTTTGACTATTAGGGGGGAAGCTAAACAATAGGGTTTAACAAGATGTATTTACACCAATCCTAGTTTCATACGGTACATAATTACCAAATTATCTGTCACGCCCCGCCCCAAATTAATATAGAATAACCCAAATTTTTCAAAAATTTGGGCATGACCCTTGGGCATGGGCACGTGAGATCACTATTACAACCTGTCAATAAATACGAAATTTACACATCCTATGATAATTTATCATAATTTACAACATTTATCATAGTTTCATTCATTCACATATTCTATTTCCCCCTCCGATCTCTTCTCTTGGCGCGTTTTTCCGGTGGTTTTTTTTGGTGGCTTAGTGGTTTTTAGACGTCGGGTTGTCGGAGACGATGCCGGGGACGGCGTTGGGGGTTTTCCCTTGGCGACTGCAGCGCCGGAGGAAGAACCCCAGCGGTCCAAGGCATCTCTCTGACCCCTTGCCTTGGCATTTTTCTTGGTCGGGAGGCCCCTGTTCCTCCATCCCGCCATGTTTTCCGGTGAGGTTTCGGCCGGCCTTTCTCTGGCCATGGCCGTTGACCTCCCTCTAGACCTTGTGCCAGGGACAGCTAATAGCTTCCCTCCTCCTCTGGTAGTTGTCTACCAGGTGCTTGAGTACCTTGGTTTGGAGATCCGACGGAGCTCCGGCGCGAGCTCCGGCGATCTTCCTGGGGTGGATTGTGAGGCCCGCTGGGTCTACCGTGGGACAAGATGCCTGCGCCTGGAGGGCGGGGCTGAGTCGGGTAGCCGGGTAAGCAATCCCACAACGCCTGGGTATGGTCCGGGGTTCGATATAAGTATATAGTAAGCCCTTAATAGACACAACGCGTTTTAAAGCCGTGCTGGCAGTGATCCGCCAGAAAACTCCAAGGTTAAGCGTGCTTGCCTTGGAGCGGTCCCGGGATGGGTGACATACTGGGAAGTTTTCCCAGATTTCTGCGGTGAGCCAAAAGCGGACAATATTGTGTCGGGTGGGGCCCTCGGGTGGATCCTGGTCGGACCGGGAGCCCGCGGGGCCGGGGCCCAGTGGAGGGCCGGGGCGCTACATTATCCCTGCACTGCACTGCACCTCCCCACACTTTGTCCGCCCCACCTAGAATGAGGGATGTGTCACCTCCACTCCACTCCATTCCAGCAGTCCGGTCCCTTCCTAGAGTATCAATGACCAAGAATATCGGCCACTATTCTAACTGTGTTGGTAGAAGGAAATTAGATCATGACTTCTAAGAGCATCCACATCAGCTCTTTTAAAAGAGCCAAATATTCTAGTTAGAGAAGCTACAGTGGATTTTGGGCCAAAAATCTATTTTGCATCAGCTCTTGTAGCCACACTATGAATCTTGCTTGAGCTACAGTATAACTTTACATGTGGAGTATCATTGTAGCTCTTCTATCCGTCATTTGGTAATAAAGAATGAACTCTTTGTTTTTTGAATCTATTCTCCAAACCCATTTATCTTTTATCTCTTCTCGAAACCCACCTATTCTCCAAAGCCATCTAGGCCCTTCCACTTTGGTGTAGTTGTAGTTTTGTATTGTACTGAATTGAACACATATCACAGAAATCTGACCCCAAGGTGGTACGTATCCTATAAATGCTGTCACAATCATTAATAAGAATATAACAACTCCGAGACACCGAACCACCCAATTCCAATCCGCGTAGACGAGATGGGAGGTACATTTTCTCTTTGCGGTATTCCACCTCTTGCTTGTTTTTGGTCCAAAGATGAAATTCTTAATGATAGTTGGTTGTATTCACCTCTTTGTGGTATTCTTGGGAAAGGATTGTATTAAATTACTGTGCAGAATGAAGCCGGGAACGGCACACATGCAAGGTGCGGTATCCGCCTTTCGTCAACAGCCGCCTTCCTCCCTACCCAAACTTACCTCCACAAGGCTCCTATCGTACTCGATCTCCGGCGAGGCTCAACCGCGTGCGCCGTCCTCGTCCCCACACTCTTTCTTCTCTCGTCTAGTTCGACATTTCTAACCCCTTTAAAAATATTAATAATATCAAATAACTATTTATTACAATTTTATAGTTATTTGAATATATTACTTTTGTCAAATATATTTGTCATTGTGATGTGAGTATATGACCAATGAAAAAGAAATAAGAAATTTTAAAAAGAATGAAGATACGAATATGTGTTGTAGATATTGGTTTACAGTATCTGATGTGACGTGTTGTTGGATACAGAATCTATTAACTACAAAAATGGCTCTTTTTACCGTAGTTTAGAAAATCTGTAAGAAAGAGTTGATGCGGATGCTCAATGTAATGAGGCAAGTAAAATTGCTTTGGGGAACTTGAAATCAAGAAATGATTTTGATAGAAAGAGCAATATTACACTGAATGGCATCAATGCCACTTGCTTAACTATTGCCTATGGGCTTATGCTGAAAGATGTTTCTTGGAGTAACAACCTATGACTTTGACAGAACAAATCTTCTACATTGGATTGCTATTTAAACTCGCACTTGCAGGGTTGGCGTTGGTGGTATTATGGTGGTTAAGGCCTTTGAGTTGGTTGGCCTTCTTTTCCAAGATGCATTCATGAAGGAAAAATTGTTCATTTTTATTCTTCTGTAGCTGTGCTTTATGTTTATAATTGATGCTTCAATCATTTGATGTCATTTTTGTAGGCCAATTTTATTAATTTTGTGCTCCAAATTACCCGTTTTCTTTCTCTTGTAGGTGCTAATAATCTAATACCAATTGAGATTGCCCTTAAAATAGCAAATAAGATCAGAGCAAACGAGAGATTTTCTGCATACATAGTCATTCCAATGTGGCCAGAGGGTAATCCAGCAGGTACTCCTACACAAAGGATTCTATTTTACCAGGTTAGCTCTGGTTACTACGTTCTTGCTGTGTAAGCTATGTGCTATTGCAAGTTCTGGTTTCAGTTTCCATATATGACTTTGTCATGTGACCAGGAAGGTTATGTTCATAGATCATGGTCATATTTTTAGTTTGATATTCCATGTAAGGTATTAGTTGGTGTTATTTAAGGAATCTTGTTGAATTAACAAGTCTTTCCTTGGATGCACTATAAATCATTCTAGTGGTCTCTTGCTCCCTTTTTTTCTCTTGGTGTTTGCATCAGCTATTTATTCTTCCTCTGTAGTGCTTACAGTATTTCAATATTGAAAATAATGTTTTTTTGTTGTGGTTACTATGATTTCTGCAGAAGAAGACTATGCAAATGATGTATGCTACAATATATAAGGCCCTGAAAGAAGTTGGCCTTGACAATATGTACGAGCCACAAGATTACTTGAGCTTCTTTTGTCTTGGAAACCGGGAGGTGCTGGACCTAAATGATGCTTCAAATGGATGTGCAACTCCACCTAATGCTCCAAATGTAAGCTTTCACATCTCTAGGTGATTTGGGTTGTGCAGTGCTGTGGAACTAGATATAGGACCATAATATCGCACCACTGACTTGGATGTTGGATGTTCTTACCAAGTTCAGTGAAATCCTGTGACAGGTTACCTGCTATGTTAAGAACTATAATTGAACATCAGGGACCATCATTAGCTTCTTCTTGTCTTGGGATGCCAGTTAGGGACCATCATTGGCTGTTCTTGTCTTGGGATGCCACTGAAGTAGGCAATGAGTTATGGTGCTACATGTGGTTAAATCTCATTTTACAATATGATTTATTTTTATCTTCTCTGCTACATGATGTTTCACCTTGTAACTTTCTTTCCACTTTGTTAGAAGAACACAATGATGAACTCTAGATGAATATAGCCAGCAACCAATTATATTTATTGAGTTTTTGATGTCGGATGACCTCCAAGATCACCACCTGTAGTGTCATCCGCCAACACTAGGAACCACCAGTTGGGGAACCTCAGGCATCACTACTCAAAGGAGAACTTTTCTTTTTTCATTCAGCGAAAGCTAAAGCCTAATGGGCATAGGATCTCTTATTTATAGTCTTTAAGAGGCTAATTGGAAGCTTAATTCAAAAACCAAAAATGCTCAAAATAGTAAACCTTATTCAAAAACCAAAACCTGACAATTTGAAATTTAAATTCAAATTTTAATTCGAATTTGATATCAAATTTTAATATTTTCAATTATGGAACTTGCTTCCCCATTAGCTTGTCATGTAGTTTTCTAGTAGATTTGTTAAAGGCTGTTGAATTTGTTACTTAAAATGCATTATAGTGTTCATAAAAAGATCTCATAGTTTCATCTTCATGTGAAAACATGGTCCAAATATTCCATTTGCATCCAGTTCCTAACCAACCAGTTGATAGCTTCATCGTGAAAGATCTGACTTCTTAAGAAATAGCATCTACTTTTTATTTTTCTCTTTCCTAGTACTACCTGTGAGGATGACGAAATTGTGGCAGTTGTAATATAACCATGATGGACATCATCATATTTATAATTTTGGAATGTTTGTAAATGTAACCTGTTTTCACATAGGGGGTTTCAGGCTCTCCATATATAGGTGATATTGTCAGTATCATGATTCATCTTTATGTGTTTTGCCTTCTAAGTTTTACTATGAGTTTAGCTGGTGTTTGTTTGGACTTACTAACTTTCGTATTGTGCTTGAATCGTTAGGCACTTGCCAGGAGAAACCGACGCTTCATGATATATGTACATTCTAAGGGTATGATTGTAGATGATGAATATGTGATAATCGGATCAGCAAATATAAATCAAAGGTCCTTGGAAGGTACCAGAGACACTGAAATTGCAATGGGGGCATACCAACCCCTGCACACATGGGCAAGAAAACTATCAGGTCCTCATGGACAGGTAGGCAATCATGAATCTCACTGCCTTGTTTACAAGAAAATTGGAAAAGAGAATTGTGACACTTTCAGAATGAAGTGACCATTGCTTTTCAATCTTGGCACATCGATGTGATTACTGGGCATCTTGTGTGACTATGAGAATATGCAGACACACATGTATGCGCAGCTCATTCTGTTTCAATTTTCGAGTAGTATTTCATATTTGGAATAATGGCAACCTTTAGCATATTTACTGCTAATTGTTTCTTTGAGTCTAAAACACTTGTTCATAGTCGAGGAGAAAATTGAGGCCATTGAGATGGGTAGAGTTAGTGGGAAAGTACATTTAATGATAAGTCAAACAGAAAGGTTAAATCTGGACTTAATATTTGGTAAGATCTCAAACATGAAAAGGAGCTACTGCAAATGCATTCAGCTCCAGAAAAATAAAGAAATCCTAAATTAATAGGATAGTCAGTTCAAAGGGTCTTGTGCTGTTGTATCTATCTACTTATTTTAACACGTAATTTTAAGCTATGTCGAGTTAGTGTTGCAAGCCTTGAACATAAGGTTTTTCTGGTTTAACCTTTCCAGAGTAGGTCTCTTTGGTTCTCTTATTAAGTTCATTCTTGTTTGAATTGTACTATAAAGCATCATATCAACTAACATTCACTTTTTCTATTTCTTTCATGTCACCTCACAATCAAGAAAGGCTTAAACTTCTTGTTCATATTATTATCGTCTCAGTTGTACTCTTTGCGTATAATTTTGCTTACATAATCCTGCTGTGAAAGACAAGAAGCTACAACTCTTTATGTTTTGCTAGTGACTGTTAGCTCAAGTCACTAGGGACCAATCATTGGGTTTAGTGGTCATGGATTCAAAGTCTTGGTTGCTCTGTGATATATATGCATAATATTGAGACAATGATTCTTGAAGTTGCAATTTGGTTTTCCAACAAGTAGAATTCAAAGGTATCATGCCTGGATTTGCATGACTAGTTTATCTTTTTCTTTGGGTGAACCATTCTGTATTGAATATCACTTTTCCAGTTCTATGTATATGTGTAAGGATTTATATTGTAATGGTTTTTGAAGTTACGATTTGTTTGTGCTAGAAGTAGAATTCCCAGCTATCGCACCTGGATTTGCATGACCTATTTATCTTTTCCTTTGGGAGAACCATTCATATTGAATGCCACTTTTCCGGTACCATGCATATGTTAAGGATTACATCTGATTTCAACTGCTAATGGCAAACATACAGATCTATGGCTATAGAATGTCACTGTGGGCTGAGCACATTGGACACCTCGAGGAATGCTTTACCCATCCGGGGAGTCTGGAATGCATGAGGCGAGTCCGTTCACTGGGTGATGCGAATTGGAGACAGTTTGTGGCTGATGAGGTAACAGAGATGAGAAGCCATCTCCTAAAGTACCCTGTGGATGTTGACAAGAAGGGCAAGGTGAAGCCTCTCACTGGATGTGAGACATTCCCGGATGTAGGTGGACATATTTGTGGGACATTTTTCCCTATACAAGAGAACCTTACTACATGAACCATATCGAAAGATCTTGGTCTCCGATTGTTTTCTTTTTGGGAAGTCCTGATTCAGTAGGCTATATAGTAACTTTTCCTACTGATTGATCAAGACGGCATTCATCTATTTATTATCATGGATAATTCTTTGTACACAAACTGTAGAAGGTTTAGTCATCTCATCTCATCAACTATACCAGAAATGTTGGACACAATGTAGCATGGTGAAGGACCCTATGTGGGCCTTTTGTAACATGATCGTCGGAACACAGATCGGCAATATTCAAAAGTTTTCATATCATTATTACATTTCCTATAACACCACTCATGTTCAGATGCCAGAAACCTTTTTTTTTTTCTTTTCTTTTTTCTTTATAGTTAGCCCAAGGGGCTAAAATTTAGATGCTGGAGTTTGTTGTGGTTATGTTCTTGTAACTCTTTGTCAGATAGGTTTGCAAATCTGGCAGCATTTGAGCCAAATCAAGGACTCAATAGAACAGACTGATAACCAGTTGATGGCAATTCCGCATTGTGGCACACTAGTTTGAACTAAACTCCACGGCAGTTCTTCAAGCTGCATTATGAGCCTCCCCAAACTTCTCATTCTTGTAACGACTACAGCATCAAAAGGCTTGAAGAGCAAAGGATGCTCCTCAACCACGCAGTTTGTGGACTCTAGGAGAGAATTATAGTACTAAGGGAAATTTACACTTTGGTACCCTATAGTTTGACATAATATCAATATGGTACCCTATATTTTTTTGAATACTACTTTACTACCCTATAGTTACAAAACCGGCACAGGCCCCAGACGGCGTTACCTACCCCTTACAGAAAACCGCTCAACTCTATATCCCCGGTTAGTTGGCTCTTGGCGGGGTTTAGGTTAGGATTTTTTTTGTGGTCCCCGACTGCGACACTCGCCGGAGCACATTCGAGGGATTCCACCGTGCCTTGTCGGGGTTTTCGCCGGCAGGTAGGCCATCCACATGATTTGGTTTATTTGGGCCCGATGACTCTAGATTTACCTTATTTATTTTGTTTTGTTTGAGCCCGATGACTCTAGATTCTTGAGTTCTTGAGTGACCCGACGGATAGTGTCTCTTTGTTATTGTTTAGGGTAAATGCCATTCGTCTTTACTTTATTATTTGATTAGCCGGATGATCGTGCATTGGCCATCCCATGATTTGGTTTATTTGGTGTTTGTTTGTTCTGCTTTGTTGTATTCCATTAACATCAACATGTACTGATTAGCCCGATGTTTGTTTGTTCTGTTTTGTTGTATTCCATTAACATCAACATGCATTGTCTATTAGCAACATGTATTGTTATCTCTGTCCATTAGCAACATGTTTATGTCAATTTGCATTGTTCAGGATGGACTTCACATTCACAATTAGATTACATCATGGGGGTTATTTCAAATTCTCCCCTAAAGTTGAATATGTTGGTGGGGAGGTGGATATGGTGGATAATTGTGATCCTGATAGATTGGGTATTTTTGACATCTATGATACTATCATAAGGCTGGGGTACCCAACTTGGAAGGCTATATGGTATGTAAAGCCAGATCATGAGCTAACTGTAGAGGGGTTGAAGGAACTTATGACTGACAAGCATGTCATTGAGATGGGGTCAGTGTTTACAGAGGATGAAGTTGACATTAATGAGATAGATGTCTATGTGGACCACATTGCTGCTGAACAGGAAGATGGTGCAACTCCAGCAGTTATGAAGACATTACCAGAAGTAGGACTTATGAAGACACTGAGTATACCACCACTTATGAAGACATTACCAGAAGCAGGACTTATGAAGACATTGAGTATGCCACCACTTATGAAGACATTACCAGAAGAGATTGGAAGTGGGAAGCAGCCTGAAGCTCCAGAGTCATCTGGTGAAAGTAGTATGTATGAACCAAGGGAAAACTCTGATGATGATGATGATGACTTCACTTATGAAGCTAATGTTGAGACCAGCTTTTTGGACATGGAGCCTGGGGATCATGAGGATGAAGGGCATGAGGAGAGTGCAGATTATGAGGAGAGTGCAGATCAAGTGCTAGTGTTTGTGGAGGATCAATGTCCTTCTGATGAAGTCAGTGTCCATGGTTCATCAGATGAAGAGGTGCATGTTAAGTATCCATTATATAGAAATGATAGGCTAGTAGACACTGGGAATCGAACCCCTTTCATGGTAGGCATGAAATTTGTTAGAGGTGAAGATTTGAGGAACCTCATCATTGATCATTCAATGGTTGGTGGGCACAATATTAGATTTGTGAAGAGTACAAGGGACAGGATAACTGCAAAGTGTTTGGGGGACTGTCCTTGGAGAATTCATGCCTCAACCATGCAGCAGACAAGTACATTCCAAATTAAGACATTCAATAGCAAACACACATGCACAAGGCAGCATGAAAATAAGTTTGCTAAGTCTGGTTGGTTGTCTAGAAAGTACAAGGATGAGCTCAAGCACAATCCTGACATATCTGTTGGCAACTTACAGGGCAAAATTAGAAGTGAGCTCAATGTGAGGGTCAGCAGGGCCCAAGCCAGGAGAGCTAAGAACAAGGCATTGGGGCAGTTGAAGGGCAATTTTGCTGAAGAATACTTACATTTGAGGGACTACTGCGAGGAGATATTGAGAAGCAACCCTGACAGCACATGTAAGATAAAAACAAGCAGAGGCAATGATGGTAAATGCTACTTTGAGAGGATGTATGTGTGTTTGTATGTATGCAAGAAGGGTTTTGTTGATGGATGTAGGCCAGTTGTTCAGCTGGATGGCTGTCACCTCAAGGGACCATTTGGAGGACAACTACTGGCTGCAGTATCCAAGGATGCAAATGATCAGATGTTCCCCATAGCATATGCTGCAGTTGAAGTGGAGAACACAGCATCTTGGTCTTGGTTCCTTGAGCTTCTTGCAGAGGATATTGGCTACACACCAAGAACTGGGATAACAGTTATTAGTGATCAGCAAAAGGTATGCATTGTTGTAATGTATTATTTGATATCTAATTAGAGATTATTTTCCATTTCTAATGTTTACATCTCATGCTGTAGGGACTTATACAAGCAGTAGATAGAATTTTACCAGGTGCAGAGCAGAGGTTCTGTGTTAGACACCTCTACCAGAATTTCTACAAGAGATTCAAGGTCGAGGAGTTGAAGAAGTTGATGTGGGAGGCAGCTCATGCAACAGTTATTGAAGACTTTGAATGGATCATGAATGACATCAGACTTAAAAATGAAGAAGCATTCATCTACTTGAAGGGATTGGATGCCAAGTTTTGGTGTAAACATGCTATCAGCTGTTATCCTAAGAATGATAGCATAACAAACAATCTAGCTGAGTCATTCAACTCTTCAATTCAAAGTGCAAGAGAGAAGCCAATTCTGAAAATGTTTGAGGAGATTAGGGTTCAGCTCATGATCAGGATGAGGGAAAGGAGGGGAGAGATTCATAAGCAAGTGGGAGATTATGGGAAAAACATCCAGAAACAGTTGGAGAGGATGAAGGACAAGGCTAAGTTATGGTCCAGCACATGGTCTGGGGAGATGCTATATGAAGTTGGAACTGAAGGATTTGATAGGTTCACAGTAAACCTGGAGGCAAAGTCATGCAGCTGCAATTATTGGCAGTTGACTGGCATTCCATGTACACATGCCATATGTTGCATATTTGATGCAAGGCTGAAGGTTGAGGATTTTGTAGATGACTGGTATAAGAGAGACAAGCACCTTGCAAGCTACATCAACATGATCAGACCTTTGAATGGCCAGAGAATGTGGCTTAAGGCTCCTGGAGACCCAATACTACCTCCTCTTTACAGAAGGCCTCCTGGTAGGCCAAAGAAACTTAGGAGGAGGCAATCAGATGAGCCACAGGATGCTAGCAAATTGAAGAGGAAACATACTACAGTAAGATGCAGGAATTGCTGGGGTTGGGGGCACAACAAAAGGGGATGCAAGATGCCCCCAGCCCCTAAACCCAAGGAAGGACCAGCAGCCACATCTGGGGATGCTAGTGGCACATCAACTACTGGCCTGTCATCAGTTGGCACATCAGCTAGAGGAAGAGGATGGGGTGGAAGAGGTAGTGCAAGCCATAGAGGGGTAGGGAGAGGCAATGGGGGAGGGACCGGAGGTGTAGGAAGAGGAGCTGGAGGTGTAGGAAGAGGGACTAGGGGTGTAGGAAGAGGCACTGGAGGTGTAGGAAGAGGAGCTGGAGGTGTAGGAAGAGGGACTAGGGGTGTAGGAAGAGGCACTGACAGAGGGACTGTAGGAGGAGGCACTGGCAGAGGACATGGCACACAATCTGAAAGTGTAAGTGTCATTTATGTAACTTTATGTTCATTTGATGTCTCACATATTACCCTATTGACTACTCTGTCTTGTTTGCAGTTCATTTATGGGTCCGAGCCAAGCCAAATCTTTGGCTCCCAGCCAAGTCAAGATAGTAGCAGCCAGCCTCAGTCAGGACCTGGGCAGAGTGGTGGAGAGCCACAAAAAAGAACACTGATTGGAAAGGTTGGATGGAAGATCTTGTGAGCAAGGATGCTGTGATGATGATAAACAATTATGACAAACAATTAAGACTTTTTGGAACATTTGATGTAATGTAACCAGCTATGTTGGTGACAAATAATTTCCTGTTGCATTTTATGTATGTAATGTAGCCAACTGTGTTGGTGACAAACACTTTTTAGAACATTTTTTGTGTAGTAGGGGGATTTGGAACACAGCAGCTATTGTGATTATGACAAACAATTATTTTTGCGTTGTGATGAATGTAACACAACAGCTATTGTAGCAGCAATCTAATTTGTGAGAATCATCTAATCTAATTGTGCACTCAGTTACTGTGATGAATAGAACACACCAACTACAATTATATACTAGGCTAATTGTGCATTCAATCTTAGAATAGAGTTACATTGCAAGATAATTCTCTGCTTCACACCAACTACAGAGTATCAAAAATACATTGGACTGAAATATTCTCTGCTTCACAGTTTCAGACAACAACAAAGCAAGATAATTCCTGCAATACATGACAACATCAGGGAACTGAGATACACCCTAGACCTAATGTGCAATTTCCTCTAGCTCAAGTGCTACAACAACTCTATCTTTTTCATCCAAGCAATTCCTCAGGCTTAGATTTTCTGCCATGGCCTGCTCCTCTCTCTCCCTCAGGCTTAGGTTTTCTGCCATGGCCTGCTCCTCTCTCTCCCTACTTGAAGTAATATCTTGCAGCAGTGACTCCACTTTCTTTTGACAATCCTCAAGCATTGCCTCTCCATTCTTCAGCTTATCCATCAACTCACTGATCACCTGCCTACCACAGGCACATGTGTTTGCATCAAACCATTCCCAAAAATGACAGCCCCCACGATCCTGCATGAGTAAACAAAACAAAACATCAGAAATTACTGCATTAAAATTGCTCAAATTTTAATCACTTAAGAACCGAAGTACCTTAGGGATCGGACAGCGAATGAATCTTCTTCCAGGGTTCTTAGTTGTCCATGAAGTCAGCATGGGGGCCTTATGCCCACAATAACACTGATGTACAGGTCGAATTTCTCTCGAGGAGGAGATAGAGCTACCACTAGCTCGAGAACTCTCATGAAGCGAGGACGACGCCATGGAGGTGGCCACCGAAGGAACTATTTTTCTAAGATGCAATAGAGCACAATAGGAGGCTTAAACCACCATACCTGTCATGATCTCCGACGAAGCACCACTCTGATCGCCGGATTTGAACATTGAGGTAAGCTGTCGCCGACGAGAATGGAGGAAAGCCCTAAGCCCTCTTTCTCAGCAGTTAGAGAATGGAGGGAAGCCCCGAATACTGCTGGACAGTTTGGAAACCACTCCACTCACGTGCGCTGCACGTGAGTGGTTTTGGTTGAATGGTGACTAACGCCGTCCGGCCAAAGGGTATTAAATCGTAATAAATTATAACTATAGGGTAGTAAAGTAGTATTCAAAACAATATAGGGTATCATATTGATATTATGTCAAACTATAGGATACCAAAGTGTAAATTCCCCTAGTACTAATAAGTTCTCAACGCCATAGCTCTCGAAGACCATTCTCCTCACCACGCATATCTAGCTCGGTGGGTTTCTTTGTGAAAAAACGTAAAGTCTCACTAGGAGATGATGAGAAGAAAATTAGATTTGATCTAACCAGACCACAAAATCTCACTATGGATATTTGTTCTATGTTCTATTCTGAAAGAATATATATTCGGCCATCCCCTCTAAAAATCTAGATCGGGCCGGCCGGCCGGGCCTGAGCCCGGTCACTCACTTGAGATCAAGACAACCCAACCAAACCACTAGTCTGCTTGGACCCAAATAGCGCTCTCATGAGACGAACCTCCCATGTAGAGGAAATGGCTACAGGGCTTGCAGAAGAGGAGAGGAGAGCCAAGAAGACGAAGAACAAGACGGGCAAAGATGTAGACGGGAGGTGGCCTTCCATTAAACCCAAGAAAGATCTCCAAATCAATCGCCTCAAGGGCACACACCTCTGCACGGTACGTTTCCAGATTGCCCCCTCCCATTAAGCTCGTGATTGCATGATTCCATTGTTGGGTTCTTCTGGAATTCCACATTTCAACCAAACCAAGTTCTGGATCTTCGAATTGAGAGAGATTAGGAGGAAAATAAGATTGACCCATGGAAGTGCGTGTTTGGTGGGTACATGTCTTTTAGGCTATAATTGTTGCGAGACAACTATAAGGATAATTTTGTTTTTTTTTTTTTTTATCAAAGAGAACTACGGACTGCCAAAATATTGGAGGGATCCTTATGGTTGTGTGAATAATTGGTTTATGGAATGGGAGCCTTTTCACATGAATCGAATTATGGATGGTGAGCTTCTTCTTGAATGAGAAGGGAGCTTGATTTATGTTACTGATATCGATGTGCACGAGAAATATGCATGAAGCAAGACTTCAAAAGGAATGACATCAAAGAAGCTAAAGTCTCGTCTTGTTGTTTGTGAAGAAGTAAGATGAGACAATTGTGAGAAAAGCAAGTGCTAGTGTTCCCATCTAAGTGGTCTGGTTATTCTAATGCTTGTTTGAAGTAATTTGATACTCTTAACCAAGAATTTTGCTGTGTGGTACTCCTGTGTCATTTATCACCTTTGGCACATTCTAAATTGTGCAAGTGCTTATCTTGTATATTCATTCTGTGAGCAGAATTTCTAGTGGAGTATTGCAACCTATTTTTGGTTTACGCATACATGTAGCACCTCTTGTACAAGGATACACGTGGGTTGATTCTTTTCTCATTCGTATTTGTTTGTTCATCAGTGGTGATCTTTTTACGCTTGTGATTGTCAATCATTTGGTCATAATTTACAGCAAGCGGAGATTTATTAGTTATCTGCTGTTCAGAAATACTTCAACTGGCATATTTCCCAAGCAATTTCAATATGGCCTTCCATATTGCTCACCATGGATTTCCATGCCGGTCCGGCACTGTGCATGCCACCCGGCACTATGCATGCCGCCTGGCACGTACCATGCCAGGGGGTTTGTGGCATCGAACCCCCCCGTACCGTGCCAAGAAGAAGAAGAAGTAGGAGTAGAAGTAGGAGGAAGAGGAAGAAAAACAAGAATGACATGGGGGCGTGCCGGCGGCACGTACCGTGCCAGCAGGCTGACGGCACGGTGCGTGCCACTGGGACGGCAATCCATGTTGCTCACCATTCATGTTTCGCTCCATTTTGTTTCAGGACGTAGAGATTTTAGATGTCCTACTGTTCTTCAACTTCTCAGCTAGCATACTCCATAGGAAATTCTGACGTAATTTTTAAAAATATTAATTGACATTCATTCTTCTCATTGTGCCACTTATATATGATTGCAGATACCAAATTTCTTAACATCTGCAGAAGCAAAGGCATTTATTAAAGCTGCTGAGGCATTGGGCTTTGTTCATCAAGGTAGTCTGGGCCCAGCCAAAGGTGAAGCCTATCGAGACAATGATCGTATATCAGTGATTGACCCAGTTCTTGCCAACACTATATGGGAATCTGGCCTCAGGAATGTATTTGGTGATATCAAGATTCCTGGAAAAACAGCAATTGGCTTAAATCCCAACATCAGATTCTACAGGTGCTGAACTTATTTTTACCTGTACATTTTCTTCTGCTATTTTAGTTGTAGTTAATGCCCTTGAACTCTCCATCTCTATTTACACTCTTCCATTATAGATCCAAGATATTTGGTGTTGACGAAATGCATTTGTAAGATTTGCTTGCCACCATGGACAAGTGTTCATGTGACATGAAAACCACTTCCATGAGGTTTACATGGAACACTAGCATTTGAAGTCTGACAATGTAGTGCAGCTAATTGTCAGTCTTTATCATTTTTCATCTAGGATAAAGTTGCTGAAGCTATCAAGCTAACAAATGTTCATTCAGAAATGGTCATTGGTGTCCTTGTTGAACTTTATATTTGCGAGTGTAACGCCTATGTTTTATTAACCATGTTTCTCTTACCAGATATAAGGTGGGCCAGCAATTTGGTCGACATATAGATGAGAGTGTTGATCTCGCAGATGGAAGCAGTACAGAGTATACTCTGTTAATTTATCTAAGTGGTAATGCAGGTTCCAAAGGGAAAGATGACTCAGCATCCAAGAAGGATGTAGAATCTCTAGTTGGAGGCGAGACTGTTTTTTACGATCAAAGACGAAGGGTTGTGGCGGAGGTATTCCTGATCTTGATTAGCACTGAAACTTACTGATTGTTCTTTTTGCCTTGTAGCAACTATGGAACTAAGTTTCTTCATCCATGGTGGATTGCGTGTTATTGCATTGATTCTTTATCGCAGGTCCCTCCAGTGGAGGGGATGGCACTCCTTCACATTCATGGTGAAAAGTGTATGCTACATGAAGCTCGATCCGTGGCAAAGAGTGTCAAGTATGTCTTGCGTTCAGATGTAGCTTTTGCCTGATGATATTTGCGGCTAAGTCTTTCAGGTAATCCGAATTGTTCTAACCATAAAGAAACTTTAGCACTTGAAATTTCACCACACGCTCTAATCAATTAAGTAATTCCTTCGACTTTTTCACAGGAAGAAATTAGATGGCGAATTTTGGCATCAGATCATAGTAAGTTCGTTCATCAACAGCATTGATATAGGAGTCTCGAGGAGTCCTAGACAGGTTTTTCAGCCATTGCTCTTTAAATTTGTTCTGCATGTCCCCTGAGGATGGGTGGCCAAACATGCTACCGAAGGTAATGTAGCAGTCCCTAGTCTGTGGGCTCAATCAGTCGAAAAGGAAAAAACATCATTTGTTTTGCTTTCTTTCATGGTGTCGGATTATTGAGATGGTAGGCAAGAACACAACATTAGCCTCCTTCCTGTTAGTGGCCCCTCCTGGTTAATTAACTCCACCCTCAAGGGTGATATGACGGAGGGCTTCCACTATCAAGACTGTTAAAAGTAGTAAAATGAAGGCCAAAAGGGTCAGGAAGCGAGCAAAATAGGACTTTCAGCTCTTAATATCAATCCTGATTAGGAGTGGCAATTCGGGTTCACGAGTTGGATCGAGCACCAATATCTTGATCCAAAGACCAAACCTGAACCCAACCCGTTTAATAAATGGGTCATGGTTATCAACCCGAATTAAACGGGTCGACCTGACCCGCCTAACCCATTTATGTGTAAACAAAAGAATACAAAATAGGGGAAGCTCGTCAGTGATCGTGACCGCGAGCGGCTGGAAGGTGGATCGCGCCTGGGCGGGTGGCCAGGACGAGTCACGGTCGCCCGGTGGGCGAATGGCGCTAGGAGGCGTCGGGTGCTGGATCAGATGGAGGAGCGGAGGATCTCAGAGGCAAGGGACCTCAATGGATGTCGGAGCGACATTGGAGTGGGAAGAGGGGCCGCTGGTGATGGCCGGATCCGGGAGGTGGACGACGTTGGATCTGATGGAGGAGCGAAGGATCTCGGAGGCAAGAGACCTCAATGGAGGTCGGAGTGGGAAGAGGAGTCGCGGGTGACCTCAATGGAGGATGGTCGGAAAGGAGTCGCGGAAGCCTTGGGCATCCAGATCTGGGACCGGACGGGGTCGGGGAGGCCGCAGGTGGCGGTGTAGAGCGGTGGTGGCGTCGGATCCGAGAGGGTTGAGGAGCTTGGGCGGAGCTTCCGACGAGGAGGACTGCGGGCGGCGTCTAGAAGATCGGGAAGGGAGTGTGGGGATTCAACGGTGAGTACTTAAGTGATTGGGAAGGAAGCGTGTTGAGCGAGCTCGGATGGATCAGGGGTGGATTCCAGCTGATGGAGTTCGGGTAGCCATCGTCTTCGTCCGCGGCGGCGATGGAGAGCGAATCGCGAACACAGCAACCGCGAGCGGCTTCGCCTCCCCGATCCTCGACCAGATCCAGCAGCGACACCGCGGCGGCGCCGGCAACATCGAGCTCCAGTGAGGAGGCGGCCCCATTGCAATCGTCGGCGAAGGATCCGGGGACGGAGGCGACAACGAGGATGAAGATGGGTTCATCTCGGCTTGGAGGAGGGGATGCGGTGCTTGGGTTGGAACTGGGAAGATATTAATAGAAGTGTGGTCAGGGATGGTTGGGATTGAAGATAGGGTTTGGTGGATGGTAGAGAATAGAGATTGATGGACATTAAATGGGTAAACGGGTTGACCCGTCTAACTTGCAGGTCAACTCGACCCAACCCATTTATTCACGGGTCCGAACCCGATAACATCAAATCCAAACCCATTTATTTTGGATCGAGTCAGCCTCGCAAGTCATGACCAGGATTGTCACCCCTAATCATGATGAAGAAAAAGACACAGTCTCTTTTAACAATCCCAATCACTAGGAAAGAGAAGGGGAAAAAAGAAATATATGGTATATCAGAGTATCTTTACACTTATATGTTGAGCCTATACACGGGTTGGGCTGTTCGGCATAGGTGGCAAATGTTCTGCATGCCAACTTCTAAAAGAATAAAGATTTATGCACATGATTACATGGCATGTGCATGCCCTCCAATCGGTAGTGAGATATCGATTGGTTGATCTAGTCCATCGGTAGAATAATACCGATAGACTAGATCAATTGATTGGTATATACCTACTGATACCTATCGATTCGATCATTGATACATTCAATCGGTATATGCACATGACTAAGCAGCATGTGCATGCCCTCCAATCGATATCTGGTATATACCTACTGATACCTATCGATTCGATCATTGATACATTCAATCGGTATATGCACATGACTAAGCAGCATGTGCATGCCCTCCAATCGATAGTGAGATATCGATTGGTTGATCTAGCCCATCGGTAGAATAATACTGACAGACTAGATCAATTGAATATACCTACTGATACATATCGATTTGATCATTGGTACATTCAATCGGTAGGTATATACCGATCAATTGATCTAGTCCATCGGTATTGTTCTACCGATGAATTAGATCAATCAATTGATATCTCATTGTCGATTTAAAGACATGTGCAATGTGCATGCTCTGATCCATGTATACAAATCACTGACTCCCTCTAAAATCAACGAGCATGTGCACCACATCCACGCTGTAGGCCTTCGCTCTCCTACGGACACATGATTCCCCGCATAAGTCTGTCCGGACACTTATCTACAGCCGCCATAGCCTGCCAAAATACAATTACAAATGCAAATCTTGAAATCAAAAGCTGAAATATCCAATTAAAACAAAATGTCAAAAGTAGTAAAAGTTAGAACTACACTTTTGAATCTCTGCCGTTACTGCTTATAAACGTTCAACAAATTTTCTCTTAAGAAAATTGAGACTACAAAATTCTTCACAACGGATAATCTACAAATTATATAAAATGTTATGTTCGCTAGCTAAGAAGAATCGAGGGCAGACAGAAAAGATAAAACTGATATTAATTAGCAAATACAATAGAGGTAAGCTAAGCTCTTTAGCATCAGAATCAAATTGCCTCGACTAAAGATAACAGTTACTAGATAGAAACAATCAACTACGAAGAGAAATCAAGGTAAGCAATGTCATCTTAGTATGCATTCCCTTGGTTATTCTAAACTAACAAACTTCTATTGTCAATGATAGGATAAAAACTTCTATTCCACGGTGAGAAAATCATGATAGCAGTCCCAAACGCCAATATATAGCAAAACCAGTGATCACCAACCGCTTGTTAAACTCCCTGTGTGAAGAGTATGTTAATTAAACCTACATGCGTCCTCTAAGAAACAATGTTAACATGCAGTCAAGCGGATAAGAGAGCTAAAGTTAAAACCAGCTCCATGCCAAGGTATGATTAAGTTACAAGAGCAGCTTTGCGAGGATTAAGTAAGCCTCGAACATGATCTTCCAGGCAAAATTAACCAAAGATCGCACATATATCAAGAGCAAAAAAAATTTCGCATTTTTAAATCCCGGACAATGCTAAGTGCCACTACAACGGAATCAATGTCTAAACATAGCAACAGTGTGAAGCATCTGCACATGCTTGTGGACATCAGGCATCGAGCAGTTGATAAGCACTACATGAAATTTCTATTGTGTCTAGCGTTCTATAGATCCTCGGAGCTAAAACAAAAACAGAGAAGTACTTACTTTATGAAATATTAACCAGCTTTGCGCGATTAGTCTTCGTATCCACCTCAACTCGCAGGCCTAACTGAGTAATTTCAAGTGTATCAACGGGCTCTTGCAGCTGAAGTTCAGAAACCTCATGCTGGTTTTCTGAATTTCCTTCTAGCAGATTCCTCACAGCCACTATTCCCCATTCTCTCAAACGAGGATTATCTTCATCAAAAACACACTGCTGCAAAATCAATGGAATCTTTTTTTGCTGCCTGATCTTAGCTTGAACTTCCGTCCTCCCATACATACAATTAGCAATGACAGACACCACATTCATCCGATAGCCTCCCATACATATAGTATGTAGTAGGATGTTGTTAACCTAGCCGTTTAGGCTCAATTCAGCGGAAAAAAAAAAAAAAAATTCCGATAGCCTTTATAAGGGCACACCTTAAGATGATTAGTCGACAACATTGCTTGGCTCTTTCCATCTTTGATTGCTTTTCTAATGGTTGAAGGAGGCTCGAGTTCATCAAGAAATCTTAATAGAAGCTCTACCAATCCTGCAGCAACCAATAAATCAACAGAGCACTCTTCACCCGGTGAAGGACTCTTTCCAAGCACATGCATCCTTCAAAATAGTGAGTGTATATCCAAGAACATCAGTTGATGGAGAATCCGTAGGAAGCTCAGAGTTACCTCTGGAAGTAAAATCCACAAAATCATAGGCCTCCTTTAGGACATTGAATATACCAAAGGCGAAATCATTTGATATCATCGTCACCTCATCAGGTCGCGCATTCAAGAAGTCTGACAGAACACTCAGTATAAATGCTTGGGATGCAATGTAGGGATAAACTGGATTTAATCTGGGATAGGGATTCTGACGCATTGGAAGATATAAAAGTTTGGAATAACAAACGTTAAATCCAAAAGGGTCTGGAATCCACCAGAGAAAGAGATGAATTCTCTTGAATAATTAAAGAGGTCACGGTTGATAGCGAAAAAAAAAAACTCCTCCAAAAGTTATTAGATGCCTTTATATAGGCTACAACTTAACCCTAATCTTTATGGCAGAATATTACCTAAATAACCTTATAATAACATAACCAAAGGCAAAACTAAAGAAATAATTTATTTAAGCTGAGGATGTTATCTTCAAATCTTCTTAGCCTTCTTGCAATCCAGACGTTGTAGATATTCTAATGCTACGTGTTTTGCATCAGTCCCCTGCACATAAAAAGAACTTGCCCCCGAGTTGATGTCCGGATATAAAGCTTCTTCATGTGCATGATAATCATATAAATCTACAACATTGAAAGTCTTCGAAATCCCCATATCTTCTGGTAAATCAATAACATAGGCATTAGAATTGATCTTTTTAAAAATTCTGTAAGGACCATACTTCTTTGGCTTGAGCTTGTTGTAAGTTCCAACCGGAAATCTCTCTTTGCGTAGAAACACCATCACCATATCTCCTTCATGAAACTCTTTGTGCCGACGATGCTTATCCGCCACCGCTTTATATCTAGCAGTAGTCTCCTCCAACCTCTGCTTAACCTCTGCTTGAACAGTTTGCACTTCCTTTGCCATGTTCTCTGCTGCAGTACTTTTTCCTTGTATTCTTGGTAGACGTGCTAAGTCCAATGCATGTCTTGGCTGCTTCAAATATACTAAGGAGAAGGGTGACTTACCTATAGCACTATGAGTAGCATTATTATATGCAAATTCAGCTTGTGGTAAAGCATGATATTCCCACTGCTTTGGTTTGCCTCCACAGATGCTACGAATTAAATTTCCCAATGTTTTGTTCACCACTTCTGTTTGCCCATCTGTTTGTGGGTGTGCAGTGCTACTAAACTTCAAAGAAGTGTCAAACATTTTTCACAGAGTGATCCAAAAATGACTGAGAAATTTTGAGTCTCTATCAGAAGTAATGGATTGTGGAACACCATGGAGCAAGAATTTCCCGAAAGAACAATCTAGCAATATGGGAGGCATCAGAAGTCTTCTTACAAGGAATGAAATGTGCCATTTTTGAGAACCTGTCCACCACAACAAACACAGAGTCTACTCCTCATTGTGTGCGAGGTAGTCCCAATACAAAATCCATAGATAAATCTTCCCAAATATCATTAGGAACAGACAAAGGAGTATAAAGACTCGTATTTTGTGCTTGCCCTTTTGATGTCTGACATACATAACACTTCCTCACAAAATTTCCAACATCCCTCTTTAATTGAGGCCAATAATACCTCTCTTCCAACAGAGCTATGGTCTTATCTCTTCCCATATGACCACTAAGGCCACCGCCATGCAAATCTCGAATAAGTTTCTCTCAAAGAAGTTCTTGGAATACATAAGCGGTTCCCACTAAACATAAATCCACCATACACATGGAATTCTCCTGTAGGTTGCTTTGCCAAGCACTTTGCCCATGTATCTCTGAAATCTTCATCCTCCGAATATAACTCCATCAAGTATTCAAAACCCACTACCTCTTGGCTCATAGTCACAAGTAAAGTAGCTCTACGACTCAAAGCATCAGCTACTCGATTAAGAGCTCCTGACTTATGCCGAATGACAAAAGGAAATTTCTGCAAAAAGGTGGACCATCTAGCATGCATGTTACTCAAGTGCTTTTGACTATTCAAAAACTTCAATGCTTGGTGATCAGTATACAAAATAAACTCCTTCTGTACTAAATAGTGTTCCCAATGCTTCAAAGCTCTCACAACTGCATAAAATTCCTAGTCATATGTAGACCACCGTTGCCTTGCACAATTAAACTTCTCACTGAAGAAGGCAACTGGTCTTTCATCTTGAGACAAGACAGCTCCGACTCCCAAACCACAAGCATCACATTCTACTTCAAAGAGCTTGTCAAAACTTGGTAAAGCCAACACAGGTGCAGTGCAAAACTTTTCTTTAATCACAGAAAAGCTCTTCTCTGCTTCCTCTCCCCATTTAAACTTTCCCTTTTTCAAACATTCAGTAATAGGGGCAACAATAGAGCTGAAGTTTCTAATAAATCTTCTATAGAATGTTGCTAGCCCATGGAAATTACGTACCTCTGTTAAAGTTTTTGGTGTAGGCCAATCACGTATGGCCTTCACATTTTCTTCATCCACATGAATACCATCAAAACTCACCACGTAGCCCAAAAACAACAAGCTGCTTGTTAAAAAGCTACACTTCTTCAAGTTAATAAATAACTTATTCTCTCCCAACATTGTCAACACTTCTGTCAAATGATGCATATGTTCCATCTCATCTCTACTATAAATTAAGATATCATCAAAATAAACAACGACAAACTCCCCGATAAAAGGTCTCAATACCTGATTCATTAGCCGCATGAACGTACTCGGTGCATTCGACAATCCGAACGGCATGACCATCCATTCATACAAGCCCTCCTTGGTTTTAAAAGCAGTCTTCCACTCATCTCCAAGTCGTATTCTGATTTGATGATACCCACTCCTTAAATCAATTTTGGAAAGCAATTTCGATCCTGCCAACATATCTAGCATGTCGTCCAAGCGAGGTATAGGAAATCTATATCTCACTATAATTTTATTTATGGCTCAGCTATCTACGCACATGCGCCAACTACCATCTTTTTTTGGTGTCAGCAAGGCCGGTACTGCACAAGGACTCATACTTTCACGAATAAATCCCTTCTTTAGTAGCTCTTCTATTTTTTTCCTCAAAATTTCACTCTCCTTCAGGCTCATGCGATAATGAGGGAGGTTTGGTAGGCTTGCTCCAGGTACCAAATCTATATGGTGCTGGATATCTCTCATAGGAGGCAATTCGTTGGGTAAATCCTCTGCAATGAACTCCCTAAATTCTTCTAATAATTGTAGTACTTTATGGTATTTCCTTCTCTACCTTCTTCTCAGCATTCACCATTAGTGCCTTTACTATCACCACATGAATCTCCTGTGAGCCCTTCGCTTCAGCTTCAAATTCTCTTTCAGAACTAACTAGAGTTAGAAAAGGTCTTCCTTCAACCTTAGAAGCTTTGGGGTTGTTGATAGAATTCTTTGCAGGGACTATAGCAAAATTATGACCTTCCCAAGTAAACAGGTACACATTATCTTTAGCTTTATAAGTAGCATCCAAGTCATACTGCCCAGGGCTTCCCAATAACACATGGCTAGCATCCATGTCTATGACATCACATACCACTTCATCCCTATAATGTTTGCCAATTGAAATAGGAACTCTGTAAGTTTCTGTTACCTTTACTGTCGGCTCTTTTTTTACCCAGCCAATAGAATAAGGAGAGGGATGAGCACTTGTGACCAATTTCAAGCAATCAACCAGCTTCTTTGACACAAAGTTTTTTTTTTTTTTTTGATGAGTTGATCCTAAAGGCTAGTAAACAGGGCAAATTACAAACACAGTCCTAGAGGAGGCGAAACACCATCCTCATGTTCCCAACAAAAATCAACAACATTACGCCTACAATGCCCATCAACAACATCAGTTCTAACAACAGTAACACGTGGTTTGCCCACTCTCACAAGAAAATCGAGTAGCAACATAATCGCCCAAACCGTCTGCACAGAGCTTTCCACCTCCGATGGCCATAGTCTACCACCATTTAGTATCTCTAGAGCGAACCTCGAGTCCGATTCGACGACCACACGACGAACATTCTTTTCAAAGGCCCATCTCAGTCCCATACCTATAGCTTGTAGTTCGGCATCTAGTACGGTCACAACATTCTCAAGAGCGACACCTCTAGCCCAACAGATCTCCCCTCCTGCTTTTTGACAACAAATGGCGCCAACCGCTGCATCGTTATTCCTAAGGAAAGAAGCATCAACTTGTAGGATGGCATCTTCCGTTAGGTGAGCAGGGCTGCAGGAAATAGAAGCATTGCATTGATACTCATTGGCCAATCGTCGTACTCTTCGGATGATGGTCTCCAATGAATCGCCAACTTCATCAAATACCAGCTGATTCCTATCCTTCCAGATTTCCCACAATCCATAGGCAATAGTAGACTTGACATGACGGATCTCCTCCAATGCTGATGAAGACATAGAAAGCATACTCCAACAGAAACCAGAGCTCCACCCATTATACTCCGGGCACAACCCCAAAAGAAGTCCATCGAAGAACCTGCCTACCCATTCACAACCAAAGAAAGCATGGTCAATAGACTCTGCTTCAAAGTGGCATCTAGGGCAATTCCTTTCCGAAAACATGCAAAATCACCAAAGGAAATACCTAATAGGTAGCCTACCATGTCCAAGCTTCCAAAGGAACTGTCTAATTCGAGGGCCAGCAGGCACCCTCCAAATGGCATTCCAAAAAACTTCCTGTCCTTGGGAAGAAGGGAGGTTCTTGCGGCTGAGTAGGAAGAGGTACGCACTTGCCGTCGTGATTAAACCACCATGACCAAATGCCCACCTTACTGTGTCATGCCCGGCCGGTACGTCAACAACAAGGATTGACTGTGCTAGAGGCTCACCAAAATGCTTCAAGACCTTATCCGAGTTCCATTGCTCGTCGAACCGAAAGTCCGCAATTGTAGATGACACCAAAAGCTTTCTCGACGAGAACAAGGAAGGGAGCCTTATTAATGGTTTAGAGAGCAACCATGAATCAAAAGGTATACTAAGGCGACTATCACCTTTAGGATTACAACTTCCATTATCAACAATCATGCTGCAAATTTTATTATTAATGGTACACAATGATTGAAAAATATTGTGCCGTTGGGTTTGATCTTCCTGCTTAGCTTAACACAAAACCCGCTGCAAAACTAAATTAATTTGCTCCCCTTGATTCTCTTCACCAACCTCACATACGCCAGAGTCATAGATTAGCTATCCTTCTTCTCCTTCTTCTTCAGACTCTTCTTCTTGTTCAATTAAATTCACTGGCTTTCTTGTTGGACATTCATTAGAATGGTGACCAGGTTTACCACACCTGTAACACTTCTCTGGTGCTGCCCTTGCATATGGGTTTTTTTAGGTTGTTCCTTCTATTAGGACCTGTAGCTTGTCCTCCTCCGGTATTTGTAGTGTTGCTGCTAGCCTTATTTTGTGCTCCAATTGGATTTGCATAGCTGGAATTTGTAAACTGTGGCACCATCCCTTTGTTTGACCAATTATTGACCTCAAAGCTACCCTTGTGTGAAGATTCAGACCTTCCACCATATTTCTCTAGCAACTCTGCTTTCAATGCCATATTCTGTGCTTCCTCCACTGACCACAGAACCTGCAATCCAATCTTTTCTTTGATACTTGGCCTCAAACCATGCAGATATCGTGCTACACGTTGGGGTTCAGTTTCATTCAGATTGTTTCGTGCTGAGAGTCTAGAAAATTCTGCAGTATACTCAAATACAGATTTACCTCTTTGAAAACAATTCTAATACATCTGAAGTAAATATTGCTCATAATCAGGTGGCAAAAACCTCTCCATAAGTAATTGTTTCATCTTTCTCCATGTGCGAACTGGAGCCCTTCCTTGACAAACTCTATTTTTCTGCAAGGTATCCCACCAGGCAGCGGCTCCACTCTTGAGTCTAAAGGTCACAAGTTTCACCATCCGCTCCTCCGGGACTTCCATCATCTCGAAAAATCGTTCCACTTCAGAAACCCAGTCAAGGAATTCTTCAATATACAGGTTCCCATTGAAAGATGGAATATATGCTTTCAATCTGTACTCTTCATACCCTCTATTTCGTCCTCTCTGATGACCGATTTTGAAAGTGTCGTCTTCATCATCTAGATCAGAGTCATCTTCGACATAAGCACGCCGATGATGACCGCGAATAACACGATCTTCATTGTGTTCCCCCAGTAATCTACCACCAAGGCAGCCTCGGGCAAAACCTCCAGCTCCTCGATTGGCGTTATGATTTGGGTTAGCGTTGAGTTGCATACGGGCAAGCATCTCACGAATCTCTGCCATCTGCTGATGTTGTTCCGTCATGAACTGCCTCTGCTCCTCGATCGTCGTCCAAATAGCTCCTAACCCACGAGCAGCGTCTTTGGGATCGATCTCTTCACCTCCGTTATTGGCCATCTAACCAGGCAAACCCTCGCTCTGATACCAATTAACGTAGTGGAAGATATAAAAGTTTGGAATAACAAACGTTAAATCCAAAAGGGTCTGGAATCCACCAGAGAAAGAGACGAATTCTCTTGAATAATTAAATAGGTCACGGTTGATAGCGAAAAAAAAAAACTCCTCCAAAAGTTATTAGATGCCTTTATATAGGCTACAACTTAACCCTAATCTTTATGGCAGAATATTACCTAAATAACTTTATAATAAGGTAACCAAAGGCAAAACTAAAGAAATAATTTATTTAAGCTGATGCTGTCATCTTCAAATCTTCTTAGGGCATGTTTGGTTTTGGGTGCATCAGGGTGCATCGCATCGTGCGATGCACCCTGATGCACCAATCCCCTGTTTGGTTTGCACCCTGCATCGCGCAATGCACCATGAAGCACCAATCCTCTGTTTGGTTCGCAGGGGTGCATCGCGTGACGCATGCATCACCCGATGCATTTTCAGCTGATTTCGTGCATCGTATGAAAACGGTCAAAATGGGCGTTTCGTACGATGCACCATCGCGCGAGCTCTTCACCGGCGAACCCGGCACTGACCTAAAGGCAAACCAAACATAATATAATATAATTTTAACTTTATTGCATCATTATGTGAACTTTATATTAATATATCTATTATATAAGGAAGAGCGGTTTTTGAAATGTCTCAACTATAAGACATAAAGAGCGGTCCAGATCTATCTCCAAATACATCCAACGGTCCAGATTCCCATCCAAATTTTCATTCCCCCCAAAACTCCCGCCCAAACTTTCTTCATCCCACCCACCCACCCACCCTCTCACCTACCCGCCGAAAATTCAGCCCCGCAGCCGCTCCTCTCCCTCTCCCTCTCCCGTTCAAATTTCAACTCTGAGAGAGATGGGACGTGAGTCCCATCCCGTCCCTCACCTCTCCCCCGCCACCTCTCCCACCCTCTCCCCCTGTCTTCGTCCCCTCTCCCCCGTCCCCTCTCTTTCTCCTCACCTCTCCCCCGTCCCCTCTCTTTCCTCTCACCTCTCGCCCAAGCTCGCCCTCCGCACCGACGCCGCCCTCGCCGTCCTCGCCTTCCCCTCACCTCTCGCCCAAGCTCGCCCTCCGCACCGACGCCGTCCTCGCCGTCCTCGCCCCTCTCTTTCCCCTCACCTCTCGCCCAAGCTCGCCCCCCGCGCGCCGTTGCGCCCCAACGCCCGCGCGCCGTCGACCACGTCGTCGAGAGGATCTCCGGTGAGCTTTCCCTCTCATCTACCCAGCCCCCCATGCCTGTTCGGCTGTCCCCGTCCCCTCTCCCTCTCTTTCCCCTCACCCATCCCCTCTCCTCTCCCGACCTCGCGCCGTCGTCGACCTCGCGCCGTCGTCGACCTCTCCCCACGCCAACCTCGCCCTCAGCCACGTCGACGCCTACCTCGCCCTCAGCCGCGCCGTCCCCGACCACCCAACCCACACGCCGTCGCACGACGTCATCGACCTCGCCGTCGCACGACGCCATCGAACCCGCGTCGACGCCTACCTCGCCCGACCTCTCCAACCGCCCCGATCCCCCACTTCCCCCGACCCCATGCGCGAGCACGCCGTCTCCGAGCCCTCCCAACCACTGGTGGCGTGGGGAGCAGCGCGTCGCTGGAGGGGCAGGCTATGGTGAAGACGGCGGGGTGGTCGGCGCGTCGGAGGCCCTCTCCACTCTCTTCCCATGCCTCGCCAGGAAAGGAGCTCCCCACACCGTCGCCCACCTCCTATCTCCCATCCCCCCGCCGTCGCTAGGAGAGGAGCTGTCCACCCACGCCGCCGCCGTTGAGCTCCACCCACGGTGCCCCCGTCTACCTCGCCGCCGAGGTATTCCCCCTCTACTCATCTCCCATCTCCCCTTACCACTCTCACTCTCTCTTCCCTTACCTCTCTTCCTAGCTCCCCACGCCGTCTACCTGGGCGCCACCCCTGTTTTCAAGGCTTGGACAACAGCTTCCTCTGCTCCGACTGCCATCCCTCCACCGGCGATGCCAATCTGTGGAGTTATTGCTTCCTGAATCATTCTTTCTGTTTTCTTCTGGTGGTATTTCCACTCTACCTGTTTGATCGATCGATCCAGCGATTTTTTTTTCTTCTTCTGGTGATTTTTTTTCCTTCCCGAATCATTCTTTCTGTTGTTTGTTTCCAATCTGTGGAGGTTCTTCTTCTCGATCGATCCAGCGATTTTTTTTGTTCTTCTTCTTGAGTTCTTCTTCTCATCTTATATTATCCCATGTTGACCCCTTTTTTATGTGCTAACATTTGGTTGAATAGAGTAGATATCCAACTGGAGAATCCCTCAATGTCCTTGGCCAGCTTGACATAGCCAGCCTGACATAGATTGGTTAGTAACTTATGTTTGATTACTTGCCAAGTTAAAAAATGGATGTAGCAAGCTTTATGCCTCAATGTACTTTTTTCTCACAACAACCTCTGTTGGAAAAAAGTTCTTGAGTTCATCTTCTCTTAGAGTTTGGAAAAAAGTTTATGCCTCAATGTACTTTTTTATCACAACAACCTCTGTTGTACTTTTTTCCCCTTGGTTTTCCCCGTGTTTCCCTTGGATTTCTATCGAGTTCCCGAGTTCTTCTTCTCTTAGTCTTTTTTTTTGTTCTTCTGTTGCTCTTCGGAGGGGTTTGAGATACAGTAATCAACAACTTGGTCAGTTCCCTAGGTCAGTTCTTCTTCTCTTTTTTTTTTGTTCTTCTATTGCTCTTCTCTTTAGAGTCTGCTATCATTTTTACAGACTGGTCTGGGCATTGAACTTCTTATTCTTTGATCAAGTCCAGAGATATTTAGAGGTCTGCTATCATTTTTACAGAGTGGTCTGGTGGTAGATGAAGTGAAAATGACCTGAAGTTGTTCCATAAATCTTCTTTCTGTATCTTTGATTAATCTGATAGACTTTTCACCGGGAATTCATTGGTCAAACTTTCTTTTGACCTCACCTGAGATCGCATTCTATTTTCTTGACCTCCTCAACTATCATGTCTAAGCAGTGATGCACTTATAAGGTACAGAGTTCCAAGAATAGGTGCCATGCCCTTTATATGAATGATCTTGGGAAACCCAGACTTGATCTACTTGATGATTAATGATTTCCATGAAAGATCACTCAAACCAACTGGAAGTGTACTTATTAGGCATTTTAGGAGGAAGAAAAACACTTCCCTTGTTTGGCAATGCAATTTGTAAATGCCTTTTTGTGAGGAAGAAAAGCCCAGTCACCCATTCACATTGTTTGGACATGCATTTGTGTTCATTTATGATGTTTTATGCAGAAATCACCTGGTAGCAAGATAATTAGGAATATAAAGAAGTGTGGCATCCTACGGTTAAGTTGCATGGGTTTTAGTCATGATTTCTATAGGTTAATATTTTTTGCATTAGAATAAATAGTTTCTTGATCTATAATCCTAATCTCTTGGCTTCAATGTATGAGATTAATATGAGGAACACCATTCCCGTACATCTCCATGTTGCTCGCTAGATATATGTCTCAAG
>OY986963.1:32563461-32666707 GCA_963920575.1 Narthecium ossifragum | reverse complement strand
AAAAAAAAAAGTAACATGTACATTTGCAAAAAAAATGGAAAGTAACTTGTACATTTGCAAAAAAAAATGTTAAGTAACTTGTTCATTTGCAAAAAAGTGGAAATGTACTTATACAATACCCAAAAAGTGGAAAGTAACTTGTAAAATTCATCAACGAGACTCAAGTTATTTTCTACTAGTTACTTTTCATTGGTTTAATCTAGAAAATAACTCAAGTTATTTTCAACGATTTCATCACCAAGAATACAAGTTACTTTCCGTAATCGTGGAAAGTAACTTACTTTCCGTAATCATGAAAAGTAACTTACTTTCCACCGGGAATATGAATAGTCACAGGAATATGAACAGTCACTTGGATATGTTAGGAATATTGAAAGAGCATTTTAGTAATAAAAAAAGTATTATGCACTAAATGTCTTAAGAAAAAGGTATTAGTACCTAAGACTAAATATTTTCATCTGAATGAACTAAACACCAATTAACCCTTAATTAATTTAATTCATTGGTACCCTATCGAACTAGATCGATCAATCGATATTTTATTATCGATTGAATGTATCATTATTGATTATATCTCAATGTTGATTGAATGTATCATGGATTTCCATACCGGCCGGTACAGTGCGTACCGGCCGGTTTTTACCGAACCGGTGGCTAACCGGTCCGGTTTTCCCCCCGGATCGGATTAGGGGGGGGATCGGATGTATACCGGCCGGTTTGTATCCAAACCGGTCGGTACAAACCGGCCTGTACCGGTTTGAGGAAGAGAGATGGAGAGGGGGAAGCAGAGAAAAAATAAGGAAGGAGACAAAATAGGTTATTTATATCCATAACCTAATCCGAGTCGGGTTTAAAGACAAAATAGGTCGGATTCACTAAAACAAATCCTAAGATCCATTTTTGATATCTCATTATCAGGTCGATCCCCGCCGGGGCGCTGCCCCGAACCCCGTTCACTCTGCGTAGTGTGTCATAGTCGAGTCGGCGATAGAATCCAAGACATCCAATGCACAACAATATTGTATTATACTACTTTGACAACTTGTCACTCTGCTTTCATATAAGAAATGATATTTGGCCAATTGGAGATGTTGAATACAAGTGAATATCAACTTTAATTGTTAATTACATTAGTTAGCTTCAATGTATTTCAAATCAAATAAGAAACGAACCAAAACACCCTAGAACATGCCAAACAAGCCTTTCATGACCGGTTTGCCGGCGTACCGATCCGGTACGCACCGTACCGGCGGTACGTACTGTACCGGCTGGAGACCGGAACGGCGCGTAGGGGTGAGCATTCGATTCTTCGGTTCGGTTCTCGGTCCAGAACCGAAGAATCGAATTTTTTTGGGTCCAGATTTTAGAGAACCGAACCGAACCGAACCGAATTTTTCGGTTCCAAAATAATTGGAACCGAACCGAACCGAACCGAAAATTTCGGTTCCGAACCGAACCGAAATTTCGGTTAGTGGGTAGTTTGGGTTAGTGGGTAGTCTAGGTTAACGGGTTAATTGGTAGTCGGGTTATTCGGTTCTGACCCGAACCGAACTGAATTTTTTTTTCAAGAACCGAACCGAAGTTTTTTTTCAAGAACCGAACCGAACCGAGAACCGAAGTTTTTTTTCAAGAACCGAACCGAACCGAATGGACCGAAGAACCGAACCGAATGGACTGAACTAATTCGGTTCGGTTCGGTTTTTCGGGTTCGGTTCGGTTCTGCTCACCCCTAACGGCGCGTACCACCGGTATGGAAATTCATAGAATGTATCATTTATCAAATTGATAATTAGATATCAATTTATCAATTGATTGATGTAATAATCACCCGGAATCAATCGGTATCTCGTATCATATCCGATCAAAAGACACCCGTGTATCATGACCGTGCAGACAAAACTTTATCTTTCCACGACTCCAATCATAAATCGTGGTCGACGTCACTCGTCAGTACTGTCGACTCCACCGACTCTGATTTCACCACACCGCCAGCACCCATAATATCGGGGGATATCGGCAGTGACAGAGCAGCAGACCATGGCGGCGCCATCGAACGGTGTGGCAGGGCCGGGAACCTCCGGCGGCCTCCGGTTCTTGATCTACGGCCGGACCGGCTGGATTGGTGGCCTACTGGGCCGGCTATGCGAGGCTCAAGGCATTTCCTACGTCTATGGCGCTGGCCGCCTGGAGAACCGGTCCCAGATCGAGTCGGACATGGCGTCGGCCTGCCCCACTCACGTGTTCAATGCGGCTGGGGTGACCGGCAGGCCGAACGTGGACTGGTGCGAGACGCACCGGCAGGAGACCATCCGGGCCAACGTCGCTGGCACCCTCACCCTCGCCGATGTGTGCCGCGTCAACGAGGTGATCCTTATTAACTACGCGACGGGGTGTATCTTCGAGTACGACGACAAGCATCCGCTGGGGTCCGGGATCGGGTTCAAGGAGGAGGACCAGCCCAACTTTGTTGGGTCCTTTTACTCCAAGACCAAGGCCATGGTATGTTCCTCTGCTTGCTTGCTATGTCCTTGTTGGATCTTGATTGGTTTTCGTTTGGGAGATGTAGATCTCGCTGGGTGTTTGATCTGTTTGTGTTTGATCTGTTTCTGGGTATACATAGAGAGGATTCTTGTATCTTGATTTGAATCTGGGGTAAAGACGGTTTTTCCTTTGAAGTAACGATCTTGCGTTACTCGCGAGTGTGATCCCGTTTCTGATTTCACTTCCATACGTAATAGTTATGAGGTAGTGAATGTTACTTAGTAATCAGCACTAATCACTACGCCTAGGTAGTGAATGCCAATGATCTGGAGGTTTACGGAACTAGGAGTGAGAAATGTGAGTCTAATAACCAGAGAGTGCTGGCCAAGTGTATGCTGGACAGCTAATACTTGGTCGGTCAGTTGGTGACTTCGGACTCTGAAAGTGAAGTGATGAAATAGTATGATGATATCTGTAGGAGTCTAGATGAATGCAGATTTATTCTAGCTGGTCAATCCGTGGGAAATTGGTTTTATTAGTTGGATTTTGTAAATTTGTGAACAATTATTGATGAATGGGAGCTGCCCAACTTTGCAGTAAGGCAGTTAATGTAGCTGTTTTACTGCTCAGCTTGTGATTGTTGATGTAGAAGGCTATTATGGTGTGATTAACATGAACTGGTTGTATAAGAACTTGTGGTTATTGCTGATTTGCTTAAATTGGAGAGCAGTCATATGTTTTTTTGATGAGATGAGGCATTCTTTTGGGAAGAGCAGTTGTATTTTGATTCGAGTATGGTTCTATGGTTTTCCAGGAATTTCAACAGGCAATATATAGTGTAGCATGAATGAACTGGCAAGATGCAGCTATGCTATCAAGGGTGTCCTGTGTGGGCAAAATACTGATAACTCTACTGCTTCTCCATAATATATCTCTCATCTCATAGTTTTGAGTTTCTATTTCAGATTTCTTGTATCCACATCGCAGTTTGAAATCTTTGTTTGGCTTGCTGAGTTTTAAAATTTTAAACCAATGTTACCACAACTAGATCTTAGCTGAAATAGCTTTTCTTGTCTGTTATGCTGCTTGAATAACAAATCAGATTGAAAAACTTTTTTTTTATTGGAGAACACTACATTTTGTAGAAAGGCAATGTTTAATTGTTATGTATTCTGACCTTTAGCCTGGTAACTTTGTACGATAACCATCCATAGTTGATTGTCAAAATAACACTATCATTGTGACGCTATCAACACCAAGACACTATTTAACTTGCCATATGTTTTTACAACTTGTTTGGAGCACTTGATGTGCAATATCGACCTTGGTGATGCTTTCTCAGTTTATTATGTGATCAATAAGCATCTTTTCTGGGCCTTTGTTTTGTCTGTATCTTGTGATGTTGGTGGCTTTTCTTATCAGAGCTGAAAAGTTGTTTACTTCGGCTAGTTGTGCCATGAATCAATCAGTTGAAAAGAAAAGATACTTCTTGAGCTTGTTTTCAGTCAAATCCTTTGATTTGTCTACATGAGATCAGTTAGTAGATGGGTTAAAATATTTTCTGTTTTTTGGCGCTTTATCTGAGGTGTATAGCTCGATAAGTTTTATCAAAAGCTTAACAGTTCTCTGCTACCCCTGCTACTGCTTTTGGCAACTTCTGTCTTCCTGGTCTGCATGTTTTGTCTTATGCTTTCTCACTGATATTGACTGAACTTCATTTTGCATCATCAGCTGTCCAATTTGTATAGTACACTATCATGCAATTGTCTTATTATTGCTTCTTAGATCTCTTTTAACCTAGATGTTCTTGCCTCCTATTTTTTCGGATAGAGTCTCATTGCTCCTTTGTCATAGTCATCTTTCAATTCCACATGTGGGCCACTCTTATCAGAAGTTGAGGCTACAAGCAAGAATCATTAAAACAATATCCTTATTTGAGGAGATTTTCTTCTTTTTCTGTTAGATCTGCTAGGATATGATAAAAGCACGATATCTACCATCATGCCCAAGCCCCGTATTTTGAGGAATATTTCTATTTTCAAAATGTCAATTTCACTTCATGATAAATAATCTAATCTATAGCTTTTGAATCTTTGATCATCTTGCATGCTGGCCTATGATATTTAACTAACTTTTCCTATAAAATATGGCAATGAGAACCTACAGTCAGTCCTATGTCCTTTGAACTTGTTCTACATAGATTACTGTTTGGTTCAAAATGATCAGTTGAAATTCTTTCTATAAATAGATACTTCTTGCATCTAGGAATGAAATTAACCTCATCTATCAGAAAGAAAAGGTAAAGTAATTGACAACAGGACCAATTTACAACTGTGAATGCTGATTCTTATATACTCACACTAATCCCAAATACTCCCATCTGTAATTTTTAGGTGGAGGACCTTCTCAAAAACTATGAGAATGTTTGTACTCTCCGTGTCAGAATGCCTATCTCATCAGATCTTTCAAACCCACGCAACTTTATCACCAAGATCAGCCGTTATGAGAAGGTGGTTAACATCCCCAATTCCATGACAGTCTTGGATGAGCTTTTACCTATCTCCATTGAAATGGCAAAGAGGAACCTCACTGGAATCTGGAACTTCACGAACCCTGGTGTGATTAGCCACAATGAGATCTTGGAGATGTATAGAGAGTACATTGACCCGTTCTTCACTTGGAAGAACTTTACTTTGGAGGAGCAGGCAAAGGTGATAGTGGCTCCAAGGAGCAACAATGAACTCGACAGCACCAAATTGAAAGAAGCTTTCCCAGAGCTTTTGCCCATTAATGAGTCACTGATAAAATATGTGTTCAAGCCAAATCAGAAGACATCTGCGGCTTGAGGATTTGCTTGATATGTTCATTTCTTTGTTCACTTTCCTTGCATTCGTGAAAGTAGCCACTTCCATTTGTGCTCGCTAGGGCATTCATTAAGGAATAACCGTGACACGGAGGATTAGCTCATCTATCAATCTCTGCACTACATGTGAGAATATGAGCAGCAGAAAAGGAAACAAGATGGAGCTGCATTGTGGTTGTATTCTATGTAGCGTAGACCTTCATGTTAAATCGATCAGAAAAAACATTTGATATTTGTAAAACTCTGAAGTTACTAGAAATGCACATGTTGGCTGATGTTGTGCTTGAGTTTGCTTATCACTTCCTTGGTTCATCTTGTGGGAATGCACTGTAGGCCTACGTATGAATCCTTTTAAAACAAACTTGGCCGTGTGGAGATTCCAGGATCCAGGACAATTGATGCTAAGGTAGGCACTTGGTGTCGGATAAATAACGAGAGAAGATGAAAAGAGGGCCAGAGCTCAATCAATATCGGAGTTTGAATGCATGTGATAGGGAAATTGCATGTATGCCTTTTTAAGATGCTTGAGTGCCTTCTAAAAACTCCTGGATTCCATTCCGAGTATGAGTATCTAATGTCACACCTGATGTATCTTCCTGGCTCAAATAATGATCCTATGATTCTATGAAGAGGGTGGAAGGCCAAAAGAGGATGTTTGTGCTTCAAATGTTTCCATCCATGGTTGATGATATGATACATGTTGCTTCTATCAAGATGACAACCTAAGACGAGAATCCTCTCAAACACCTCGTTCAAATATTCTACTTGGAGAGAGAGAGCACAACTGCTTTTATATAAAAGCCATGTATTTGGTTTTAGATTGAAAATAGTTACCTTCCCATAATTGTGACTTTCATATTAAATATGTCGCGGTACAGGAGACGAACTTTTTACGTCATTCCAGATATTCTAGTAGTGGATTTGTGTGAAGTCCAAATTGCTGACGGAGAACATATATCTAAAGCTGCTGGCTGTTGAGGATGAGAAGGGGCATACGCCTTATTAGGTTACTAAGCAAATGATTGTGCTCTATTCATACTAAATATGATAGATCGCATTTTTTTCTGTAACCATAGATTTCCGAGTTCCTATGATATTTGAAAAATTGTGTGGATGTTTTTGTAATATTGAACTTTTATAGGGATACATATATAATTGAGCGTTTCTAAACTTATATTTAACATTACTAGCTATTTCGAGCCAGTTTGGTTTAGGGATAAGAGAGGATAGGTGGGGATAGCTCCCTTTATCCCATCCTTTATTTTCAAACACCAAAATCCCTTAACTTCATTTATCCCTAAGCAATTGTTACTGATTTATCTCAACTTTTCAATTATTACTCATTATTCATATTTTTTTACCCAAAATCCCTTATTTATTTCTACTTTTCAATCATTACTCGTTATCCTCACTTTTTTTTATCTCAAAATCCATTATCCCTATTTTTTCTATTTATCCTTAAAATCCCTTATCCTCACCTAAACCAATTGGTTATCCTCATTTGTCGCCCACTTTTTCTGTCACCGGACCAAACGAAAACCAAACGAGCCCAGCAGATACAACGATTCTTCGATCCGGGCCATAAGTCCAACACAACCTCAGCACAGGGTTTGGGATTTAACGCCTGACCTATACCCCGATCACCTCCCCTCGCTCCTCGCTCCTGTCAGGGCCTTGAGTCCTGACATGGGCCATGGCGCGCGTCAGCTGGAGTTGACACGGGCCACGGCCTAGGCCATGGCGCGGTACAACACACCAAGCCATGGGCAGCATGGAAACACCATGATCACACGAGCAAAAGTCCTTGAACGAGGCTAGACGACATTTCCCCAAAGATGGTGCGATGAATTCTGAACATGGCACGGCGAACCGGGCCAAGGAGGAAGACGGCGCGCCAGGACGCGGTGCGGCGCGGTCCCCGCAGAGCAAGATGCGCGCGGGAGCAAGTCAGGCGAGTGGGACACGTGCCAAGGCGATGACCAAGATGGGCGCGCGGGTTGAGCGTGCGCGCAACAAGCGAGAGAGCGTGCGCAACGCATGCGTGATGTGCTCAGGATGCCCAGTCCTAGTCCGACTAGGACTTGGCTTGCCTAGGCTGATGCGATAAGTGCTAGAGAGCAAGCCATGCGGGCTAATCACCTAATTCCACTTGGGATGGAAGCTCCAAGACGGATGACGCGGTCAGAAACGGCTTTGACACGGAAGAATTTGAAGATGGTGCGCGACTCCGAGTCAGACTAGGGGACGGGGCGCCAGGCGGAGCGGATAGGCCTTGGAGGACGATCCAGCCGAGCAAATTCAAATGTCTGGCGTGCATTCGACTTGGAATAGGTGATGACACGGGGAATATCAAGTTTGGCACAAGGAAAGTTGCTGTTGGCGTGGACGAATAGGAAGGAGTCCTATTTTGAGTAAAGTTGTGGTCATTGTCATCTTAAGCAAGGCAAATTTAAGATAGAGTCCAGCTATGTTTGGAAACGTAGTGTTGTGCTTATCCATGACCTAGATATGGATGAAAGTCAGGACTTTGAGTAGGACTTCTTAGGTGTGGCTTGTTGGAGCAAGTCAAGGATTGTTCCTCTATATAAGGAGTAGGCCGGCCAGGGTGTTAGGACATCTAGGCCTTGGCTAGGGTTTGGGAGGTTCCTTATTGAGAGATCTTTGTACCTTAGAGGGAGAGAGAGTTGTGAGGGATTCTCTTGTAATGATCGTTGGATCAATAAAGGAAGAGAGCCATCCACTTTGCCATAATGGTAGGTCCTTCATCCTTGGTGTGCCTTTGTGCAAGAAGGAGAAGAACACACAGGAGAAGGCTGGTCAAGGACGGACCTTGCTGCACCAAGCATCTTCAAGGCGTGGGTCTTGAAGTGGGCAAGGAGCACCCAACGCGTGGAGCAAGGAGCGGAGGGTTCTTGGCGTCGGTATTGGGTAACTCTGACCTTAAAAAAATTATCCGCCGCGTAACCCGGTGACAGCTCCCACCAACACCAACTGTAAGTTATGTAATTGACTTGATTTGTGTCAAAACATGCTTAGTCTGTAACTTAGGACACAAAGCATTGTATTTGTTCTTGGTTAAAGACACTGAAAAAGTTCAGTTCAAGCTGAACTAAGGAAGCTGAAAGCCCATCAGATTGAAGCTGAAAGGATTGATTGAAGCTAGAATGAAGCATCTGAAGGACCAGCAGATTCTAAGGCTAAGGCAACCCTCATAGTTGACTTGTTGCAGAAAGTAAAGACTGAAAATCTGAAATCATCTAAAGCCTGTGGATCCATGCTTAGCTAAAAGAGGAAAACTTGGGCTGATAGATGAAAGGAAGCTCTGTTTTCTCAAAGCCAAAGAGACTAGCTGGCTGTTGATGTGAAGCTAGAAAACAGAGCATTGATTGCTTCAAAGTTGACTTCACAGCATAGAAGCTGAACATAGAAGGAGGCTCTGCAACTTTGATTGGTTCTTGAATCAAGACCAGCGGTCCATGAGTGACAAATGCTGCAAAATAGCTTGGTGGTCTAGCAGCCTACTCAATAGCTGAGTAACTATTTTTGTCTAAGATGTCTGCTCAAGATAAGAAAGCCTGCAGCAGAGCTTTTGCTCAGATCTGAGGAAAAAGGCCAGTCTGTGAAGTTGGAGCTGAAGCTTTGGGATTTAAAAGAGGGGAAGAGAAGCTGAGACAAAGTAAGAACTCCGGTCCAAAGAAACTGAGGAAGCAACCTTATCAAGAGAGCTGAAATCCTAGCTTCCTCATATCTGCCACTTTATCAAAGAGAGAGTTCTTCACCCTTGAAGATTTCAAGGGGTGTTATTTGAAGAAGGAGTTCTTCAGTTACTTGGAAGAGTCCAAGTCAAATCGAAGGTGGAATCCTTCATCCTTGGTGGAATCCAAAGAGCTTTAAGAAGAGAGGAGGAGTCCTCTATCTATCTCAACAGTGGGTTGAAGATTGTCCACTAGAGAAATGATTCAGTGACAGTGTACTCAATTATAAGCACCGAGGTTTGATGAGGAGTCATCAAGAAGGGGTGTTAGCTGTGTAACTGTCTTGACAAAGTTCTAGTGGATGATTTGGGTGGTCTCCGATAGAGGACCCGTGGTTTTTTCCCACTTGGGTTTTTTCACGTTAAAAAACCTTTTGTGTTAGTGATTGTGTTTAATTTCTTCTTTCTCTTTACTTATTACTTTGTGATAGCACTACTTTGCTAATCTGTCATTCAAGTGTTTGATATTTTGTATGTTAGTAGCTTATCATATGTGTTGTGTAGGTATTATTGTTGTCATAGAAGCAAGTTTAGGTTATTCGAGGGGTTTATTTTCTTCACCAACAGTAGCGAATCGTCTCCACTTTGTTCCAATTGCATCAGAGAACGCTTGCCGTCTCGTCACCATTTCCAGCTACACCTCTCTCTTCTCTCCCTTCTCGCCGGCGGCATCTCTAGGGTTCACTTCTCCACCTCCCCCACAAGCAATCCCCTTCGAAGTAATTCGAGCCGGAGCCGGATATGCATCTTACTCTTGAATTCGGGCACTCTCACTATCTTTCTTTGATTCGAAGTCTCTCATCTCCATTGAAAGCTGCTCGAGATTTATATCCGTTCTCCTGGTGTTTGCAGAGGTGGCCTGGAGCTCCTAACCCAGTCGATCAAGGTCCATCACGTCGACGTCGACCCAAAGGCCGGAGAAAACAAGGTCTTTTATTTTATACGCAACTCTTATGCGTATGCTACCTCTTCCTGTGCTTCTAGTGATATCTAATTCATGCCTTTGTACTGGAACTGGTAGCTAATGATGAGGGACCTGCTGGGCTGGGTTCGAACCAATTTGATCAAGGAAAGGCCCGAGATGTTCATGAAGGGGGACTCTGTGTACGCCATTCCCTCCCCTCTGTTACCGATGTGTAGATACATGCCCTGCTCTTACAAAAATCTGGTTTTTTTTTCTGGGTTTCTCATGGTGCGCAGGAGGCCTGGTGTTCTGGTTCTCGTGAACGACTGTGATTGGGAGCTGTGTGGAAATCTCAATACCATGTTGGAAGAGAAGGATGTGGTGGTGTTTATTTCGACCTTGCATGGTGGGTAATCCTCTGTGGACTTATGGTCGAAGAGTATCTGAAAAGACATTTTAACTTGCTATGGAGTTCTAGTTATAGTGGTTTTGTGATGACCCTGAGCATCATCCGGAAGAGTTTGTGATGATTCGTGGTTGTCCACGATCGGTTAACCGCTGTTAGTTTTGGAAATTTAGGCTGTTAAAGCATTTCAGTTGTTCATGTGATGGACTATATCTAACTGTAAAATTTGGGCCAATCATCGAAGATACCAATTATTGATCACATAATGTAATTTTTGAGAACACTCGTGAAGATGGTTTAGGCGACGATTTCGATTCTGCACAATGTATGGTTTGTTGTGAGCGTGACAAGCTGGACTTCACCATTTTTTTAAAGGGTATGGTTCCTTTATGATACAGTATTAAGTGTAGATCCCGAGAATCATACGCTATCTTAGGAACTTAACATTAGCAGTTTTGATATTGGAACCAAATAATGAGAATTTGGGGAAAATAGCTTATGTTTACATATGCATTTTCTTGTAGCAATACTTTTTTGTTGTGTAAGCATGATAACATTTGTAAGGATGTTCAAAATCTACCAGGCATTATGTGCATGGTTCCCGGTTTTCCTTCTTTCTGTTAGGCTTCTTCCTTGGGCTTGTCCACTTATGCTTATGATCTCTTATTTATACAAGTTGAGCTTATAGCTTTTAGTCATTGAAAAAAAAGAAACATACAGCTTTAACTTAGTAAACCCTATATAAAACTTCACTCATACTTGCGGCGGCCAGCATTTGTAGAAACAATAGTGGTGAAAGTCTAATCTGACTCTGAAAGATATGGAGTATCTTTTAGGGTGGCATTCTCCTTAAGAAGCTGTCTTCGTTCTTGAAACTAGCATTCTATTGAAATCTGCTTAGCATTTTGTTAGCAAGATCTTTTGTTCAATTGGCCTTTCCTCTTTTCCCTGAGTTTTTTCCAGCACATAGTGTCATACGTTTGTAACTTTCTTTGACATCTTGGTACAATTTTTATTCTTCTAGACCACCTTTATTTCAACACAGATTCATGCACTCCAATCTTGTTGATAGTCACCTCTTTCATTGTAAAATGGTGATAAGGCAACTCTTTTTACTTTTGATGAATAGATTAGTTTGCCAGCCAAAGTTTTTGGAGTAAGCCAAATATTTCAATCTGATCAGGATAAAGTTCAGTACTATGCTTTATGATTTAGTTTTTTCAAGGTCTATTCAGTATAGGTTTATCAGCCATTCCTTGGTGGAATAATTCCTCTGCCCAATGAGTATTCTTCGGAAATCAAGGGCTTTGTTTATGGTCTTTCTACTAGTATTCATGACCTCCTGTTGCCTACTGATAGAGACAGGAAGAGAAGATCACGTGTTATGTTGCATCATCCATGAAGAATCCTTTTCCAGTGTTTAGCTTCCACCAACACTCAGTATTTCTCTGTTGATTAAATTCACATATACCTGGCTAATCTAGGTTCTTTGAGCAGCAGCATTCTGCTGGTTATTTGCAAAAAGAAATTGTGACCGAGATACAACTTAACTCTATCTTTGTATATGTAATGCAAAAATTACTTCTTTGGAAAGTGTGACCACATGTGGGTAACACTTAAGTTTTGCGTGGTAATAGGCTGTAATATCAGAGAATTTTATTGAGGTTATCCATCTCTCACAGCTTGGTAATCTTTTTTTGTTACTATGGATGCTATAATCTGTGGCTTTTGCTATTCATCACTTAATTAAGCACTAAGCTAAAAGTTGTTTTCAGGCAATAAAATGGGGGGAAGCTTCTGGTGTTGTTGTCTAATACTTTCTTCTAACCTAGCTTAAGATTTGAAATTGAGGTTTCAAGGCTTTAAGCATCTGTTTGCCTGTATTATCCCGTCATAGAAAATTAAAGATGTCAAGTTGAGACCTTTACTTTCATTTTGCACTTGGAGAATAAACCTTATCTGCAACTATATGGATGCTTTGGGCTTTTGTTTGTTTAAATGGTAGAAAGCGATGCTACATCAAGAGTATTGGTTGGTACTATGGTTTCGATAACTTATATTGCCGAGTGTTGCCGACAAACTTCTCAAACGATGAGGATTCATCAGTTTCCTTTTTTATTGCTATGATTAATGGTCCAGTCATTAGTCATTGCAAGAAGTACAATCACATGTATTATTGGCAAATCTACCCAAATTATTGTAATATTTTCAAGCAGCTTTGGAGAGTTCTGATAATTAAAGCGGAGAAACATCTTAGCTATAACAAATTGTTGTGGGCATTTCCTGCATTTATTATGTTATGTTTGTCACAGAAGTTATTTGTCCTTTGTTCAATGCTGCTCTATAATTAAGCTATTTGTTTCTAGTTCTCCTTTTGATGTCAACTTGATGCGGCGAGCAAATCTTTCCAGGAGAGCATCTCTCTTCTGATTGTTAATTTTCGTGTGTGTATGAATGTATTTCTCTTCTTTTGAGAATTTTTTTTTGTGATTATCTAATCCATGCTTGTAGGTGATATGTGTTTGATTGTCGAAGTACCAAAAAACTGACTGAGATTAATTGGGACAGGACTTGGTAGTTATGGGGTGTGCTTTCTGAAATGCATGTCAACTTCTTTTAATGAAGTCCATGCTGACTGCAGTACATGCATGATAAGGGAGAGAAACAATAGGTTGCAGTATATTATAGGGACTAATATGTAAATAAGAAAAATTTGAGAGACTTAACATGATACCAGCCTTTTTCTAATCAAGATGGTGAATTGTGCTATATGAGATCAGTTTGTCCAATCCTATGACACAATGTCGCATTGCACGATCAAACTCACTTGAGAATAGAATAGGGCATGAATGGAAGGCACTGCGCTGCCGTGTATATATAGGGTGATGCTGCATCACCATCATTATGTTGTCAACCAAACAGGCTTCTTTGAAATGCCAAGATGAGAAGAACATATTGCACAGTAAAGATCCTCTGCAAACTTAAAACGAATCGTGATGTCTCATCACTCAAGATTCTGATCTAGACGACTAAAATTTTACTTTCTCAAATGTTTAAGCATTTGAATTCTGAACCTACCACAGCCTCGACACAAACAGCTAATGCCCCCTTTTCATCACTTACTCGTCAATCAAAACTTACTGTTTTCATGAGCATCTCTAGTTAACAGCTTGCCCAACTCAAAGCCTCTCAAGTCTCATCTCAACGTGGTAATATTTTTTGATAAATGCTTTCGAAAACACGGCTTCACCAATTAAGTAGTTGAAATATCCATCACTGGGTTCTTACCATTCCTGCATAACATGCATAGAAACCATAATCTATTCCCTACAGTCTACATATGTTCCAGGTTAGATGACTGGTACAAAAAAAAAATTACGTTCTTATACTCTGATATTGTTTTTTTCCCTAAAAATTAAGTTTTTTTAACATATCCCGCTTAATTCACGCCGGAGGTTAGAACTTAGAAAGCCTTAATCGCTACACTACCATATTCGTGATATCGATCACACCATAATAGCTTATATTTTCATCTTTAGGGATGTCAAGCAATTGATAGAGGAATGTTAATAATTAGAAGGTGCACATATATCTTTTATGGGTTATTTGCATATACCCCCCTGAAAAAGATTTATTTTACATATACCCCCTAAAAAAACAAAATTTGCATCAGAAATCTTGAAAATCTTGATTATTTGCATATAGCCCCTCGGCTTAATTGGGAATGGAATATTTGATGCGCAAGCTAACAGAGGCTAACGGTGGAAGCTGAAATTACTAAAATACCCTTACTCCCAACCCTATATATGCTTCCTTCTCCCTCCTCCGACCCGACGATTGTTGGGGCAAGGGCTTCAAATCCTCTGATGACATATCTCCTCATCCTCCGGCGACCTAGCTATCTGCTCATCGGCAGCAAACTTCTCCCAATTTCTCTCTATTTCTCTTGATTTCTGCCAATTTCCATCCTCTATAGATCGATTCCTGGTCAATTTAACCATGAAGAAGTCTCCATCTTCTTCCTCCACCTTAGGTTCGCACAATACACCCTATATGACTTGTCATTGCCATGAGTCTTGCTCCATCTGGCAATCCAATCTCACCAACAACAAAGGTAGAAAGTTTCTGGGCTGTTCCAGATATAAGGTATTAATCTCATTGTTTTTTTTTACATTTCGAAAGGTTGAACTCCACTCCATCTTTTACCCTAGTTTTATTTTCTCAGAGCATGGATGATGCTAGTTGCCATCCAAGCCCATGCAGTAGCTCTAAAAACCCTTGCCCCAACAATCGTCGGGTCGGAGGAGGGAGAAGGAAGCATATATAGGGGTAGGGGTAAGGGTATTTTAGTAATTTCAGCTTCCACCGTTAGCCTCCGTTAGCTTGCGCACAGAATATTCCATTCTCAATTAACCCAAGGGGCTATATGCAAATAATCAAGATTTTCAAGGTTTTTGATGCAAATTTTGTTTTTTAAGGGGGTATATGTAAAATAAACCTTTTTTAGGGGGTAATATGCAAATAACCCATCTTTTATTTACTAGACAGAAATCTCCCAGGCCAACCCCCCATCCGGCTTTTTTTTTCTTTTTTTTTGTACAAGTCCTATTATCTGGGTTTTGGGGGAAAATTTTCACTTAAAAATTCCATGCATTCTTAGACCCTAATACTTTTCCAACTATATTCTACGTCAAGCCTTTACTACTGGATGACAATTCAGCATATGCATCTTCTCCATGTTAACAACTATATAAGACTATACGAGAATCCTCCTGCCTCCCCATATTTGCTTCATACATCTGCCAATGCGATTAAGATTAAAGAGGCCATACCTTATGTTGAAGATTGTTTTTTCCATCCTTGTATACCACAGGCGTGATGAAATGATGTTCTTTATGCATGGCGCTCTTCCTTGTTTGATCCTTCCATGAGTGATGAATTCCGTACTGCAAACAGGGTGAGCAAAATCGAACCCGAATCGAAAAACCAAACAGAATCGAACAACTTCGGTCCATTGGGTTTGGTTCTTCTATTCATTCGGTTCGATTCGATTTTTAAATTTTAAAAATTTCGATTCTTTGATTCGGTTCGGTTCTTTATTATAAATTTCAATTAGAACCGAAAACCAAACTTTTTAGTAAAATAATCAATTTTTTATACTACATAAATATACATATCATTCAGTTAGGTTCTATTCGGTTCAGTTTTTACATGAAATCGGTTAGGTTTTTACATGAATTCGGCTCGGTTCGATTTTCAAAATTTTATACCGAATTAGTTCAGTTCAGTTCGATTTAATTTTGACATATCATTCAATTCGGTTTGGTTCTCTAAATTCTGAACCGAAAAAAGTTCAGTTCTAGACCGAAAACCGAATGCTCACCTCTAACTGCAAAACAAGTTACAGCTAGGGTTGTTGCGCACGCCCACACACACACACACACACACACACATATATATATATATATATATATATATATGATCACCTCTAATTGCAAAACAAGTTGCAGCTGGGGTTGTAGCATGCGCCCACACACATCATCCTTATATAGAGATGGTTATAAATTAACCTTTCACTGGCCTATGTGGAGCCTACATAGAGAGGGTTATCCTACGTGGAGCCTATGTGGAGGGGAGTTAGTGGGAGAGAGAGGAGGTTAGTGAGGAGTTATTAGAAAAGGTAGGAAGAGAGGGTAGTTACCCTGTCATTTGGCAGGGAGACTTACTAGTTCACACACACATATATATATATATATATATATATATATATATGTTCACCTCTAATTGCAAAACAAGTTGCAGCTGGGGTTGTAGCGCGCCCACACACATATTTTATATATATATATATATATATATATCCCTCAGAATTAGCTTCCTCAATATCACAAGTCCTATCCAAGTATCCTATATATTTAAGTAAAAAAATCTGGTTGCAAGGTACAACATGCATCAGGCTGGCACCATGAATCACTTGCAATAGCTGTTGAGTATATATTATACGTACATATATATTATATACTCTAGCTAGCAAAGGATGTCTTAGTTCAGGTAGCTAGAGTTACGATTAAGGCTTAACAGCAAAGACTTAGGCGTGCGATTTTCTTGTTTATATAAGATTAGGTCTTCCTTTCTTTTTCCTTCTTTTTCTTTTTTGAGAAATTAGCATCTCACCTGCCCACAAATGGTAGAACATACCTGGGAAAGCCTAGAGGAAGAAAGGATCGATAAATAAAAGAGGGGAAAAAAAACTCCACTGTCTTTGAGGTTGTGAAAGTACCTAAAAAAGATTCAAGCCCTCCTGCAGTTCTTCAAGGAAGAAGGGTTGGCAGATACTGAAATATCTGAAGACCATATTTCCATGTAAAAGCATTCAAAAATAACTCTATATTAGTACTTGAAAAGAAGAAAAAATTAAGGCAGCCTTCTCTTCATCAGTTAATTAAGAGGCTACCCATTTCTTGATGTGGAAGTGCTTAATTGCCAAACATTAATCAATCTTCAGTCAGGAGGATATATATTTAAATGATAATATGGCTATCAAGGAAAGAAAGACCAAAAAGAAAATAGCATCACAAAGAATTAATGATTCTAGCTACTGCATGCCAATGTACTATCTAGTATTGTAGATTAAAGAACCATGAACGTAACACTTCTGAGAGATGATTATGACAAAGTTTCTGGGAGAGCATACGGCATCATTTCCAATTAGGGAAACCTAGCTCTTTAGTACTGAAAGCTGCTTTTGAAGCTAACCTTTGTATATATGCTTCTTTTAATTTGTGCAGATAAGCTAAAAGAACATATACTAGCTATCAAGCTATACTTAACAAAGCCAAGAATTTTCTGTGCTAAAGTAGATGAAGTACTATTAAAGAACAGCTCCATTATGTTCCAGCTATATGCTCACCATATATATATGCATTCTTCATAATTAAGAAGCATCAAGAAAGCTTTTGCTAGCTCTTCTTCTTCTTCTGAGATGTGTCTAAGCTGAGACCAGTCATAGGGCAACTCTCCTTTGGCAGGCAGTTGCAGGGAAGAGTCTAGCTATCTCATGTACCGCCTTCTCTCTCTCTCTCTCCCAATTAATCAACCTGCCAAGCAAGAGTAGCCCTAAGACTGGCTCGCTTGATATCGAACCGGTGCCGCCTCGCCGCTTACCTTCTTGCAGCCAGATATACAGCCAGCTTTTATAGCAGCAGCAGATATGTATGTAGGGGGCAAGGAAGAGGAGATAAGGGCATGATGAATGAAGGAAATGGCATATGCTGGGGAGCTACAGAGGATTATACCATGGGATATCCTCCAGATATCTCACTACTGCAGGCTTTGTCACTTTAATTTTGCAGCTAGACAACATTCCTTTTCTTGAATGGCCATGTCCTCCCTCAAAAAAGTTCAATTCCCGGTCAGGCAGTATATGATTCTCCATTGCATGATTTCGACCTCCTTTTTTTTTTGTTTTTTGAGTTATTTCTTCTCTTTTTCTTCACACCAGAGATAAAAGAGAGTGGCTGGTCCTCCTCTCCTTTTACGATCACGAAAGGTGGCGATCCGGCATATATGATCACGTATGGGCTGTTGTCCACTTGCTTATCCTCCTCAAATTGGCCATAGTTAGACTCAGATGATATGGTTGCATCAAACTATAGCGAGACAAAGTTTTAGACGATTTCTAGTTGAAAGTACGTCTTAGATTTGAATAAGTATATAGACTCGCCCTCACCAATCTCATGCAGTCATATCTGACTCCTGGAGCTTCAGCTTAATTGTGAAAGATCTTACGAGGAAAAGTTTATATATGAGTAAAGTTATATTAGAAGAATATATGTTTACCTTCTAAACGGTTTATGAGTAGTTTCCATGTGTGATGTTGATCCATATATATATGCATTAAGAACCCTTATTAGTGTTCCGAGATCACGCACAAATTAACCATAAGATTGCTATTTGTTTGGCAGTGCCACGTATGTACATCTATGGTCACTGTTTACTGTTGCTAGAATTAATATACAATAATTCTCAGACATTCATAAGATGATTAAGAGCATATTTACTGTAGTGTCGATTTGTTTTTGAAGGCCATTATTTCAGCCATATGTACTCATATATGTATATATACTTGGAAATGACTCCATAATCATAGGACTATATATATAGGTCTTCAAGCCTTGAAAGCATACCTCAATATTATCTTGATTCATGAAGCAATTGGCTACTACAAAGCTTGGGTTGTCATCTGATCAATCTTAGTTTTGAACTTAAAAAATGGCCTGGTGTACACCCCAAGAAAGATTTTAAATGAGACTGGGGAGGTGGTGTCCGACAGGATGGTGTTAAAGAAATCTTCCTTTCCCGATCTTCACTGGCCCTTCTTGAGTTGCCGCGCCTCACTATGCTAGATCGTGATCTTTTGGTGGCTGCGCCCACTATGGATGAGATTCGAGCAGCACTTGACCAGATAGGGTTGAATAAATGAGCTGGTCGGGACGGACTCCCAATCGAACTTTATAGGGAGCATATATTGGGTCATACTGGGGCGGTTATATTTTAGTTGATAAGGGGTTTCTTCCGTTCGGGGGTTGTTTGAACAAAATTTTAAGCAATGGACGAGGATGAGTTAATATTAATATACTCATTGATACTAAATGGACATGTATGTGGGTATTTTAGCTCGGATAGGGGATTGTGACAGGGTGACCTTCTGTCGCCCTACCCATTCATTCTTTGGCGAGAGGTATTAACGAGATTGCTCAAATGACCATTGATGGCTTTGAAGGGTGTGTTTTTTCCTCGCATGGATTTCCGTATTAGTCATATGTTATATACGGATGATCGTTTATTTTTCTCTAAGACAACGACAATAGAGGTTCGTAAATTGCAGATTGTGTTGAGGTGGTACCGGAACTTGTCTGGCTTGGCGATGAACCCGGCCACCCAACTCAAGTGTAAAATTTTCCAAGTTGACGTCGAGACGTAGGCGCCGCCAGATTTTGCAGAGGTTGGGCATGGCTACCAAGGTTGGTCCGTGGCAGTACCTTGGTGTTCCAGAGGGGTATTTAAGGACCGCCTACCTTGCATGCAAGATCACACCAAAAAAAGAAAAAGAAAACAAAATCTGCGAAGGAGAGGAGAAAATCCGAAAAACACAGATTGAAAGGAAAGAAATTTAAAATAATAAAACTAACCTGACTGCGCTCACGGTCGATCTCGCGGTCGACCGTGGATGGCTCGCGGTCGATCGTGGCTTGCTCATGGTCGACTGTGGAATTATGCAACCTTACTTGAAGACGCGACGGTCGATCCTCTTAACGACCGTGGGAGGCTGTTTTTGTGACAGAGAGCCACGGTCGATGTCGCGGTCGACCGTGGCTATCGTAGAGGGCGACGGTCGATCCGGCGGTCGATGTCGTGGTCGACCGTCAATCGTCTTCAACGTAGAATCGTTCTAGCGCTGCAAAAATTTCAGAAAATTGTCAGAAAAATCCTAAAAAAATGTAAAATAACGTAAATAAAAATAAAAATCAAACTACGCTCAGAAAAAGAGTTAAGAGAAAATTAAATTGATACTCCGTTGTAAATCAAAAGAGTCTCCGGCAACAGCGCCAAAAATTGATCGCTCACAAACGTTGTCGTTAAAACGTATGCAAAACACAATTTAGAAATTTATAAACCTTTCTTTCAACACTAAATTAATAAGATAGAATAATGGTGAAATACGGGGTCAGTCCTCAGGGAAAACTTGTTTAACAAACGAAGAAATCAGAATTAACTCTCAACACTCTAATCCTAAAGCGAAGAAGGATTGATTTAGGGTTTTCAGAAATTGATTAATTAAAACTAATTAAGAACGCGATTAACGAAATTAAAAAAGATCAATGAGAGAAAACCTAGGGATTACTCAATCCACTTTAGTTTCACTTCCTGTATTCTCTAATTATCCTCTTGTCTCTTATCTCAACATTATGGATTCATAGCTTCTTAAGCTTACATGAATCCCTAAAATAATGCTATTGCTTCCCTAAGGCATAACCTATCCAAATTTAGCATAGATTGTCTTCGAACTTATTCTGAGTACAACCTATCTTCATCTAGCATAGAGTATCTCAAAGGCATACACAAAAGCAACATGAAAACCATCCTATGAATCTCTACCATCAAGCACAGCAATCAAGTAGGACTCAAAATACGTCAATGAACTCTGTTCCCTCAACTCTTTATAAAATAAAACCATATTCATAGGATCATGTCTTTGAAAAGATACAAGAATCAAACTAGATAATACAAGAAAGCTACACTAAAGCTTCATGAGATCCCTAAGTAAGAGTTTAGCCACTCATCTTTTGGATGAGATCCATGTATTCGATGAAGAAGGCTAGGGATCCACTCCGCATCTCCGTCTTCTTCTCCAATCTGAATTCCTCTGTTTCTCTCTATGGGGACCTCCCGTTTTCCAGCCACAAAACCCTTTTTATATCTTAATTCCCGGATTAGGGTTTTGGGGTTAAGTTAGACCTCAAGTACAACTCGGAATTCCTTGTTCAACCCTGACAGCTTGTTCCAATCGCGACTGGGCTCAACCGGTTCGGAATTTGAGAATGAGTCCAACACAAAAGATGTAGATTTGGAAGTCTTCTGTCCTCTCCCGAAGAGTTTTCAATATTTGGACTTAAATAGAATATTTGGCGAATATTCGCCCGGGCATTGACGGACCAGTCTTCAAGCAGCTAAATATCTTCATCTTTTCCCAAACTTCTATCAATTCATCTGGAATCTCTAAAAGTGTTCAACATAAAAGTTGTACGTCTTGATGTCTAATATCTGTCATTCAAATTTCAGAATATTTGGAGATAAGCATAATTTCTGGAGAATATTATGCTAACAGTCGACAGAGCAGTGTATTTCAGCATTTTAATCGAATTTCTTGCATTTCTCCTCAAAGCATGATCAAACCTGAAATCAACTAACAAGCTATCAAATACAAACACTCTAAGCCTAATAAAGCTATGTTAAGGGGTTTAATCATGAATATTTAGTGACTCATCACACCCCCCAACTTACACTTTGCTAGTCCTCGAGGAAAGAAAATATAAAACGAAAGCAATAAATCTAACTAGCCACTTTCGTAGGTCTCACGATTACACTTAGCATGTGCAACAAGCCTTTAAACCCCTGGGTTACCCCAGTGGAGGAGTTATAGTCTCCTGAGGGTTTTCAGGGATGACACCCACAAACATCTATACATCCCTTTGAATATACCATTAGAAATCAATCACAATATTCATCAACTCTATTGCATGAAATAGAAATAATATCCATAAATATACCCTTCAACTCATAGTCGCATAAAAACATAGTAAATCAAAATATGTCATAACATATTTCCAACACTTCAACATATTTAATCATGATTAAAAACAACTTTTAACACTCCTGTGTGTGATTGGGGTTCCACATGCTTCAGAGCGTCAATTATATCTAAACACTTCAACTATTCAAGATCACAATCCTATCCAAGCACATATTTTTCACTTATCACATAGCAATATCTGTTTTTTTTTTCATCATTTTTTTCTCAACTATCAGACACTTTGTCTTTTTACGCGAGCACTCTCCGCTTCTTGAGGCGCAGAGACCCGGTTACTTAGCAAAATACTTAATAGTTTTGTTTAGGCACAGCTTTATCAAGCTCCAGAACTTTTTCTTAGTAAATTCAACCGTTTTACGCGAACACCACGCTGGCTAGGCACACTGCCCGGTTACTAAGTTGAAGATCCCTTTTTTTTTTTCGCATACTCAGATAATTGCATGTGTTCATGTATTTTCTGTGTCATGATATAAAATTGTAAATCTATCCTAGTATCATGCCTAGAATCTAATATCAACCCCTTAACATGTGGAAGTGAACATGTGCATTAGGATATGTCAAGTTATCCTTAAATCATGGTAAAAGTGTTAAAGTATAGAAATAGTGTCATGTATAGTAAAAATTTACTATTTCTTATATGGCATACAAGTCTCAAAATAATTCATAAGATAAATTTCTAAAACATGCATCTTTGTCAAATCATATCATAATTTCATCTTTTTGACATATTTCAAGGGATGTATAAAAATAAAAATTAAATTCCTAGAATCTACCCCCCAACTTGAATGTAATTGTCCCCAATTATACTAAGTCATAAAAATAACGCATGGAAAAAGGGTAGAGGTCACCGTAAATACCGCGCCACAGGTAGTTGATTTACATGGAAGATGATCACCACACCGCCCACAAGAAAAATACATCGCTAGGGAATAGAGACATGTCTCTAGACGAGATGAAACAAAGAAAACCATAGAAAGCACCATTAAACAATAGAGACATATATAAAGACGGAAAAATTACCCCCAGATGGATTACATAGGATTTGGACATGCGCCCCTTAATAAGTTCCAAAGGAACACCTGCCATAAAAATATACCTTTCCGAAAGATCAAAGAAAATAGAAGGATAACTATAGCCCAAAGGAAAGCTGAAAGGTATAAAGGGAACAATTGGCAAAAGATCCTAAAACTTTATTAAGCATAAAAATTGATGTTCCAACATCGACATGAATCCAACATAACATAGAAAATCAAATCCCAAAATAAATGCTCACTGCTCAAGCAACTCTATAAGAAACCATAACACCACGATAAAAGAAAACTAGAAAAACAACCAACCACTAAGAGAGTCCTACAAAAACTAAATCAGCAAAACTCTTCAGTCATCATCCGTCTCCTCCTTGCTATCTTCATCGTCAGAATCATAATCACTGGACATCCGCGTCGGTGGACGGTCAGGATCATCCGATGCATACGGCGAATCCGGAGGCGTGAGAAGAGCGGGATCAATGAGGGAACGTGGTGGCACGATGAGTTTTGAACCGCCGGGACTCTCGAAGGAGACCCAAGCATCATCAAGGTTTTGAGCATGCTGAATATCATAAACAATGCGGGCAAACAACTCTGCTGGAGGTAACGGCCCAAAGAACTCAAAACCATTAGGATAGGCGTCAGAGGAAGCACTAGGTGCGTCATCTTCAGAACGAACTCGAGGTGGAAAGCATAAGACTGTGAGTGGCGATGGTGGTGGTGAAGAATCGGCAGTGCTCATCGAGTCCTCATCGGAGGAGAACCACGATGCCTGTGACATTGGAGATCCAGGTGCGAAGTCGGACATCGGAGAGCGGGGCGGACTAGCATCAGAATCGTAGGAAGATTGGCTCGATGGAGACATCTCGGACGGCAGTTCTCTGGCTACGTGGTAGAGGCCAAGAAACGAGCGACGATGGTCACGAAAGAAGAACAGGGGAAGAACAGAGCAACTACGAGTGTGACGATGGAAGGAGGTTGATGATCAAAGAAGAATAGATGCCCTAGGAAGTCAGGAACGGACGTATTTAAATAGAGGAGAAACTCCACTTTGAGTTAGAGTACGAGTTCGAGTAGGAGTAGGATTGAAATCCGAGTAAAGTTCCGCTCGAGCAGAAAAACTAGGTTGGCGATCGATCCCACGATCGACCGTGGGATAGGGTGAGCATGAACTACTATAGCAACGGTCGACCGTGAGAGGGTAAAGTAAGCCGACGGTCGATCGGTCGATCGACCGTGAGATGCCAACATACTCCGACGGTCGATCCGTGCATCGACCCTGAGAGGCTGTTTTCGTGACAGAGACGGACGGTCGATGCACCGGTCGATGCGGTGGTCGACCGTGACTGATAGGATTGGAATTGATGCGCCGACGGTCGATCGATGCAACGACCGTGAGAGACTGTTTTTTCGACAGAGACGGACGGTCGATGCAACGGTCGATGTGGCGGTCGACCGTGATCTAGGAAATCGATTTTCTAAAAAAAATCACAGAAATTCATAGAAAAATCAGAAAAATCATGGAAAAATCCTAAAAATCAAAGAAAATTTTTCAAAGCTAAGGAAGAATCATAGAATTGGGTTGCCTCCCAGGAAGCGCGTAATTTTACGTCTTTCGCTTGACGTCCATAAAAGGATCACTTAAAGCATGGATCCGTCAGCTCGACGGACTCAATAACCTCACCATGAACGATGTCCTCCACATAATGTTTTAATCTGTGCCCATTAACAGTGAAAATCTCATTCGTGTGTGGATTGCGGATTTCTACTGCACCATGTGTGAATACATTATTTATGATAAAAGGCTCGGACCATCTAGAACGTAATTTACCAGGGAAAAGACGCAATTTAGCATTGAAAAGCCACACTTTCTGTCCAACAACAAAAGTCCTTCTCGAAATGTGTTTATCATGAAAAGCTTTTGTTTTGTCTTTATAGATTTTGGAATTCAAATATGCCTCATTGCGAATTTTCTCAAGTTCACATAAACTAAGCTTCCTATGTGTTGTGGCGGCATTGATATCAATATTAAGCTTTTTAATGGCCCACATAGCCCGATGCTCTAATTCAACAGGTAAATGACAAGGCTTACCAAAAACTAATCGATATGGGGACATACCAATAGGTGTTTTATAAGCAGTCCTTTAAGCCCATAGTGCATCATTTAGCTTTATGGCCCAATCTGTGTGGTCAATGCGAACGGTTTTCTCTAAAATACGCTTTATTTCTCTATTAGAAAGTACTAGTTGACCACTGGTCTGAGGATGATAAGGGGTGGCTACCTTATGAGTAATAGAGTACTTTCTAAGAAGGGAAGCAAAATGTTGATTATTGAAATGAGAACCACCATCACTAATAATCGCACGAGGACAACCAAATCGAGAAAAGATATTACTTTGAAGAAATTTAACTACGACTTTATGATCATTCGACTTGGTTGCTATAGCTTCTACCCATTTGGACACGTAGTCAACAGCTACCAGGATATACTGAAAACCAAAGGAAGGTGGAAAGGGGCCCATGAAATCAATGCCCCAAATGTCAAAAATATCGGCAACTAAGATCGGAGTTTGAGGCATCTCATTCCTACGAGAGATATTTCCAGTCTTTTGACATCTAATACAGGATTGACAAAAATTTTGAGCATCCTTAAAAATCGTAGGCCAATAGAATTCACTTTGTAAAACTTTTGCAGCAGTGTTCTTTCCTGAGAAATGACCACCACATGCATGTGTATGACAGAAAGTGAGAATATCATAAACTTCAGACTCGGGCACACACCTACGGATAACTTGATCAGAGCAGTGCTTAAATAACTCAGGATCTTCCCATATATAATATTTGATCTGGGAAAAGAATCTGTCTTTGGCATTTTTAGACCAAGAATCAGGAAGCTTGTCGGAAACAAGAAAATTAACTATATGGGCATACCACGGCTGTGAAAAACGAGTCACCTGAAAGAGATGCTCGTCTGGAAAAGAGGTATTAACAGGAGTGTTATCAAGAATGTGTTCCAAAGGAATGCGGGACAAGTGATCAGCAACTACATTTTCTGAACCCTTCTTATCCCTAATTTCTAGATCAAATTCTTGCAAAAGCAAGATCCAACGAATCAGTCTAGGTTTGGCATCCTTTTTGGCTAAAAGATATCGCAGCGCGGCATGATCAGTATAGATAATGATTTTGGAACCTAGGAGATAGAAACGGAACTTTTCCAATGCAAAAATTAGTGCTAACAATTCCTTCTCAGTAGTCGTATAATTTAATTGAGATTCAGAGAGGGTCTTGCTAGCATAATAGATCACATGCGACATTTTATTTACTCGCTGTCCTAACACAACTCCTATAGCGGAATCAGAGGTATCACACATTAGCTCAAAAGGTAGGGAATAATCAGGTGAATGAACGATAGGTGCGGTAGCTAGTAAATCTCGAATAGTCTTGAAAGCAGTCAAACACGCATCATTGAAGACAAAAGGGACATCCTTTGCTAGTAATTCACATAAGGGTCGAGAAATTTTAGAAAAATCTTTGATGAAGTGGCGGTAGAATCCAGCATTACCCAGAAAAGAGCGGATTTGACGCACAGAAGTCGGTGGGGGTAATTTAGAAATTAACTCGACTTTAGCCCTATCGACCTCTATACCACGTTTTGAAACAATGTGCCCTAACATGATTCCTTCTTGAACCATGAAGTGACTCTTTTCCCAACTCAAAACAAGATTGGTTTCAATGCATCGATTAAGAACTTGAGATTGTCTAAACAAGATTCAAAAGAATTCCCAAACACCGAAAAATCATCCATAAAGACTTCAAGAAATTTATCAATCATGTCAGAGAAGATTGCCATCATACACCTTTGAAATGTCGCAGGTGCATTACAAAGACCAAAAGGTATCCTACGATAAGCAAAAGTACCGAAAGGGCAAGTAAAAGTAGTTTTCTCTTGATCTTGAGGATCAACTGCCACTTGGTTATACCCTGAATATCCATCTAGAAAACAATAATAGCTTTGGTCGGAAACTCTTTCTAAGATTTGATCAATAAACGGAAGAGGGAAGTGATCTTTTCTAGTCAAAGCATTAAGTTTCCTATAATCAATACAAACACGCCATCCTGTAGTTTGGCGCATCGGGATCTGCTCTCCTTTATCATTTTCTACTACAGTTAGACCATATTTCTTAGGGACCACTTGTGTAGGGCTAACCCACTGGCTATCAGAAATTGGGTATATAATACCCGCATCCAACAGTTTCACCACTTCTTTCTTTACTACCTCTTTCATATTCGGATTTAGACGGCGTTGCATTTCCCTAACAGTTTTAGACTCATCCTCTAAGTGAATCTTATGCATACAAATCGAGGGATCAATACCTTTCAAATCAGCGACTGTCCAACCTATAGCTCTCCTATGATCCTTAAGAACATTAATAAGTTGACTCTCCTGCTCAGAAGATAAGGATGAAGAAATGATAATAGGAAGAGTAGAGTTTAATCCAAGGAAAACATATTTTAGAGTTTTAGGTAGTGGTTTAAGTTCAAGTTCAGGTGGTGACTCCAGTGAGGTAGGAGCAGGAGTTGATGCGAGTGATGGAAGGGGTTCAACAACCCAGGCGACGGTCTCTCGGCCATTTCCAGAATCATGACCGACCGGTCACTCAGGTGTGCGATCGGTCGGATCTGGAGCGACCGATCGCCCAAGAGGTCGATCGGTCGGTCCAGAATCCATTTGTGTTCCACTATCATCTTTCGATTGTGCAATTTCTAAATTAACATCATCATCACTGTCAGAATCATAATCATGCAGACCACTGGATAATTTATCAAAAATCATGGCATGCGATCTATCATCAATACACTTAGTCAAAATGTCAACATTAAAACATTCATCATCTTCATGCTCAGGCAAACATGCAGTTTTAAAAATATTTAATTTAACATGCATGTGACCAAAAGAAACATCCATCACCCATGTTCTATAATTTATGCACGCATTAGCTGTGGCCAAAAAGGGACGTCCTAGGATAATAGGTACAGTCTTTTTGCAGTGGATAGCAGGTTCCATGTCTAAGACAACAAAGTCCACAGGAAAGAGGAAATTATCCACCTTAACTAAAACATCTTCTAAGATACCCCTAGGTGTCTTAATGGACCTATCAGCTAATTGCAAAATCACAGATCTCTGTTTAAGTTCTCCCATCCCAAATTCTTTATAAAGGTAATAGGGCATAAGGTTCACACTGACACCTAAATCAAGAAGGGCACCGTCAATATGGTAGTCTCCTATATAACAAGGTATGATAGGGGTACCAGGATCTTTTAGTTTGGGAGGTGTATCATGTTTCAAAATTGAACTAACCTGTTCAGTGAGGAAGATCTTTTTAGACACTTTAGATTTAGCCTGGCGTTTATGGGTGCACAGATCCTTAAGAAATTTGGCATAAGAAGGAATCTGTCTAATGGCATCAAGCAAAGGAATGTTGATGTTGACTTGCTTAAAAGTTTCAAGGATCTCTTCGGCAGTTTTGCGGGCTTTTATGGTTGAAGAAGGGTCCTTAAGGGCTGCTGGAAAAGGAACTTTAGGGATATATTTGTCTGGATCAGGCTCTCTAGAGTCAGTTGTGTCAATATTAGATGAAAAAGGAGAATCATCTCGGGCTGGACGCTTGGTTTTCGGATCGGGTGTTTGATCATCCAGATTGACAGGTTCACCTATTTGGTTATCGATTGTCTTGCCACTTCTGCGGGTCACCACGGCTTTGGCACTCTCAAAGGTTTGGCTTTCTACATAGTGCTGGCCTCTGGGGTTTGTCACAGGTTGACTGGGCAAGTGACCTTCCTCTCTCTTTGACATAGTGTTAGACAGTTGTCCTAGTTGTGTTTCAATTTTAGATATGGCTTGGGAATGGGAATTAACATCGTTCCTTATCAGAGTCATTTCATTCTTAAGCTCAGTTTTCATGCTTGTAAGTGCACTGATGATGGTGTTCAAAGTCGGGTCAGAGGATGATTGTGAAAGTGTTTGAGGTGCAGTTTGTTGATATGCAGCAGAGTAGCCTGGGTTGGAATTTACAGAAGGTCTAGATGGGTACCGATTTATCGGAGCACTGGAAGAACTATTCTGTCCTTGGAAGGTACTCGACTGTTGGGGTAGTCTCCAGCTAAAGTTGGGATGGTTTCGCCAACCTGGATTATACGTATTTGAATACGGATTATTCTCAGGTTTAGTAAAACCATACGCCGCGTTTGCTTGCTCCTGAATGAATTCAGGAAACGATGGAGCCAGTGGACAATCAGTAATGTGATGTTCAAGACTAGTGCATAGTGCACATGTTTGCAGTTGATCCTAAAATGGTGGAGGTGTAGGTGATTGACTCACTTCCAATTTATCGAACCTTTTGTTAAGGAGGGCTATTTGGGCAGTAATGGCCTCTAATCCCGAAAGTTCAAAGGTTTCCTTAGTTGTAAGCCGACTTCTAGGGGTTGTGTATTGTTGTTGGAAATCAATGGAAATTTATTCATAGAGGTTCCAAAGCTCATCATGATCCTTATCTAAAGGAATACCCACACAACAAGCTTCAACCCTAGTTTTACATCTTTCATTAAGGCCTCTATAAAACTTATGAGTTAATTCCCATTTATCAATATCATGATGAGGACATTTCCGTAAAAGGTCTTTAAATCTATCCCAGGCATCATGAAAATACTCATCGTCATATTGAACAAAGGTAAGGATTTCAGTCCGAAATTTCTCAGTTTTAATTATGGGGAAGAATTTCCTTAAAAACGCTTCTTGGAGTTGGTCCCAAGTTGTGATTGAGCGTGGAGGTAAACATTGAAGCCAGTGTTTAGCTTTATCTTTCAACGAGAAGGGGAAGAGTTTTAACTTAAATGCATCATCATTAAAATTTTCCATTTTCAGTGTAGCGATGGTATCGATAAAGTTGTGAATGTGGTCATATGGGTCCTCATTACTTAAACCATGAAAGTGGGGTAGCATTTGAATCGTTTGGGGTCTAATCTCATAATGTGAGGCTGTGATTGCAGGAGGGTCAATGGAAGGGGTGTAAGTGTAGGCAGTGGGCAAGAAGTGATTTCTCAAAGGAATACGTTGTACCCCCCATTATTATTATTATTACCTCCCCTCTCAAGATTAGCATTAGGGTTGATGACATGTCCCTCGTTTTCAGCCATTGTGACAACGGTCTCGTGAATAGATTGCAAGTTACTCAAGGCCTCCTAATAATTACTCAAAGATTGCTGACCTAAGGCTCTAGCTTTTCGGAGTGTGGTCTCTAGTTCTAGATCCAAAGGTTCCAGAGGGGTATTTAAGGACCGCCTACCTTGCATGCAAGATCACACCAAAAAGAGAAAAAGAAAACAGAATCTGCGAAGGAGAGGAGAAAATCCCAAAAACACAGATTGAAAGGAAAGAAATTTAAAATAATAAAACTAACCAGACTGCGCTCACGGTCGATCTCGCGGTCGACTGTGGATAGCTCGCGGTCGACCGTGGCTTGCTCGCGGTCGACCGTGGAATTATGCGACCTTACTTGAAGACGCGGCGGTCGATCCTCATAACGACCGTGGGAGGCTGTTTTTGTGACAGAGAGCCACAGTCGATGTCGCGGTCGATGTCGTGGTCGACCGCGGCTATCGTAGAGGGCGACGGTCAATCCGGCGATCGATGTCGTGGTCGACCGTCAATCGTCTTCAACGTAGAATCGTTCCAGCGCTGCAAAAATTCCAGAAAATTGTCAGAAAAATCCTAAAATAATGTAAAATAATGTAAATAAAAATAAAAATCAAACTACGCTCAGAAAAAGAGTTAAGAGAAAATTAAATTGATACTCCGTTGTAAATCAAAAGAGTCCCCGGCAACGGCGCCAAAAATTGATCACTCACAAACGTCGTCGTTAAAACGTATGCAAAACGCAATTTAGAAATTTATAAACCTTTCTTTCAACACTAAAGTAATAAGATAGAATAATGGTGAAATACGGGGTCGGTCCTCAGGGAAAACTTGTTTAACAAACGAAGAAATCAGAATTAACTTTCAACACTCTAATCTTAAAGCGAAGAAGGATTGATTTAGGGTTTTTAGAAATCGATTAATTAAAACTAATTAAGAACGCGATTAACGAAATTAAAATAGATCAGTGAGAGAAAACCTAGGGATTACTCAATCCACTTTAGTTTCACTTCCTGTATTCTCTAATTATCCTCTTGTCTCTTATCTCGGCATTATGGATTCATAGCTTCTTAAACTTACATGAATCCCTAAAATAATGTTATTGCTTCCCTAAGGCATAACCTATCCAAATTTAGCATAGATTGTCTTTAAACTTACTCTGAGTACAACCTATCTTCATCTAGCATAGAGTATCTCAAAGGCATACACAAAAGCAACATGAAAACCATCCTACCACTACAACAAAATCGGGTTTTCGCGATAAAAAATTTCGTGGCAATAAATCTTATATTTGTCGCTATATACTTGTCGTGACGAATATATTTCGTCACCGGGTTGTTACAACAAGTCCGTCGCAATAAGTTTATTACGATAAATGTAGCAATTTATTACAATAGGTGCATACAAGTTACGACAAACAGAAATTCGTCGCCATAACATGAGTACCAGTGACAAAATATTTTGTCACCACAAATAAAAGACTTCGTGGCCATATGTATGTTTTTGTCGCAATAGACATGTTCGACATAGGGGATATTGCGACCAAAATATTTTATCGCGATAATTTTTAACAAAATTTTTGTCACAATATGTTTGTCGCAATAAACTGATTTATTCTGACAAATGATTTCATAGCGACAACATATTTTGTTACAATAAATGTGACTATTATGACAATAACTTCGTCGTAATAAACTTATTTGACTTATAATAACAAAATAATTTGTCACAATAGATACAATATTGTGACAACTATTTTGTCACCATAGATGTATTTATACCTGTAAATAATTAAAAATCAGCTTTAATAAATTGAGCAAAAATCACCATTTACAAAACATTAGCTATCAATTAACTTGGCAAAATGACTATCAAAGTGTACAAAGTAAACTAGTGAACAATAATAACTACTACAATTACTAACCACAAATAGATGATGTCAACTATCTAACTAATATGACAAGTAAAACTTAGTTTCCAACTAAGTAGCTCAATTGCTTTCAAAATAAGTATTTTTCTACAAGTCTCCTGGATTTCAGATTCCAAACAGCCATGCAAGGCTGCAGCGGGGCACCCAAGATGTCTAAGTGCAGCACCAAGCTTCACGTACTGCTGCCATGGATATTTGTAGCAGTGTCTCGGCTCCCAGCTTGCAAATAATGCCTGGGCAATGGATTCATGGTTAGCCAGAAACACAATTTTAATTTTGTACTAGAATGATCGACTAATTAGGATAATAGCACGATAAAAAAGAATACCCACTTACAAGGGTTTCATCACTGGATTTGGAGTCCAAGACTGCTCTATACCCCTCACACACAGGATCCATTGATGAGTTCTCATTGTTCTTTCTAGGCTCCTTGTCTTGAAAGTACTCGTCAACGCAAACTGCAACACTTATTGCTAGTTACACAGATCAATGCAAACATAGAACAGAATATAACTGCAACAATGAACTTAAAATTTCATGCTGAAGTTACCTGCAGTGAATTCGAGGACAACGACGACGGTCATGACAGCCCACATTGCATTTTGGCCGATGCCTTTGAAGACTGGATCCAAAAGATACAAGAAGGAAACTAGTGTCAAGGCCAGACCAACCTTCAGAGCATGTACCACTCTTCTCCTGTCATCTCTAGCCACTTTCCATATATCTTGCCAAAGTGAAACTGGTAGCTTCCTTGCTCACTCCAGAGTTTTATCGGAGAGAAAACATACCCTTCGCTGATTCCTATCTGGAAACTGCTACTGGTTGTGGTGGAGAGATTCATGCTACTTGATTTGTCTGTGAATTGTGAATAAGTTTTGTACTGAAAATTAGTATAATTTCTTTGACTAAGTTGTCAAGAACATGCTTTCAAGTATTGATCCACACATGGGACGAATTCTAGGAACACAAATTCTACTTACCATCTTTCCTCTTCTCTTGAGCAGACTCTTTTCGGGTTTGCCGTCCAAGCCTATACTTCTACAAAGGGAAAAAGAGAGTCACAAAGTCACAATAGTAATAATATCATCAGAGGTGTAGTGTGTAGTCGTAGCAAGTGAAACGGAATAAAACAGGGACAAAAGGTGTAAATGTAGAACCTGCAGATGACTCTTGAGATGGTAGAGTGATCCCTTCATGCCCATCAATCTCAGCACTGCTTTTGGCGTTGCTTCTGCCAAATTGCATACCAGCGGATAAGGTAATTAGATTAAGCAAGAAAAAATTGAGAATTGGAGAAAAAAAAATCAATAAAAGATTGCTAATAGTACAACAGAAATCAGAAAATATGTATTTTACTCCACTAAAACTCTGGTTATATGCAAAAATCTTGAACTCCGGTCATCGGGGTGACAATCAAAGAGGCTAACAAGAGTACATGCAGTTCTAATTGTCTGTGAGCTGATCTGTTTTAAAGAACACAAGATTCTAACTTTAGACTGGCTATGTTTGAGGTGTACTTTTGGGTCGCTTTCCACCGTAACAAGAAGAAGAGGAGGTTCCCTTGTTTTAACTCCAAGTGTTAAAAGACCAAAACAACTCTCATTCACATGCCTCCTGCTTACAAAAGAGACACCCAAGTGTCTCATGGCTTCTAGCATCAACTAGAGAAATGCATGCGTTGCAGGAGGCTAGATTTTGAACCAAAAAAAAGAAAAAAAAACAATTTTACAAGGAAAGCATTGGAGAATCACCACCAATAATGCACCACTAGATGATCCATATAGGGCAAGTCTAATAAATTTAGCTTATGAAAATAAGCAATAGTTGTGTACAAAAGAGAACATTTGCAGGGGAGTAGATGAGCTTGGATTCAGCAACTTTATTGATTCTTGGTTTGGCACACATGTATCACCCAATACAGTCACATTAATGTGTAAAACGAGAAAGGGCTTGATGCAGCATTCACATATGCATGCATAAGCTAATACAATCACATTTAACTAAAAGTAAAATTAGAGGGAGGGGGCTGGATGCAGGCATACAGCGATGCTGCATCGTGTGATACCGCTGGTTTGAATGCATCACCCTATGCAGCATCGTGCGATGTGACGAATGGCCTAATGTGATCAAGCAAATGCTCGGAGGAAGGCCAGTACCTATAGATCAACATCCTATATTTCCCATATCCATTTGAGTCCAAAACAACCAGAGGAGGTTATTCATTGAGTCTATGAAAAAACTCCCTCACATAGTATACTCATATCAAATACATTCCAGAATAAAATTGATCTTAAGGTGCAAGAGCAGTGTAGATAATATATAAAGAGTGAAAGAAGCTTGTCGATATCAACATCCATTATTTGAGATATATAAAGGGTAGTTCTCAAGGATTTGTCTACTGTTGAAATGTTCATGGTGCAAAACTCCACATCCATTATTTGAGATATTCGGAGAGAAAATTAAAGACTAAAGCACTACCATTTAATAATTACCTCTCAAATAGCTACATAACTGTATCACTCAACAACAGAGATCTCATCCTATAGTTTCTATTTGAAGGACTCATTGCCATGTCAAGTGGCAACCTTTCCATGAACCTTTTTTCGCCATAAGAATTTAAGCAACTCAGCTGCTATCTAATAACAGAGTCTTCTGTTTACTCATATGCCTCAGATCCAATTGCAACCTCTAAGTTATAACAATTTATTTATCTATTGGAATTCCCCATCTAAAAGCCCATGTCAAATAGCAGGCAAAAATCTAGAATCCCAACCTCTTTCATGACAGAATCTCAGTCACCAAACAGCTTAATGAGAAGTTTAAATTCTACTATCAAAGTTGTTTACACCAACCCAATATTCAAGGATCCATCTCATACTTCACAAAATTAACCATCTAACATTAAAATTTAATCAACAGTAGATTACATAACAGAGAGAGAATTTTAACAAGCTTACCCTTATGCAGCTTGAAGCCTTCAAGCAGAGAATCCAATTGTTTCCTTAATTTATCCTCAAGCTGCATCCATCCTCTATCCATTCTTGAATATCTATCATGAATCAAAAATTGAAAATTATACCAATTCCATCACAAACATATTCCCTAGCATCCACAGATCAAGTTCTCTAGTGATATCTAACGACAATACAAGCAAAAAGTAAGATTTTATTGGCTACAAGGCACAACGCATCAGATATTAAAATAAGATTTTAATGACAACTCTATTAGCAATTAAACAAGGAGTATGGAGAGAACCTAGTTCCTTATAACTAAACAAGGAACTTTTACTGTGACCTGGCTAGACATTATGAACAACTATACTATATCAAAAACGAAAGAAGAGTCTATTGAATTGGAACAAATTAGCAAGCAAAAAGAAGGGAGGTGGCAAAGAGACCAAGACCAATAAATTTTTACGAGTCAAATTACCCTCTGTTTATATAAACTGTCAAGAATCAAAAGAATGCTATCAACCAATGTTTTTCTACACCCCAAGGAATTTCCAATGATTCAAATATTGTACCCCTACAAGCTTGATCGAGTCATTGCCAGTCAATTCAATCAATTTTTTATTCAGTGAGCTGTTACTCTGTGTTGACAAACAAAAAAAGAAAACTTATTCAGCTACCCCTTCAACAAATGAGCTCTCAAACCTTAATCAAGCTTAATTCCTTTAAACTAAATACGTCACAAACTTCAATTACATCTTAATTGATTCATTCTTCGCATTCTTTATGTGCTAATTAATAAGTTTCCAATTTGACCAGATCTTGCCCAAACAGTTTGGGATCCAATTAAAAATATATAGTTTCATGTTTTTTCTTCCTTGCTTAAAGAAATGCCAATATGAGAGATTTGGATATCCCCTACTTCTCTCTAGAAAGGTGAGACTTTAGACTTGAGATGCCAACCACAACTACTTTAAAAACCTTGTCTCTCTCTCTCTCTCTCTCTTTGATGGCTTCAAACTCATGTCTCCAAAGAATATATTAATTCGATATTTTATTTTTCTCAATCCTTGCATCTGTTAAATAAATTAGGTTTAAGGAGCTTATTGCATGACCAGTGCCGGCTAGCATTAATTACATACATATATAGTTAAATAAAGATTGAAAAGATGAGCTTAACTATCATGAGTAGTGAAATATTGACATAATTAGTAGAGAGAATAAGAAGGATCTCATTAGTATCTCATGTTGATGCCTTGCATATATTTTTATGTATAGTATATATTGTCCAACCCTAAATAGGCACGATATCAGAAAAAATAAAAATTAGCTTTAAAGTAGTAGCTAAGATGTATAAGACTCAAAAAGGCAAAGCCAATACAAATTATTTCCCAAATGAATGAAGAAATTGGAGTAAAGTAATAGACTAGGTGGTAATGGAATCCAAGTTTCTACCTAATGTTGAAGCATTGAAATGCCCCAAAATCCAACCTGCTACTGTATCACTCACTGGCTCAGTTCTCCCTCCAATCAGGAGCACTATCCTGCCCCATGAGACATGCATTCTTATAAATGATCACAATCTTCTTAATGTCAACTTTTCCAAAAGATCATGGATTAACAATATAGCATTGTCAGCAAAGGCAATACATTGATGAGATAGAAAAAAAGTCCAGGCTAACTGTGAGGCTAAAGTCCACAGGTTAATCTGACTCACAGAAAACAGGGAAAAGGAAAATTGCAAATCCAGAAGCCTAATTGCAGAGACAACTAGCAAAGCATTAAATATCAACCTCAAAGCATGTGTGAGACTTTGAGGACTCATCACAGTTAGCATGCACTAAAAATAACCAAGTACCAAAAATACGAAGAAAAAAAAGAAAACTAAACCCATAGGAGGACTCATCTAAAGCCTCACATCTCAATGAATTCCAGACAGTTGGGGGAATCCATAGATGGATTTAGAGATGAAAATCAAAGTACATCCCACTCCTCGGATCATCCTAAGCTCTGTACACCAACCAACCAAAGAAACCCAAAAGCTAAGAAGGAGATTAGAAACTTCTAAAAAGAGATGTATCAGACTCTAGCATATTGGATCCTCCCATGGAAGACGCCGCATCCCAAGCTAGGAGTCACAACCACCGCCTGGTTATTGCAAGAAGAAAAAGAGGGCTCTTCGCCGGCGAAATCGGCGTACAGCGCCAGGAAGGCATCCAAACCCAGACCTCCGAACTGGCCCTCGTCGGACTCGAGGGCGTCCACCACCCAATCGAAGAACTCTAGGTCGCAGAGGAGAAAGAGGCCCCCCGGGGGATGGAAGCCGTACTCCTCCTCGCAGAGGACCAGAAACAAAGAGATCCATCGATCGAGAAAGTCTAGAAGCTACACATAGATCAACCAGAAGGCATGCATGAGATAGAGAGAGAGATGCGTACCTCGTCAGAGGAATTGCGGGATCCGGGAGGCACACCTCGTCGGAGGAGCTGCGAGATCCGGCTTCCCCTTCTCGCCTTCCACCCCTTCTCTCGATGAAGGATGCCAGGCGGAGTTCGGCGGCGGCGCAGAGGGCTTCAACGAGGTAGTGGACGGCGAGGTCGAGGGAGGGAGAGAGATCTCTCTCTCACTCTAGAGATCTCTCTAGAGATCGGATGGAGAGAGAGCTCGCAGAGAAGGCGAGCGGCCTCGGATTGATCGGGCAAAAATAAGTAAAGAGGGGATAAATGTTTTCCAGGAGAGCTGTGACTTATTGCGATGAAAAATTTTGTAATAAATTTATTATAAGATATAAAATATCATATTATTATGATGAATATCTTTGTCACTATATATTTATATATAAATTTATTATGACAATATTATTTTGACGAGATAATTTTTGTCACTATATAATTATTCAAATCTTATTATGACAATCTATTGTGACATTAACATAGTTTGTCACAATTACTGACTTATTGTGACAAACTATTGTGATGAAATTACAAGTAGTTGCAATTACATCATTGGGCATGTATTATTGTGACGAAGCTAATATTGGTCGCAATATGTGTCTTTTTTGTGATAAATTCGTATTTATCGCAATCGATTTCGTCACTATATATTATATTTGTTGTAGTGTATGAATCTCTACCATCAAGCACAGCAATCAAGTAGGACTCAAAATACATCAAGGAACTCTGTTCCCTCAACTCTTTATAAAATAAAACCATATTCATAGGATCATGTCTTTGAAAAGACACAAGAATCAAACTAGAAAATACAAGAAAGCTACACTAAAGCTTCATGAGATCCCTAAGTAAGAGTTTAGCCACTCATCTTTTGGATGAGATCCATGTATTCGATGAAGAAGGCTAGGGATCCACTCCGCATCTCCGTCTTCTTCTCCAATCTGAATTCCTCTGTTTCTCTCTATGGGGACCTCCCGTTTTCCAGCCACAAAACCCTTTTTATATCTTAATTCCCGGATTAGGGTTTTGGGGTTAAGTTAGACCTCAAGTACAACTCGGAATTCCTGGTTCAACCCTGACAGCTTCTTCCAATCACGACTGGGCTCAACAGGTTCGGAATTTGAGAATGAGTCCAACACAAAAGATGTAGATTTGGAAGTCTTCTGTCCTCTCCCGAAGAGTTTACAATATTTGGACTTAACTAGAATATTTAGCGAATATTCTCCCGGGCGAGGATGGACCAGTCTTCCAGCAGCTAAATATCTTCATCTTTTCCCAAACTGCTATCAATTCATCTGGAATCTCTGAAAGTATTCAACATAAAAGTTGTACGTCTTGATCTCTACTAGCTGTCATTAAAATTTCAGAATATTTGGAGATAAGCATAATTTCTGGTGAATATTATGTTAACAGTCGACAGAGCAGTGTATTTCAGCATATTAACCGAATTTCTTGCATTTCTCCTCAAAGCATGATCAAACCTGAAATCAACTAACAAGCTATCAAATACAAACACTCTAAGTCTAACAAAGCTAAGTTAAGGGGTTTAATCATGAACATTTAGTGACTCATCACTATTCCTGAGTGTATGTCGGTATTCTCTTTCGAAAAAGAGAATCTGTTTTATAGGATGATTTAGTGTCATGATTTCAATTTTCTCTTTTCGAATAATTTTCACGAATAAATGGCAGTATTTGTTTTTCAAAAAAGAGAAAAACTATGAAAGAAAATGTGGAATTCTCTCTACTCTGTTTTCCATTGATGCATAGCAATGTATGTCAGAATTCTCTTTGGCAAAAGAGAATACTTATGAAATAGGGTATAGTGATATGCTTCATGTTTGCATTTCTCTCCATTTTCGTTATGCATAAATATCATGATTAGATGACAGTATTCTCTTTTGCAGAAGAGATTAATTATTGAATATGATTTAGTGTTCACAAGCGTACGCCCGGTATTCTCTTTGTCATTCTCATTGATATACATCGAATAATGTCAGTATTCTCTTTGGCAAAAGAGAATACCTATGAAATAGAGTATAGTGCTATGCTTCATGTTTGCATTTCTCTCATTTTGCTTCATGCATCATTATCATGATTAGCTGGCAGTATTCTCTTTTGAAAGAGAGAATACCCATGTCAGTATTCTCTTCAATCCTTTTCCATTGATGTATACCAGTGTATGTCAGTATTCTCTTTGTTAAAAGATAATACCTATGAAATATGGTATAGTGCTATACTTCATGTTTGCATTTCTCTCATTTCTCTCAATGCATAATTATCATGATTATCTGGCAGTATTCTCTTTTTAAGAAGAGAATACCCATGTCGGTATTCTCTTTGTCATTCTGATTGATATACATCGAATAATGTCAGTATTCTCTTTGTCAAAAGGGAATACCTATGAAATAGGGTATAGTGCTATGCTTCAAGTTTGAATTTCTATCCTGTACAGTCAATATTCTCTTTGTGAAAAGAGAATACCTATTAAATATACATTCTCTTTACTTTTATTCATTGATATACAACACAGGATGTCAAAATTCTCTTTGTAAAAAGAGAATACATCTTAAATAGGATAATTGATATCCGTAACCTGAAATGTCAATATTCTCTTTGCAAAAAGAGAACACCTGTTAAACAGGTAGATTGATATTCCTATCCTGTGATGACAATATTCTATGTGTAAACAGAGAATACCTGTTAAATAGGTATTCTCTTTAATTTTTTTCAATGATATACATCATATGTGGATGTCAATATTCTCTTTGAAAAAAGAGAATACCTGTTAAATGTTTTAAACTTTTCTCAATCATTAATGTATACCTGTTAATATACATGAATGGTTTAGACTTTTCTCATTCCTCTTTTTCATTAATATACAGCAATGGAACTCATAATTCCATTTGCAGTATGATCTTTTATCTTTCTCATTAATTTTCATGAATGTTTTGCATTATTCTCATTTCTCTTTTACATTCTACCTGGTTTGCTATCAAAGGAAATTTGTAGAGACAAGAGCAATGAGTAAAGTGAAAAAGCAAAAAGAAACTATTGAATGCTAACTTCAATTACTCTCCACAGGTGATCGATGGATACACACGAGCATACTATCCAATCGAAAGGAGTTCGATCACAAAACACATTTCATGCACAACTCCTGTTGGGTACAAACAATACAATCCATTTGACTATGATTATTCTTTGAAATTGCCAATAGTATTGACCTTTATTTTATTATGCAGACATTGGCATTACAGAATAATAATGAACACTACAGGAAGCAACTATACATGCAATGCAGAGAAGCTTCTATAGATGAAAAACAAGTACTGAGTTGCATTTGTTACCTCTCACTAATGCAGTTTGTAAACAAATCTAACTCCATATTTTCCAAACAACAGGACCGATTGTGGAGTGTACATTTGCTACTACATGAAGCAACTAGCACTCAATCAACCAATTCAGAATGAACTTAGCACAGAGAAGATAAGGAGGTTCAAGGCAGAGTTGATTGAAAGCATCGTACTATATGACTGACACATTGTCATTGTGAAAGTTGTGCTTCAACTTACAATCCCAAATTAGAACTACATAGATATACTCACAAAGATGTACATGTTAAATACATATGGTTGTATTGATTTAGATGATACAAGTTATAATTCTTTTGATATCCTGTAAATATGAGATGTACATAGATTCAGTGACAAAGATGTACATACCAAAATGATGTGGTTGTAGACATTTTGATGATACTGTTGAATATCAAGGACGTGGCACTTTGAATGAATATCAATGCTTGAGCATGTACATCACAGGATGTCAATATAATATGAATTGTTCTCTTTACTCTTTTACATTGATATACATCACAGGATGTCAGTATTCTCTTTCTAAAAAGAGAATACATGTTTTCCATTGATGTACAAGTTGTGTGTATACCAAGGATGAACAATGTTGTAAATGTACGTTCTGTCAATAATGTATAATCCAGCACGTTCCACGATGTAGACATACATAGTGTCAGTAATATATACTGTTAGGATGTAGCATATTATAAACATACATGTTATCATAAATACATCCCTTTTCTAAACCGCATGCACATGCTTGACTATTGTCAAGTAATATATAATGTGCAATTGAAATACATTAAGAATATGATCAATCAAATACAAAAATGAATGCAGAATATAAAAGAGAATAAATAAAAGAGAATTCCGAAAAGAGAATTCCGAAAATAGAAAATATAAAAGAGAAAATTGAAAATTGCAATTAAATCCAACCCTTCATTTGCATCCAACTTCAGAACAATGACATCACATCATTCTGTATTTATGAAACAACAATTTGAATTCAAATACAAAATCAAAGATCCTTAAATCAATGGTTCAGTATAAGTTCTCCTATTGTGACGCCCTTCACTACCACACCTCGTACATCTAATGCTTCTACTGACAGACTCACCCTTGGATTTGATCCTTTTCTTCCTTGGCCTGCCTGGAGGTCTTCTAGATAATGGAGGGAGGATGGCTTCCTCCTTAGATGCATCATCTAGTTTGTCAAGTGTTGGTACAGGATATATCGGAAATGAATAACACATTGCGTACGTCGATGTGTGCAAATAAGCATCCACAAAAGAATTCAGATCTCCTCCAGAGTGAAGTATACAAGCAACGGCATGCGCACCTGGCAGCCCATTCAACTGCCACTGATAACAGGAACACATTTGACTTCTCAAATCCACTGAAACAGAAGGAACGAATTCAACCTCAAATAACGTATCAGTGGACAACCATCCCCTCAAGCCATTCAACTGTTGAGGAATTGAATAATGCATACGTACATCCTCTCTTGATAGATTAGGCCATTTCATGCAAAGATGAGTTAGAAGCCCATTGAAAGAACATCCAGTTCGTAATCTCCAAATTTTCGTCTCTCCACCATACTTACATAGCAGCAACAGAGGATACCCCATTGCTATTCCTGCCCACAAATTCATCAAATAAAGTACCAGTTTAGATGAATCAAATTACATGTGATCATAAAAAAGAGAAAATAGAAAAGACATATAGTACTAAGCTGATTGATTGCGGTATTCTTTTTGCGAAAAGAGAAAAGAAAAATCAGTATAGACATTGAATAGATTTCATTATTCTCTATGTGAAAAATAGAATTCTGAACAATCGGCATATAACCCATTAATGGCAAAGAGAAAAGACATATAGTCCTTGCATGAATTTCAGTATTCTCTTCGTGAAAAGAGAATTCTGAAAAAAGGCATATAAACCATGAATTGAAAAGAGAAAAGACATATAGGCCTTCGATAAATTTCAGTATTCTCTTTCTGTAAAGAGAATCCTGAACTATGCATATAAACCGTTAATGTAAAAGAGAAAAGACATATAGGCCATCAATAGATTTCAGTATTCTCTTTGTGAAAAGAGAATATTGAACAATAGGCATATAAACCATAAAGAGAAAACAGAAAAGACATGTAAACCTTGAATAGATTTCATTATTCTATTTGTGAAAAGAGAATTCTGAAAAAAGTCATGTAAACCATTAATTGAAAAGAGAAAAGACATATAGGCCTTCGATAAATTTCAGTATTCTCTTTCTGTAAAGAGAATCCTAAACTATGCATATAAACCATTAATGTAAAAGAGAAAAGACATATAGGCCAGCAATAGATTTCAGTATTCTATTTGTGAAAAGAGAATATTGAACAATAGGCATATAAATCATAAAGAGAAAAGAGAAAAGACATGTAAACCTTGAATAGATTTCATTATTCTATTTGTGAAAAGAGAATTCTGAACAATAGACATATAGTACATGGAAACAACGTACAAACATAAATCAGAAAAATTACCTATGAATATGGTGGAAAAAGTCCATAAATAATGCCCATACTAACATTGAACCTGAGAAGGAACAAATATCCAAAGATTGAAAGCAACAGCTACCCAAAATCAGTGACAGAGAGACAAATATATCCTTGAATAGCAACGACAACGACGGAAAAAAAAAAGAAAAAAGCCGATGCAAACTATCGAAGGAAACAAAAAAACCGATGAAAACGGATTAGATGAATGCTAACCTTGCATACCATCGAAATCGACGTCAACAAAAACAGAGAGACCGTCGGTTGGGGTTTCCAAGTGGAAGAGACCATGCCGCAGGAGTAGATCATGACGCGAACAACTGGCGCCGAGAAGAGACCAAGCCGCAGGAATAGATCATGAAGCCATCAACTGGCGCTGGGAAGAGACCATGCTGCAGGAGTATATCATGACGCGAACAACTGGCGCCGGGAAGAGACCATGCGCAGGAATAGATCATGATGCGATCAACGGGCGCCAGGAAGAGACCATGCCGCAGGAGTATATCATGCCGCGATCAACTGGCGCCAGATACGATTTAGATGGATTCCGTTAAAAAAGGAATAAAACAATCATCACGTAACTGCCTCATAAGGATGACAGATATATATAACCCTCAAATATTAACTATACTAAGCAGGGGTAAAATTGTCATGTAATATACATAACATCCCATAACTGTTTTAAAATAGTGTTCCTGCATTAAAACATCATATGGTGGTGTACCACCAAAATCTTTTACTTATTTTGGTGAAAACACTAATTATCTATAAAAAAAATTGATGCATTTGATGTGATCATGCATGCTTTACGTTGTAATATTTTATTTCCTCAATTACTCTATTTCTTGTGAAAAAATTCATTTATTCACATACAAACTTCGATCACTAGCAATCCCACTTTGCCAATGATTTACCTAGATTTCTATATGAAAATTTGGATAATCACCCACCATACTTGTTGGAAATTACTCTCCACCTCTGCCTTAATTTCTCTTCCTACTTCCATCTTGTGAAAGGTAGTTGCTAGAAGAGTCTGAAACTCCAGAGAGTTTAATTTAATGTAAACCAAACAGCCCCTAATTGCTGCTCTCGACCTTTTCTTTTCTTTTTTCGTTTTTCAGAAAACAGCTTTCAACATTTCAAAACAGAGAATGAAAACTAGAAAATATTTGCTAAACCAAACGCCCATTAGCTTCTCCTCTCTGTTCCTTGAGTTCCTAGCCTTTCACTTTGGATCTTAATCCCCATGTACCTGAAAAAAAGAAGGCAACCAACTTGTGTGTAAGTGCAAATCTAAGCATTGAGCTATTTTGATCTGTTCTACATTGATCGCCTTTTGGAATTAAGATTTGTTGAGCAAAAATTCAGTTTGAATTGTTATCTAGTACTATCAATAAGTGCCACACATCCAGTTTAGGTAGCGAAGGTCATCATCATGTGTGAATAAGTAAATTCTTTGCAATTGCTTAGTATCTCTTCTTTCAAGCAAAACTATAAGAAGAGAATTTTACCTTCCAAGCATCATGACAGTAGCTTGAGGATTGGTTCCCGGAGAGAAGTTAAACGTAGATCCATCTACGACTCTAAGCGTGTCGACACCGAGAACTCTATAATCACCATCAACAACCTGACCAACTTGGCAGCCACCATGATAATGCCATATAGTCAGCACAGTATCCTTGCAGAATTGCTCCAATGATTTGGAGTCATTGCCATGCTTCGGCAGCACGTTCCCCGGAAGATTCAACGTTATGTTGAAGAGAGCTTCCATGGACAGATTCGGGTACCTGAATTTGGAGAATGCCTTGGAATCAATCACCTTCACAATGGTTTTCATACCTTGTACACATCTTTGAAGATCCTGAGGCTCCTTGAAGTAGTTGAAGGTGACTGAAGGGTTGTCATATGGGTCTCTGTTCCTTAGCTCTAGATGCCCTTTTGAGGAAGGTCCTATGATTTTCTCAAGGATGAAACCTCCACTGAAGAAGGAGTCCTCAAGTTTGTCCATGGCTTCCACAGCTCTTGCAATGGCTTCTGGGGTTCTTTGCTTTGGAGGCACCGTGGATAACTGACCATTCTGCAATGAAATCACCATACAAGTACTAACATCAGATATTTGATGGATTAGAATGATCATGAAAAGAATACACAAGGATTCGCACCTCACCTGTGGGGATAACATGCCGAAGTTTTTCCTGCCGTGTGCTCCCGGCGGACGAACGCTGCCGCTGGCCGCCTCGATGTAGCTCCCAAAGCTAGTAATGCCGACGACTTGTACCAACGAGATCTCAACAGGCAACGGCGAAGGCACGTAGATGCCATTCATGGGGTTGTCCGCCATGCCTTTGCCGACCATCGGCTGGTCGAGCACCACATTGATGCCGAACGACCGGAGGTGGTCCGCCGGGCCAATACCGCTCAGCATGAGCAACTGAGGGCTTCCTAAGGCCCCCGCCGACACAATGATCTCGTTCTTCCCCCCCTCCTTCAAGTACGCCTTGTGCTTCCTCCCATCGGAATCCCAGAACACAACGCCGTGCGCCGCCGGCCTCTGTTTGCCTGTTTAAAAGCACAAAAAATTTAGCAATGGATCTATATAGATCATAATGTTAGGAAAAATGTCACCTTCTTGCTGAAACAAGATCCTGCTGACGGTGGCATGCAAGAGCACGGCGAGTCCGTCCGGATTGGCGTATTCAAGCAAGTCGGCGGCGGTGTGGCGGTGGCCGTCACGGTCGAATATGGTCCCCCCGACCTTCGTGCCATATATGTGATCATAGGTGAACCCATTGTACGGCCTTACGCCGGCCTCCAGCAGGCCGTCCCTCACCGCCGACTGCCACTGGAGCATCAGCGGCTCGAAGACCACGACCCTCTCGACCCACTGATAAGACTGGTTCACCAAGCTAGGATCCCATCCGACCTCTCGCACGTCCTCAAGGCTGGCTCTCGTGTAGAACCCCGCGTTCAAGCAGGTCCCGCCGCCGAGCACCCGCGCTCGGGTGTTCACGACGCCGTCCTCGGAGACGAAGCGCTGGGCGGCGGAGCCGGGGGAGTCGTCCAAGAGGGTGTTGAGGAAGGAGGCCAGGTTGAATATGTTCTTGTTGCCATAAGGCGAGCCTCCTCTCTCTAGCAGCAAGACGCTGAAGTCTCGCGAGAGCGTTGCGGCCAATGGGCAACCGGCGGTGCCGCCGCCCACGACGATGTAGTCGTAGTAGGACACGTCGGGAGCTTCTGTTGCATTCTTCAAGAAACTATGGTACGGAGCTGCTAAGAATCAAGCAATCTTAAGTAAATTCTTTTATTTTAAGATGGAGCATTAACTAATTCAACAATTAGAGAGAGATGGATGAGGATGATGGCTCTGCCTGGTTCTGATTGGCAGGAGTCAAGGAAGAAGAGAATGCAAGTGCTCAGAAGAGCTGCTAGAACTGATGATCTCCAGAATCCGGACAGCATCATCACCACTGCCATAAACTTCAGAGAGAGAGAGAGAGAGAGAGAGAGAGAGAGAGCTCACCAAATCCCACCAATTTATGTATAGAGGAGAGCCATTAACTTCTCATTTATAAGCATGTATGATAGATAGATGCGGTTACAACGACGGGCCTGTGGAAAGGCATGCTCCGCGTCGTCGCGGCCATTGGAAGCTTCTCAACCAACTGAAACTAGATTTTATTAGCTCCATAGAGATCCAACTCCTTCCTTAAACCTTGTGGGCATGCAAACTGAATGCTTTTCTAGCTTGGTGGAGAAAGGTAAGTATAAAGAAAGTAGACAGATTTCCCTTCTTAATTTTCAGCTGATGCTCTGGCAATCGATCACTTCAAGTTCTCTCTCTCTCTCTCTCTCTCTCTCTCTCTGCTAACACAGGTTCTACACAGAATGACTACACCTGAACTCTTCTGACATTGTTGTACAAAAGTAGGAAGAACAGGTTAAATATGATTTAAATGAAACAGGTATGATTTAGTGAAACAGGTAACAGGTGGAAATAGTGGTTGGATCTTATGGAATTTCGCTGTGCCTTAAATAAATGGATAGGTATTGAACCAAGTTCTGGCAAAAGGAACTTATGTTATCTTACAAGCATCTTTTATGGTTAACAATGGCATTTATCTGAGCACGGCCGACACTTGTTAGAGTGGATAGCGCACTAGTGTGCTCCAAGCTTGGCTCCTTGATGACTAATGGGCATTGGTGTAAAGAAAAGGTAGAGCAGCAGTTTCACCCTGAAATGGTGCAAGAAATCCTTGATGTTCACATTGATTCTTCTCTGCTTGTTGACAAGGCAAGATGGGTCTTCTGTAGCACTGGGAGACCGGATGCGAGATCACTCTACACCTGGTTGTTGGCAAAGGTTTCCAGCGGAGCATTGGCTCACCCACGAGAGGTTTGGGTGAACTGTTGGAGAGTTCCAGCTGGCCCAAGAGTGAGGCACTTTATCTGGAAACTGCTGCACCGGAAGGTACCTACTCGTGAGTCTCTTTGGCGGTTGGGGCTCGTTCAGGACTGCTTGTGCCCTCGTGGATGTGGCGGTGTAGAATCCATCCGCCATATTTTTGAGGAATGCCCATTTGCCAGGCGGGTGTGGGAATTTCTTCTCCCAACGTCTGATGGTTTGTGCCTCGATGATCTCTTGGATCTATTAGCTTCTTCCTCATCTGCAGATTCATCAAAGAGGTGGGATAAAACTATTGTTGGATATGGTTTATGGCTTCTTTGGAAGGAAAGAAATGAGCTAGTTTGGAGGAATTGCAGTTGCTCCGAGGTGTCATTGGGTTGGCGTATCCGCAGACTGGCCGAGGAGTATTGGCGTAGCAAAGGGTGGGCCTTGGGGGAGCAGCGACAACAATCAAGGCTTGGGAGTGCGGTAACATCTACGGGCCTTGGGGGTTTTGTCATCCAAACTGACGGTGCTTGGGCTTATGGAGCGCATGAAGCAGGTATTGGAGTGGCTTGCAGGGGGAGTGAGCAGAACATGCCAAAATGGACTGCTTCGGCGAGAGTCCCTGCTTGTAGCGGAGACGAGGCGGAGCTGATGGCTATCCTTCTGGCTCTTAAGGAGGCCATGATGCGCGGTATACAGAACTTGATCATAGAAACTGATTCGAGGAATACGGTCAATTCCATTAATGGAAGGGAGGTTTGGATGCTTAGCTTGGAACCCTCTCTTAGGAAGATTTGGAGTCTGTCTGCGCTCATGGGAGGAGTCATTTTATGCATATACCCCGTGAGGCAAATGCTGTTGCGGACGACCTCGCACGTCGGGCCAGACAAGGGGTGGCCGGACATGTGAATACCCAGTAGTGAGGTTGATGTATGAGGAGTGGAGTCATGTATCACTTAGCCTTTTGGCTCAATTTATCAAAAAAAAAAAAATTTATCTTGAGGTAAAAATTGTCTCCAAAGTTTAGCTGGAAGTGACAAAACAAGCAAGTCATAATTAATCTGTATACTAAACTTGCAATTCTTCTGGGCATTACAGATGAGTACGGCATTTTATACAAATTAGCTACAGATCACCGGCATTCACAATAACCATGCCATAACCCTAATAATGCATGGTTAGACACAATAGTGCTTATCAACAGTCTATTAATACAGAGTATTGTATGTAAGGAAGGTGGCAGCAATGGAGGCAATACAAATTAGCAAAGATGGAAGTAGGGTGACATTCAGGAGATGGTCTACACCCAAGTAGCCTGCCAATGTAATTGTGCCATCGGCTACAACTCGAGCCAATGTTCCAGCCTCGGTTGAGAGCAGCCCACCGTTGTAGCCTTGTAGGTTCCACGAGCCAGCCGCGATGACATCACCCGAGATAGAAGGGATAAATTAACACCTGTAGCATTTAATTAAACAGCTTGTGAATCAAACAAATGAAAGGTGAGCTCCCAGTACATTGTCTAGCAGTCATGGTATTAGCATCCATACATTATGAACTGATATGTATCGTGCTGATAAATTACCTATACGGGCCGATAGGTCTAGTTGCAGGGAAGAGTCTAGCTATCTCATGTACCCACCCTCTCTCTCTCTCTCTCCCAATTAATCAACCTGCCAAGCAAGAGTAGCCCTAAGACTGGCTCGCTTGATATCGAACTCGCCGCTTACCTTCTTGCAGCCAGATATACAGCCAGCTTTTATAGCAGCAGCAGATATGTATGTAGGGGGCAAGGAAGAGGAGATAAGGGCATGATGAATGAAGGAAATGGCATATGCTGGGGAGCTACATAGGATTATACCATGGGATATCCTCCAGATATCACTATTGCAGGCTTTGCCACTTTAATTTTGCAGCTAGACAACATTCCTTTTCTTGAATGGTGATGATGCAGGACCAGGGCCGGACCCGACTGAGTCCGATCCGATTCCAAGGCGATCCGGACGTATTCGGATTCCATCCGTCCGACGGAAACCTTTGGATGGCCATAACTTTTGATCCGACCGTACGATCGGGGCGTATGACCAGTCGAAACGACCGGGTCGACGAGCCCATCATTTATCGTCGGAGATCTTTGATCTCTCCACGACGGCTTGTCGAATCGCCAAATTCCGTCTCCTTTTGCTCTAAATCGCAGTTTTAGTGAAAACTTTCCTTTTATGGCAGTTCTATCGGTTTCTATTTTTGGCAAATTCCTAGTTTGAGTAGGATTTATCCTTTTCTTTTAAATTCTGAATTTAATTCCAGCTGTTAGGACTTGGATTAGGATTGGATGGTTGAGTCCATGTTTTAGTTGAGTTGGTTTTTCCTTAACTTTATAAAAGGAGGCCTAGGGTTTGTAAAGGGTCAGTTTTTGGTTGAATAAGAAAATAGGTTTTTTTTGGTTTCTTCCTCTATAGAAATCTGGTTATCTCTCCCATAGAGAGTTTGGTTGTCTCTCCCATAGAGAGGCCCATCTTCCACGTTTTACCCTGCGCCAGGTGATGCAGGACAAAACCCGGGTGACCCCGATCGTTGGATGGCCATAACTTTTGATCCGGGTGTCCGATCGGGGCGTGCAACCAGTCGAAATGACCGGGTCGATGAGCCCGTCATTAATCATCGGAGATCGAAGATCTCTCCATGACTGCTCGTCAAATCGTCAAATTCCTTTTCCTTTGGTCTAACATCTCAGTTTTAGTGAAAACTTTCCTTTTTAGGCAGTTTTATTGGTTTCTATGATAGAAATCCAGGAGTGGGTCAAGCCAGAGGGCCGAGCCACGTCATGAGTAGTTTGGAGTCATGTCGTAGGATAAGTCAGTCATTGGGTTCATATTTGTATTAGTCAATTAGGAGTTGTGATTGAGTCAAGTATAGTTATGATTGATGTAGGTTGGGTGTGAGCCCAAGTCAGTTGTTAGTCAGGTTGGATATGAGCCATTCATTAGACGGCTACACATCCAACGGCTATGGGGTTAACTAGATATTTGAGAGTCCTAGGGTTTCTATATGCCTCTCTATAAATAGGAGGCAAGAGTCTGTAGTCCAGGCATTCAGAGAATTAATAAAGTTATTGAGGGGTTCTTCCAGCCATCAAGTGGAAATAGGGGTTTATCCAGCCATTAATTGGATACAAGGGGCGTCCTCAGCCATCAATCGAGGATTATCATCTTCTTCTCTATCTTCCTTCCACCCTCAACAACCTGGTGAGATCACCCCAGATCCAGGATCTCATCATTCTATTTTTGGTAACTCTCTTATTTTGAGTAGGATTTTGAGTTCCGGTTTAATTCTGGATTTGATACTTGGATTAGGCTAATGATGTTTGAGTCCATGTTTGAGTTGGGTTGGTCTTTCCTTAATCCTATAAAAGGAGGCCTTAGGGTTTGTAAAGAGTTAGTTTTTGGATGAATAAAATTAAGTTAGTTTTCTCCTCTTGAGAATTCTGGTTTTCTCTCCCATAGAGAGGACGGTTGTCTCTCCCGTTGAGAGATTCTATCTTCCACGTTTTACCCTGCGCCAAATGGCCATGTCCTCTCTCAAAAAAGTTCAATTCCCGGTCAGGCAGTATATGATTCTCCATTACATGATTTCGACCTCCTTTTTTTAGTTTTTTGAGTTATTTCTTCTCTTTTTCTTCATACCAGAGATAAAAGAGAGTGGTTGGTCCTCCTCTCCTTTTACGATCACGAAAGGTGGCGATCCGGCATATATGATCATGTATGGGCTGTTGTCCACTTGCTTATCCTCCTCAAATTGGCCATAGTTAGACTCAGATGATATAGTTGCATCAAACTATAGCTAGACTCTCTTTTTCAGAACAATTAATGGGATATATATTATTATACATAGGCCTATTGTTTACATGCATGCACTAAGTCAGAGCGAGACAAAGTTTTAGACGATTTCTAGTTGAAAGTACGTCTTAGATTTGAATAAGTATATAGACTCGCCCTCACCAATCTCATGCAGCCATATATGACTCCTGGAGCTTCAGCTTAATTGTGAAAGATCTTACGAGGAAAAGTTTATATATGAGTAAAGTTATATTAGAAGAATATATGTTTACCTTCTAAACGGTTTATGAGTAGTTTCCATGTGTGATGTTGATCCATATATATGCATTAAGAACCCTTATTAGTGCCCCGAGATCACGCACGAACCATAAGATTGCTATTTGCTTGGCAGTGCCACGTATATCTTTGGTCACTGTTTACTGTTGCTAGAATTTTTTTTTTTATGAAATGAGCTATACAGCTAAGATATTATTTACAACATTCTGGACGAGGCGTTAGGCCCCAGTCTACTGCCAGAAGAAACTGGTGCAATTCAATCTACACCATTTGGCAACCCTATCAGCCAAAACATTAGAGCATCTAGGGATGGACAACACCTGTACAGACTCAAAACCAAGAAACAGCTTCCAAATTTCTTTTGCAAGCTGCTCCATATCCCTTGGCCAAATCTTAGTACCATTAACCACATCAACCACATCACAGGCATCACTCTCGATGAATATCCTCCTTCTTTGCCTCTCCTTAGCCCATGTCAAAGCTTTCAATATGGCAATGGCCTCGGCTTCCAAGACATTCTTTGCCACCGTTTCCTCTCCCCTTGCCCAACAGTGCTGGCCTAACCCATTGGTCTCTACCACAGCAATCGCCATGTCCCCTGTATCTAAGCTGCAGGACGCATCAACCTTGTACACCCAGAGCTCAGTCCCCCTACCGTCCTGTTCCAGCTGCCTCCCTTTTCCATAGCCATGCAAGTATTCTTCTGCCAATCTCCTAGCTCTGCACGCCAGGACCCAAGGTGACTCTCCCCCGCCCTCAAACAGCCTGTTGTTGCGATCCTTCCACCGAATCCACAAACCATAGCACAGAAAGGCTTTAAGTTTGAGGACCCTTGGCTGACTGGAAGATCTAGAAATGGCCCCTAAGAGATGATCACGATTCCATTCACACCTTCCTATCCCCACGTCCACCAGCAGGAGATCTAATAGTTCTCGAGTATGAGAGCATTCAAAGAGAACATGATCCACTGTTTCAACTGGATCGTCGCAGCTTGGACAGCTTCTTTCTGCTGCAGAGCAAAACCTCCAAAGAGCATCTCTAACTGGAAGCTTATCTTGGACAGCCTTCCACAAGAATTGCTTCACCCGCGGGCCCGTAGGTGCTCTCCACAAGTTCTTCCAATCGATTTCTTCACTATAGTTCCATCTTGTTCAAAACCTTTGAGCAAGCAGTAGGTAAGCCGAGGCAACATCTATAGTACCTGCTCTGTTGTAAGCCTATCTTGCTTTGTCCATTTGGTCGCTTTGAATCCGCATTGCCACTATAGCTTTAACTATATCCTGATGAAACAGATCCTTGAGGAGCTCCCTATTCCATCCATTTCCACTCATCAGCTCAGCAACTGTTAAGTCTTCAGCTATATCAACCCCGCACATTGTTGGTTTCCCAGCTAGTGCCTCATCGAACACCCACTGATCCTTCAAAACACTAACCTTGCTGTTCTGCCCTGGAGTCCATACCAAACCCATCCTCAAGTCCCATGTAGCTTTGCATACAGACTTCCAGTGGGATGAATCCACCCGCTTCGAGACCACAGGAAGGTTGCCTTTCCACTGATATTTGGCAGCAGCTACCCTGGTCCATATTGTTTCCTCCTTCTCTAGGAACGCCGCAGCTCGTTTCATCTTCAACGCTCTCTGCCACAAAGAGAAATCTTTCATGCCAAGGCCTCCTAACTCTTTAGGTTTACACACCTCATGCCATGCCACCATGCTAAAGCCTAAATGCCTCCCCTACCATAAAAATGACCTACATATCTGTTCCATTTGACGAATCACCTTGCATGGAATGGCAACTGTAGACATAGCGTAGACAGGTACACTTTGGAGCACAGATTTCACTAAGATCACCCTACCAGCCTCAGAAATCTTCTTGCCTTGCCAGCCCATAACCTTACTGACCATCTTCTCCACAACCGGTGCAAAATCCTTGGACTTCTGCTTCTTCTCACTAATCGGGGCTCCTAAGTATTTCCAACTGTCCTTCGCAACCCCTACCTTCAAAATCCCGCAAATAGCAATCCTCGTCTGCTTCTCAACCACCCTAGAGAATCTGATACTTGATTTCGATGGGTTCATTTCAAGCCCGCTAAGAAGTTTAAACTGAGTAAGCTTCAGCCGGAGCATTCTAGCTTCCATCCAAGTTGCCCGAGTCACAATCAAGCAATCATCAGCATAAAGTAAATGGGACAATCTCACCTCTGAGTTCTTAAACTGGATACCTTGTAATCTTGAGCTCGGAGATTCGAGCATCCTAGATAGAACTTCTTGAACCAGGACAAAAAGATATGGAGACAGGGGATCACCCTGTCGTATACCACATTTCGGCTTGACCCGTCCATGGACCTCCCCATTAACTATAAATGAGAACATTGATCCTCGCACACACAACATCACCCATTCAATCCACTTAGAAGGAAAGCCCATTCTTCGCATGATTTCCTCCAAGAAGTTCCAATTGACCTTGTCATAAGCAGACATGAGGTCAACTTTGAGCACCATAAGGCTGCGGGACTTGGGAGCTATGTCCATCGAGTGTAGAATCTCATGGGCCACATCGATACTATCTAGTATGCTTCTCCCCTCTAGGAACGCAGATTGCTCAAGTCCAACTATCTCCTCCAATACACACTTCAGTCTAGAAGCAAGAATAGAAGTTATAACCTTGTATCCCACGTTGCACAGGCTAATAGGCCTGAATTGCTTAACTCTTCTTGGGAACTTACACTTAGGCACCAATGATATAAATGATTTGTTCCAAGCCTGCGGTATCTTAGCATGCTGAAAGAAATCCCTGATCAAAAAACTGAAATCCGTTCCGACTATATGCCAATTTGCCATGAAAAATTCCGCTGGAATACCATCGGGACCAGGGCATTTGTTCTTTCCAAGCTTGAAGACAGCATTCTGAATTTCCTCCATAGTGACCTCTGCAACCAAGCATTCCTTCCAAATACAGCTAATTGCAGGTAGATCAGGCAGAAGAAAGGTCGGGAAGCTAGGATCATCTCCCCAGACTTTCTCGTAGTGCTGTTGCAGAGCAAGCCCAATACGCTTCTGGTCCCTAACAACCTCCCCCGAGTCCAGCGCAAGTTCTTTGATATTTGACTTATGTGCACGAGACTTTGCTAACTGATGAAAAAAACTAGAATTCCTATCTCCAGACCTAAGCCATTCAGTACGACACCTCTGTGATGCTCTAGCCTCCTGCATCAACATGAGGTGCTCCCACTGTCCTTCCAGCTGGCGCAGCAATAGGTCATCCTCCTCTGATAATTCTCCACCCTCTTCCAATTCATAGAGGTTCCCAAGATATTGCTCGATTTACTTACCCATACCAAAAACATCCGATGCTCTGCTTCTTTTGTCCCATCCCTTAACCACCCTCTTTATAGCTTTGAGTCTTGTGGCAAACTGAAATTGTTTGGACCCACGACATGGAAAACTCCAAGCTCTCCCCAATGCTTCTGAGAATTCTGGTCTAGCCAACCAGCTATGCTCCAGTCTAAAGGTACCGGATCCATTCTGCTTCTTTGTCTTGTCTAGAGCCACTAACAACGGCGAATGATCTAAGCCTATTTTCGGGAGATGTGTGACAACAGTCCCAGGCAGACGATCCTTCCAATCCTTGTTGCACAGTACTCGGTCAAGCCTCTTTAGGATCTTTGCATGTCCACCTTGCCTATTAGTCCAGGTAAACTTAGAACCCAGAAATTCTAAATCTTCTAGACCATTGGAGCATATAAACTGCAAGAATTCGCACTCAGCAGAACCAAAAGAAAAGGCCGGGCCTCCACGCTTCTCTTTTGCAGAAATAATTACATTGAAATCACCCCCAATCAAATGGCGTAATCCAGCTCTCTCAGCTCTAGATAGGGCCTCCCAGAGCTCCCGCCGGAGAACATACCTCGTAGCCCCATACACCGCCGAGATAGCCACATGCCCAAACACTGGATTAGAAACCACACCATGCAGTGCTTGAGCAGACCAATTGGTGAACGAGACTTTCCCAATCTCCAACCTCCACAAAGCTATGATTCCTCCATGCCGGCCTCGACAGGGAATAAGAAAAGTCCCCCAGCCCTGTCCTAGCCTCTTATGTACCCATCTAAGCTTCACCTCGTCTACTAGAACATCTAACAAAAATAACAGAGACACCGCGCGGTTCGAGAAGAAACACAAGCAAGACCTCACCACGCGTCTTGGTCCCGCTCCGCGACTATTCCAGAACAACAACTTCATTTGATCACTGTCTCCGCTTTCGCCAGTTGCTCGTCTGGCAGATAGGCACACCGTCTTTTTTTCTGTCCCATTTTTACCAGCATAGTCACCAATGGCACATCATCATCCTCCTCTTGCACTCTGTGAATGGGAGTTTGTTTTCCTTCCCCAGCACTGGCCACTAGATCCTCCTCCTGAGCCTCAAAAGCTTTCTTCAACTTCTGAAAACTCTCCTCATGCCCTGCCTCCAAGTCCTCTTCTGTGAGCTCCATCGGCGCCTTATCTTTGGAGAAGTCCGGGATGTCTAAAGGCGCGAACCTGTTTGAGTTAAAATTCCCTCCATCAACCTTAGAAGCTTTCGTCGCTAATGGCTTCTTTCTCAATCCATGCTTTTGATCTCCCGGAGTGCGGATCCCGTTCATAAGGCCTTTTCCTCCCGGCCCACCCTCTCCTCTTGCTTGGAAAACCATGGGCTCCTGAGAACTTAGCCCATCAAGCGCCCCTGCCGTCGGATCTTGCCACGTGCTCTTATCCTTCGCCTGCCATCGCCAACCGCCCACGTGTCCCTTTCTAGACCCTTCGCCCCTTAAATGCTAGCTGACCCTAGTTCCTTCGCCGCCGCCCTCCAAACGAGAGCCCTCTCCGTCATCGCTGTCCTGCGATCCGTTACCCGTTCGCTGGTCCCCTCCGCCAGCTGCACGATTCCTGACACCCAACGGCTTGGCTGCCTTCCTTTCGCCACGTGGTACCTCGATCGTGCTCCTCACTGCCTCGGGAGGTGCTCCCGTGCGCTGTCCACGCGAGATCAGGCCACGTGGTCCACCCCTGCCACCTCGCCGAGATTGCTGTACGACATGCCACTCTCCGGCAACCACCGCCAGCACCTCGCGTGGGATCGCACCCTTTTCCGGTGAGTTGTTCTCCATCTGCACCCTTATCCCTTTCCCTTCCCTCTCAAATCCAGGAGGGGAGTCCTCTTCCATCCCTGAGTCCCCTTCACCCGCAGTCGTCGTGGGACAGGCCATAGTTGCGTACCTCTCTGCTGTTGTAGCAGCCGCACTTTTACAGGAGCCAACTCCATGTCCGATCCTTGCACACCGCTCACAGATTTTCACATCTTCATAGATGAAATCCACAAATCTGGTACTAGCACGTGTCCTCACCCTGATTCCCACCTTTGTCTCTTGAGTGATATCCACCTCGACGCAAGCTCGAGCATAGCGACCTCGCTCTATGTCCTCCGTCACCAAATCCACCTGCAATGGCACTCCAATGGATGCCACTATCTGCATCACAGCTTCCTTCTCAAACCAGCCGATCGGCAACTTAGGCAAGCGAACCCATATAGGAACTTTGGTGAAGTCCTTTGGCACTAGACAAAAGTCCTCCCTCCATCGGAGGAGGGACAACATCTTTCCATTTACCGACCATGGCTCCATAGTCAGGACATAATGGAAGTCTAATTCATTCTCAAATCTAACCACGAATACCCTTTTGGCTAGGTCTATCACCTTGAACCCATATGTGGTTTTCCAGAGAGCTGAGAGCTTACTCTTCAGCACCTCTAAAGGAAGTCTAAGGCCCAAGAACCGCCCAAATACTGAGAACCTCCACTTCCAGCTGCACCTTTCCATGAACTCATCACCAAGCACCACCTCATCACGGTATACCGGTCCCAGCCTTGTGAGCTCCTCCTCCGTCACTATCGGGGACCTTCGCCGCAGACTCACTGCTGTAGCGTAGGATGCCTTCCTCCCCAGTCTCCTTCCCTCTCCTTCGCTATCCTTCCTCAAAGAGCCATCCGACCTACCTTCATTGCCAGCAAGGGGATCCAGGGGCCGGGATGGTGAGGATCCCCCCCTCGGTTCCTTGCTCGCGTCAACACTTCTCTCACCTTCTCGCGTCATTCCGTCTACTGTTGCTAGAATTAATGTACAATAATTCTCAGACATTCATAAGATGATTAAGAGCATATTTGCTGTAGTGTCGATTTGTTTTTGAAGGCCATTATTTCAGCCATATGTACTCATATATCAATCTTATAAGGAGCAATAACGGTTACAACCGTTTACCTCATATTAGTTTATTTACATGTATATTTTCCTAAGTTAACTTTGTATATTTTTATCATCTTCCCTAAGTTAGTTTTAAATATACATCCTTATATAATCATAAGCCAGGAGCCAAGGTAGTTATTTTTATGACTCATCATCTGAGTCATAAACTTATACACACATGGCATACACGTGGTATAAAATTATAATTAAATAAACAAAAAAAAGGATAGTGGCTGATGTGGCGTAAGTTATAATAGAGATAGTGGGGGCGGGCAGTTAGCCGTGTCAGGTGGCACGGGCCCACCACCTTGTGTATATATACTTGAAAATGACTCCATAATCATTGGACTATATATATATAGGTCTTCAAGCCTTGAAAGTATACCTCGATATTATCTTGATTCGTGAAGCAATTGGCTACTACAAAGCTTGGGTTGTCATCTGATCAATCTTAGTTTTGAACTTAAAAAATGGCCTGGTGTCTACCCCAAGAAACAATATGCCCAAATATCATGGATTGGTTGATTCTACTTATGATGGATCGATTATTATACTTGAGTCGGGGGGGGGGGGGGTTATATAGGGGTATTTATGGTTTAGCACTACGAGAATTTTCAAAGAGTTTCTCTCTTGTAGATAAAAAATTAACTTAATTAGAGGGCTTTTTGCAAGAATTCATAAATTGCGCTAAAGGTAGGCAGTATAAATTTTATAGATAATTGGTGTTTATACCAAATTTGTAAAACTTGTTGACTGGTACACCACTATTATTAGATTTAAGGTGTAAGCACCATTTAACGTTAGTTATGGACAGTTAGACTTGGTTATGTATTTTTGATGACCTTTTTACCCCTATGATGACCCACACTCTGATCTCAATTTTAACTCCATCCTCCCCTCACCTCCCCGTCCCTCTCCCCCAGCTCCCAGCCCTCTCCCACTACTCTCCCCCTGCCCTCCACGTCCCTCTCCCCGTTCCTGCCCTCCCCCTCCCCCTCCCTCTCCCCCTCCCCCTAACTCGCCTTGAAATATGTCGTTAATTATGTCAAAGGCGGACAAAACAAATTTACCGAACTACTAGTTAACTATAACGTAGTTAATGGAAGTACGGGTCGAGTCCTCGGAGAATTGGATGGTCGAATTAATGGATGCAATATAATCTCTACAATAGTTGGAAACAATTTGATTGATTTTAAAGTTGTTTAAACTAAAGTATTCTAAAAGCAATTAACGCTAAGAGATTTATCAAGGAAGAAGTCCTAGGGAATTCTAATCCGAATTAGGTCTAAATATTTTCTCTATGAATCAAGATGAATAACATTTAAATGAGATAGTCGAAATTAGGGATCAACGAGCGTAGGATTAGTATCGCTCGTCGCTAATGAGACGTCGGGTTAGGATCATCTCATCGCGTGAATTACAAGGTGAATATCCATGATCGAGGCTTTAATCCGATCATAGCTCAACAAACGCCGGCTTAAGGTCCTATTGTTGGAAAGAGATCAAGGCTTTGTATGACTAAGGTCTTGGATTGAGGTGGATTTAATACCTCAATCCAATCCTCCATCTAAGTCAAGAATGATAATTAGGACAGCTTTGGCTTGGGGTGGTTCTAGCTCCTCAAAATCTTATCCTAAGATCAAGAGTTGGCTATGGTTCTAGCATGACCTACTCTTTGAGGGATTTCATCAAATACCTAGCATGCATCTAATACTCGAGCAATTAAATGCAAATATAGATACTCAAACCATTCAAGAGTAAACTTTATTGAAGAAATAAGGAATTGAATCCGAATTCATACAAAAGATCCATCTCACAAACGTTATTACATCAAAGATTACAAGAGAAATCTGAAAGAAACACCTAAGACATCATAGAATTCCCAAGGATGAGGATTTTAGTTACTCATCTTGGTTGGACGATTCATAGGAAGAGAGGTTTCATCCATCTTCTTCATTGATCTCCACCTTTTTTAGCCCTAAATCCTTAGGAATGAGAGGAGAAATCTCAAGAATATAGAAGAGGGAAGAAGGATGTCAAGAGAGGGAACAAGAGGGAGAAAAAGATCCTCAAATTAGAGCCAAAATCCCTATTTATAGACCCCAAGTCGTGGATCCTCGGATTAGATCCGAACCGTCCATTTATAACCGTCAGCGATCTTGGATCGATCCGAAGTAAGATTGGATCGATCCAAGATGAGCAAAAGATCATACCTTTCTGTGGAAAGGAAATATGGATCGATCCCATTTACGTGTGGATCGATCCAATTTGTACCCAAGAATAAGTGCTCTTGGGAAAAGAAATATGGATCGATCCCATGACGGTTTGGATCGATCCATTTTGTACCAATCTCTCTAGGAAGAGATATTTGGATCGATCCATTAAGAAACCGGATCGATCCAACATTGGATAAAAAATATGGTCTTCTGGAAAAAGATCGGGATCGATCCAAAATGTCCTTGGATCGATCCAAATTGTCCGGATCGATCCGAATTAAGCTGAATCTGTATAATTGATGTCTTTTGGTTCGAAATCAATGCAACTCTCTTCGTAAGCTCTTGTACCTGAAACCATAAGAAAAGATATTAAAAATGCATTGCTTGAGAGCTAACAAAGCCCAGTTGAATGGGTGAATTATGTATATTTTGTGACTTATCACCCCCTCCCAGCCCTCTCCCCCTACTCTCCCCGTCCCTCTCCACCGTCGACGGCGACAGGCGGGTCTACATGATGTCGGACCAAATCGAGATGGGCATGGGCAGCGTCGCCCTTTGTCGATGGTAGCGTTAGGCAGGAAGGATCTGTGCCATGTTTCGCGATCGGCGTCGCGTAGGATGACTGTTGTGTTGCCGGGCTATTGCACGTGGATGACGTATGTCTACAGTCCGCCGACATTGCCTTCTTGGTCGTCGATGAAGATGGTTGGGATCTCGGCGGGACTAGTAGCAAGCAAATAGAATGGGGTCATGTGCATTAGATGAAGGTGTTCTTCAGTGGTATGTAGAAAAGAGAAAAGAGAATATTGGTATGCAACCGTGAAAGTAGTGGACTAAATCACCAAAAAGAAAAAAGAGAAAAAGAGAAAAGAGAATACTGGAATGCAATACATTCACTCATTATTCTCTTTTATATATTTTCTCTTTTTTACAAATCGAATACTGCAATCGATTCATGAACATCATTGAAAAAGATAAAAGAGAAACGAGAAAAGAGAATATTGGAATGCAACCGTGAAAGTAGTGGACTAGATCACCAAAAAGAGAAAAGAGAAAAAGAGAAAATAGAATACTGGAATGCAATACATTCACTCATTATTCTCTTTTATGGGTTTTCTCCTTTTTACGGATCGAACACTGCAATCAATTCGTGAACATCATTGAAAAATAGAAGAAAATATTGGAATGCAACCGTGAAAGTAGTGGACTAGATCACCAAAAAGAGAAAAGAGAAAAAGAGAAAAGAGAATCCTGAAATGCAATGCATTCACTCATTATTCTCTTTTATGGGTTTTCTCTTTTTCAGGATCGAATACTGCAATCGATTCATGAACATCATTGAAAAAGAGAAAAAAATATTGGAATGCAACCGTGAAAGTAGTGGACTAGATCACCAAAAAGAGAAAAGAGAAAAAGAGAAAAGAGAATCCTGGAATGCAATGCATTCACTCATTATTCTCTTTTATGGGTTTTCTCTTTTTAAGGATCGAATACTCCAATCGATTCATGAACATCATTGAAAAAGAGAAAAGAGAAAAGAGAATACTCATAAACATTAAAGAACATTAACGACAAAGTGAAAAGGGAATATTCATGAACATTAATGAACATCAACGTCAAAGTGAAAAAAGAATAATGCAATCCATTCGTGAACTGATGAGTGCATGAAAGTGCACTCTGAACAACCTTATAACCATCTCAATTTCTTGATTATTATCCTTAATCAGCATCTTTATTACTATTTTTATACTTTTATATGCTTCACATAGTTGTTTGGAAAATGCAGAAAATTGGAGCTAAAAGAAGCTGAAAAGAGTATATGGATCAACTTCAAAAATTAATCTGTACCTACTCCTGAAGAACCAAATTATGTGCCATATATGGTTGGAAAGATCTTGAAGTCTAGATTCTGGAGAATTTTACGGTTCATGATTCCGAGTTTCCTATAGGAAGTTACGGCAATTTTAGTACCGATAGCGCAGTCTGAATGGCAGAACAGAAAATACGCTGGAAGTCCGATCGATCCGCCGATCGATCGGACTACGCAGAAACGTGACAAAACATGTTTTTTTCAGCCACAAGGGGTCCGATCGATCCCTCCATCCCTCCTATGGGGTCCGATCGATCCGACACCCTCAGTCCGATCGATCGGACTCGGGAATAGCCAAAAACAGCGGATTTTTACGCAACCTATCGATCCAACACTCATAATCCGATCGATCGGACTTGGGAATTAAAGGTTGACAGAACGTATGCTTTCTAAAGGAACACAGTTCAATCGATCCATCCATCGATCGGACACGGGCGAAGTCAGAAGTTGAAGTTTTTACGCAACCGATCGATCTGACACCCTGGGAGGGATCGATCCGACGTTTGCAGTGAAGAAAACCTACGGTTCAGATCTAATCCGTGGATGGAGAGATTTGGGGCTATAAATTGGATACTTAGGGTTAATCAAAGGGGACTTCTTGGACGTTTTTGGAGGCTCTTTCTGGACGTTTTCCAAGGGAAAAAGATGAAGGAATCTCCATCCATGGCCGAGTAATCCGCGGGCATGGCGGACGGATGATCTAGCGAGGACTAGGGCTTCTTCTCCAACAATGGTTCATAGTTTTTAATTTTCATTGTTAAACTCTTTTTTATGTATTGGATCTTCAAATATTATTTTCAGATTATAGATTTCTATGTGGATGATTAATATTATGAATCCAGTCATGCTTCTTTCATGATCTTATAATCCCATAGTCTTCTCTTTTGATTCTCCTACCGAGTCTTGCGAGACCTTTGCTATGCATTGCCCATAGTGACATGTGAGGACCCGTTCCTCTGACCCGGCTCGACCGCGTCGGTCGAGGGCCGATCCCTTTCTGGGTTTGTTTTCGCGTCGAGTGCGATCGGCTGATCGCATGGCCTCTTTGTGACCCCAGGGGCAATTTGGTCAAACTGCGCCCTGTCGGGTGGTTTCACACACGCGTAATGCACACACGGCCTTATGATGATGCATGTGTTTGAGTAGACCATTAGGAGAGCTACAGATCAGAGGATCTGAGTTGGATCGTGCGGATCGATGATGAAGGGCTGTGATTAGTTCTAGCTAATCTAACAGCCAGGATTCAGAGCAGGCTGTAGGTCCTTCGGGATAGGATTAGGTCTGCGGTTGAGATTTGAGCGGGGTTGGGATAGTTCTAAGTCTAGAACATCCTTGCATGCTTGATTTTTTTTTTCCGAGTGTGATGTGTTTATTTTATTGATGTGATGATCTGTTTTGGTCTCTAACGGATGAACATCCGTGTCTCTGGTGTTTGTGCAGATGGCGAGGAGACGGGGACGCCCCGCAGTAGTACACCGAGGTACGACGCGCGTTACGCGCGCTGCTGCCCGGCGGGCCGTGGAGGCCGAGGCACGCCAGATCCCTGCACCTGTATCGGCACCAAAGGCAGAGTTAGCCGAGCACAGCAGGATGGGGGAGGCTTCCTTTCACGCCCCGGAGGCTCCTTTACCCGTTGTTGGGCGATCCTTAGCGGCTGAGGTAACCGACTTCCAGAGTCTGAACCCGCCGAGGTTCAGCGGTAGGAGTGGAGACGCGACGGAGGCAGACGAGTGGCTGGAGAGTGTCACTCAGATGCTAGACCTTCTCTTCGGCGAGGATGATCCACTCCGGATCAGACTCGCGGCGTTCCAGCTCGATGGGGACGCCAGAGACTGGTGGCGCACCGCCCAGGCCACCAGGGTAGGAGGAGGGTTGCCGTCGTGGCCGGAGTTTCGCGCTGCCTTCCTTGAGGTGTACTTTCCCCAGAGTACACGGGCAGCGATGACCGAGGAGTACCTGACCCTCACTCAGGGTACTCGCACAGTGCAGCAGTTTGCGACCCGCTTCACCCACCTGGCCAGGTTTGCTGGACCAGTGGCAGTTGACCCCACCGCCAGAGCCCAGCAGTTCGAGAGAGGGCTGAGACCAGAGATCAGGAGACTGATCGCCGCGCAGCAGCCGGCAACTTACCAGGCGGTGTTGGGTGCTGCACTGGCAGTAGAGGCCCGATGCCAGGAGAGGCCGAGGGCAGAGCAGCCAGTGGCAGGTGGAGGAGGTAGAGGTCAGTCTCAGAGAGTCCAGGGCAGAGGAGGCCCGTGGAGGAGGCAGAGGCACCAGCAACATCAGCGACCCTACCCGCAGCATCAGTTTTAGCAGCGACCCTACCCCCAGCAGCAGTTCCAGCAGCGGCCGCAGCAGCAGCAACACCCTGGGCAACTCCTATTGGGAGGACCTCAGGGGCAGGCTCCTCAGGGCAGTGGACCCAGTTTGTGTTTCCAGTGTCATAAGCCAAGTCACCTTCGCAAGGACTGTCCTATGCGGGTGGCGCAGGGAGGTCGAGGCGGTGGTTGGCAGAGAGGAGCAGTAGCAGGACGGGGCCGTGGCAGAGGCAGAGCAGGTTCCAGGGGTGGGGTGTACGCGCTTCCTGACCGCCAGTACCCAGATTCAGTGCAGCCATCATACCAGTCCTATCAGTACCCGCAGGCACCCCAGCAGCCACTAGCACTAGCACAGACCTCAGCTGAGCCTTCAGTTCTTCGAGGTATCTTTCAGCTTTTTAGTTCCTTTGTGGATGTGCTGATAGATTCGGGAGCTTCCCATTCGTTCGTGGCTAGGGAGTGTGTGACATCATTAGGGCTGGAGACAAAACCACTCAGAGTTGCACTACACTTAGACACACCGGTCGGCGGAGGAGCTCAGGTTGAGCAAATTTGCAGAGCATGCGAGTTGGAGGTTGGGGGCCTCCGCATTCTTCTAGACCTTCGGGTGCTAGACATGGTCGGTTTCGACGTGATACTCGGTATGGATTGGCTGACATCGTACCGAGCCGTCATAGATTGTGGCCGTCGTAGGGTGACTGCTTGGACACCGGACGGCGTTCGCTTTGTTTTGTTGGGGGACCGACAGTCTGTCGATTCCCTTGCTTGTTGCTGTTTTCCTAGACGCGAGAGTCAGCTGTCAGTCTTGTTGGCGCGTCTTTCCTTGTTTGCTGCAGAGGGTAGTCGAGAGGTTAGCTTTCCCAGAGTGGCTTGTGAATTTACCGATGTGTTTCCAGATGAGCTTCCAGGACTTCCTCCCTCTAGAGCTGTTGATTTTGAGATAGATCTGGTTCCGGGTACGGGACCGATTTCTTTACCTGCTTTCAGGATGGCACCAGCCGAGCATAAGGAGCTGAGGACACAGTTGGACGAATTGATTGATCGAGGTTTCATTCGCCCTAGTACTTCACCGTGGGGAGCGCCAGTACTGTTTGCAAAAAAGAAGGACGGTACATTGCGGCTTTGTGTGGATTACAGGAAGCTGAACCGGGTCACTGTAAAGAACAAGTATCCCATGCCCAGGATCGATGATTCGTTCGATCAGCTTCGAGGTTCATCAGTCTTTTCAAAGATCGATCTTCGCACCGGCTACCACCAGCTGAGGATCAGAGATTGTGATATTCCGAAGACGGCATTTCGTACGAGGTACGGGCTTTATGAGTTCGTGGTGATGCCTTTTGGACTGACGAACGCACCAGCAGCTTTTATGGACTTGATGCAGAGGATATTCAGGCCCTACCTAGACCAGTTTGTAGTGATATTTGTCGATGACATCTTGATCTATTCACGCACTGAGGAGGAGCATGAGGAGCACCTGAGGATAGTGCTACAGTTGCTGAGGGAGAACAGGCTATATGCTAAGGCCTCCAAGTGCGAGTTCTGGCTCTCAGAAGTGAAGTTTCTGGGACATGTAGTGTCAGCGGCAGGGATTTCAGTTGATCCAGCCAAGGTAGAGGCAGTTATGCAGTGGCAGAGACCGAAGACGGTGTTCGAGGTCCGCAGTTTTCTCGGCTTGGCAGGATACTACAGGAGGTTCGTCAGGGATTTCTCCAGGGTAGCAGCGCCACTGACCAGATTGACCCAGAAGGCGGTTCCTTTTGTTTGGGATGATGCTTGCGAGCAGGCCTTCGTAGAGCTGAGGACTAGATTGACCAGTGCTCCTATCTTCAGTAGTCCCAGGCGGATCAGTTCGTGGAGGCGCTTCTACTTCAGGTGGACTTTGAGGTTGTTGGCAGATTGAGGGCTTTCATTCAGCATTTTATATTTATTTGATGTAGTTAACATTTGGAGACTTATGCATCTTATTTCAGAACAAATTGTATAACGTTTAATTTGGATATTAATGACAATGGTGTTTATTTAAATGTTTAAATTGGGTCATAATAATGATATTAGTTGTGAATCTATTAATTATGCCCTCATGATTCTGTATTTGAGACATCCGATAAAATTGAGACGTTGTACAGGTTCCTTGTGTAAGAATTATAGAGGAGATTCTGTCAAAAATTTTGCGCCCATTGATGATTAAACAGGTTTAGGTTGCTCACTCTCCGATCTGGATGGGTTTTCTGGATCGGGGTGTGACATGACAGCTGGTATTGTATATTCTTAGGGATCTGGTAAGACATGGTTGGGGCTCTATCCCGTGAAATCTTTGCTATGCATTGCCGATTGTGAGAGTTGGTATTGTGTATTCTTAGAGATCCGGTTAGATAGAGTTAGGGCTTTGTCCCGATGAACTTTTGCTACGCGTTGCCTGTAGTGACAACCGGTATCGTGTATTCTTAGGTTTGGTTGGATGAAGTTAGAACTATAAAAAGGAAGAACCAATCGTAGAAAGAGACATTTTTATATTTTATCAGATTCATAATTCTATATCTTCCGGTTAAGGTGATTGGAATGTGAATCCCTTAACTGAGTATCATATGAACCATTGAGAAGAGAAGAACCTAAATCCGAGTGAAGTGATTCCTGAAGCCTAGCCTCATTCAAATCTTGATTTCTTTCGTTAACTTTATCTTACCATTACATCTTCGATCTATTTTCTTAACTTTTATCGCTCTTGATTGTTTTCAATTCATTGTTATTTGTATTTCTGGATCTTTCCTGCTCGTCTCTTTGTGGGATTCGACCTCTCTTATGCTGTACTGCACCGCGACCGCTGTGCGTGACACATTTGAGCGATATCATGAACATCAATGAAAAAGAGAAAAGAGAATACATGAACATCAGTGGAATGCAATACATTTCAGTTTTCTTTTTTCTCTTTTCAGTTTTCTCTTTTCTCTTTTATTCTTTCAATGCGGACTCTTGATGAAGTCATCCTCGTGAATGGGGTGATGAGTGGCGATAGACGGCGACGACGATGGCGGTGGCTGCTTGCAGGTCTGTTTCAAATTTCTCTTTTCAGTTTTTTCTATTTAGTTTTCAGTTTTCTCTTTTCTCTTTTCTCGTTTCTCTTTTTCCTTTTTTCTTTTCTTTTTTCTCTTTTCAATGTGGATTCCGACAACTGTTTCCTGCAGCTCCGCTTGGACTCTTGATGAAGTCGTCCTCGTGAATGGAGTGATGAGTGGCGATAGGCGGTGACGACTGCGGTTGCTTGCAAGTTTGTTCCAGTTTTTTCTTTTCTCTTTTCTCTTTTCAATGTGGATTTCAACAGCCGCTTCTTGCATCCCATGCTGCACACTAGAGGACGATGATGACGTGGAGATCCAGCCCTGACGGCGGCAATGGTGATGGGCGGCGACAACGGTGAACATGTCAGGGGAGACCTCATTGACAGGGGAGAAGGGGCAGCAAGAACAGAGGTGGGGCAAGTCCCGAAGTTGTCGTTGTTGATCCGGGCAACGCCGGGGCATGGTCGGAGAACTCCTCAACGATCTCGTCGACGGTGATAGTCGACAACGGTCGCATCTTCTTGACTGTCATGCCCTTCTCCTCATCGCCACCATCGCAACCGTTCTTCTTGGGGCGATGTGGATCCATCGACATGGCCTAGCATTTGGAGCTTCTAAGGCGCGTTCATGGCGTTTGAAGGAGAGATTGAGGAGCGAGAGGAGGGCATTCATGGGGGTTTGAAAGAGACGGGAGGTGGAGGAGTGAGAGGAGGCGGATGGGTGATAGTGAGGAGGCGAGGAGAGAGGAGGAGGAGGAGTGAGAGGAGGGTGTATGTTTTTTGAGGCTGTGGTAGGAGGGGGGCATAAGTGTCTTTTGAAGTGGTAGATGGTGTTAAGGCTCCAAATCTTATGCTTAGTGTTTTTTTAACGGGATAAGTCTATTTTATGATGCTGACGCCCCTTCCCCCTAAATTTTAACTGGTTTTTCCAAATTGTCTGTGTATGGTGGATGATTCCTAACCACCATTGGATCATTGAATGGTCCTGTGGAACTCCTATATATGTTGCTCTAGCACAAACGGTCTTGTTGAATAGATGATGGTGATCGAAACTCCAAGAATTTTCATCATATGTTGAAGCCTAGTGGTAACAGATCAAGGGTGGCGGAGATTTTAAATGAGACTGGGGAGGTGGTGTCCGATCAGGATGGTGTTAAAGAAATCTTCCTTTCCTATTACCCACGCCTGTGGAATAGGTGTGTGTGTGCCGATCTTCACTAGCCCTTCCTGAGTTGCCACGCCTCACCATGTTAGATCGTGATCTTTTGGTGGTTGCGCCCACTATGGATGAGATTCGAGCAGCACTTGACCAGATGGGGTTGAATAAATGTGCTGGTCGGGACGGACCCCAATCGAACTTTATAGGGAGCATTGGGTCATACTGGGGGCGGATATATTTTAGTTGATAAGGGGTTTCTTCGATTCTCGGAGGTTGCTGGACCAAAATTTTAAGTCATTGGATGAGGTTTAGTTAATATTAATATACTCATTGATACTGAATGGGCATGTATGTGGGTGTTTTAGCTCGGATAGGGGATTGCGATAGGATGACCCTCTGTCGCCATACCCATTCATTCTTTGTCGAGAGGTATTAACGAGATTGCTCAAACGACCATTGATGGACTTGGAGGGTGTGTTTTTTCCTCACATGGATTTCTATATTAGTCATATGTTATATGCGGGTGACCGTTTATTTTTCTCTAAGGCAACGATGATAGAGGTTCGCAAATTGCAGACTGTGTTGAGGTTGTACCGGAACTTGTCTGGCTTGGCAATGAACCCACCCAACTCAAGTGTAAAATTCTCCAAGTTGACGTCGAGACGTAGTCGCTGCCAGATTTCACAGAGGTTGGGCATGGCTACCAAGGTTGGTCCTTGGCGGTACCTTGGTGTCCCGCTAAACTCTACTCAGCTTCACAAGGAGGATTTTAATTTTGTAGTGGAGGCTGTACAGGAGAAGCTTCTGAATGGCAAGGTGACCCGACTGGCTGGTGTAGGGCGAGCTGTTCTGGCCCAATCAATGTTACAGGAAATTCCTATGTTGCATATGATGGCTCGGCCTCTTCCTCTGGGTATCCTCAAGCGGATTGATCGTATTATCTGAGGTTTCCTGTTGAATGGCCAGCGATGTGGTAGTTCGATGGTTGCATGGGACAAGGCTTGTCGTCACAAGTCATTGGGAGGCTTGGGTTTGAAGGATCTCCGGCATTGGTAGGACGCGATGAGGATGAAGCGGGCGTCAGAAATGTTGGATGACCAATACAATGCCTGGACCAAGGCAGTACGTGGTAAATATGGGTGGCATGGTCGTTTTCCGCTCTCCAAGGCATCAAGTAGAGCAGCTTATCTTTGGAAGTCTACCTGTAGAGCCACTAGAACTCTGAACCAGGGACTGCGATGGATTCCCTGCGCTGGCAATAGGTTTTCGGATGTTGGATGACTGGTGGATGGGGGAATCAGCCTTGTTGCGTCGGCCTTGTCCCTGTAGCCGTTGATAGTGGCTTGGATGGCCTAATGCTTGGTGAGTTTTTAGATGAGGATGGTTGCTGGGTGAGGGAGCGACTATTGGAGTTTCTCTCATTGGAGCTTACGGATCAGGTATGTTCGGCTGTTGTCGACAACCAGGTGACTGAGGATATGTCGCGCCCCGACCCGCGTAGGCCCAACCGGGCTTGGCGACGCGAACCAGAACCTAACCTACTGCGGAAATTTTGGCGAGGTTTCCCTCTATTCGTAGTGGTTACCCTAGCAAATTATAACCATCCTGTATTATACAAATATTACAAACCCAAAGACTGAACTGGATATTTATATACAATCCTCAAACATGGAAATTATACATTTATCACTCCCGTAGGAGACTATCTATAACAAAAAGGTATAAAACTGTAAGATCGCCACCTCTCAAGCATCGCCAGACGCCGCCACGTCACCAAACACCGACCCGGTATGGACGACCGAAGAAGAGCTAACGCCAGCACCTGCAAAACGCAGCCCGGGTAGGAGTGAGCACTAAGCTCAGCAGGGACACTACACTACGACACTCATAAGGGAGGGAACACAATAGTGTCGCCCTCAAGCAAGACTTGGGTGTGCAGCAAGGGTCCCATAACCCTTTGCCGGTGTCCCTAGGCATACCCAACCATGGTCACCCCAAAGGACTGGGCCCATCCTGGATACACCTAGTGTCGCAGGGTTCTAGCTGTGGTCACCCTAACGAACTGGGCCCACACTGGTAGCCACTGCGGGCAGGAACAGACACTGCCTGGGCTGGACCCCTCCGAAGGCCCCCAAGGACAAGAACCGACACCGGTTGCACCCACAACATCTGGCTCGAGGCCGACACGACCTCTAAACATCAAACAGCAAGTATTCAGGTCAAACTAACCCTATCATCGAAAACGACTGAATACTACAAATCGAGTCCTGGACCAAGCTACTCGCAACGGTCCTAGAGCTAGATCCGGGCTACCCGAAAGCCCCGGATCGGCAACGCCCTACACAGATGCAACTAATGCGCAACACAATGCATGTTATGGACATGCGCAGGATAATACAGATAAACATGCAACAGTATATGATGATATATCAAACAAGGTCTAGGCACGGCACCCTGCCGGCCCGGGGGTGGTGAACAGGTAAATAAGGTCTAAGGAGCTGTTGCAGTGGTACCACCACCAACTGCCAGCAGTCCACCACAACACATGCATCGGGAAGCAGTCCCGTAAACAAGCTTGCAGATATAACAGGTAAAGCCCTCGGCGCACGCCAGCATGCAAGGCTAAGGAAAGCTGAAGGGCTACCCGCCCGTTTATTCTAAACATCCCGGGAGTCATCACTCCCCCGGTTCACCACTGCCCCTATTATAGGGCTAACATGCTTAAACATATGTACAAAGTATTAAGATAATAAGAAAACTGTCATACAAAGCCCCGCGGCAAAATAAGAAGAAAATTCCTCTCTCTCTGCCATAGTCGGATCGATCCCTCCCCCAAGGGAGGATCGATCCCGCTAATGACAGAGAGCGAACTCTCCCTACCGCACCGAGTCCGATCGATCCGTCCTCCCAGGACGATCGATCCGACTCACGATAGGGAACGTCCCATGCTATCCAAGGCACTGGGATCGATCGCGCTCATCAGGGGCCGATCGATCCTGCTCGGGTTCAGCATGCCCAACGAAGAGGGATCGATTCATCTCACAGACGGATCGATCGGTTGGGTTCTCCGGTAAGCCGACGGCGAGAAATACCGCCAAAAAACTCCACCAAATCCCACCAAAACCTGGGATCTAGTAGTACGAAGCATCACGAATCCAAAACCGACGAAAATACTACAATCTAACATATATACAATGAGTTCTAAGCCTAAGAACATCGACAGCCGGGAAAAACCTCCAAAAACCCGAAGAAAGTAGGTAGGAATCCCTACCGAAGTAAGAGCAGCTTCAATCCCAGCTGCTATGCCTTGGATCGTCCGCAACCTCTTCGAAATCCAGAGAAAATCTCAGCCAAGAACTCGGATTTCCAAAGAGATTCAAGGAAGAAGGTTCTGTCTGCTTTATAGGCAAACGAACCGACTTAGCAGGATCGATTCGTCCAAGGAGACCGATCGATCCAGCCAAGAGAGCGATCGATCCAGCCAAGGAGAGCGATCGATCCAGCTAAGGGAACGATCGATCCAACCAAGAGACCGATCGATCCTCCTCCGAGTCCGATCGATCCGTCCCAAGCGACCGATCAATCCTTCTCAACGATCCACGTTCCTATCAAAGACCGATCGATCCCTCTAGCAAGGAAGGATCGATCCGTCTCTCGCAGGAAGCTGGACTTGGGTTAAGACTTAAACCCAAGCTCGGATCTTTCGATCCCGGGTCCCACTAACCATTCTAGCCAAACATTACCACAAACATGGTCAGTGTATGCACACGCGAGTGTGAAACAAGCCGACAAGGCGCAATTTACCAAATTGCCCTTACGGTCCACGACGAGCCACAGGAGTAGAGGGACGGGTCCTCACAGGATCGATGCGTTGGATGGGCAATGCATCTGGGGAGATCATGACGGCTTCATGTTATAAATATTTGGAGTCTGTCCATTCTGTGTAGGCGAGCCAGATGGATGTGCAGCAGTGGTGGTGGCGCATATGGTGAGCTTTGGTGTGGCCTCTAGTTCGCTTCTTTCTATGGAGGTTGACGCGGTTGAAGCTACAGCCCCTACGGTCTCTATGGGTGGTTGGTATGGCATGTGAGAAGGTTTCTCTTCACTGCTCCGGAGCGGATGAATCAATTGTGCACATCTTTTTTGAGTGTGAGTTTGCTGTGCAGACTTGGGCTTCAGTGCTTCGGGATTGCAATCTTGTTGATCTAGCTCAGCGGGATTATGAGCGGTGCTTCAAGTTCTTGTGGAGAAGTACGAAGAATGCTGAGTCTTCTTGTGTATGAGCATGAGTCAGATCATGTACAGGAGATTAGACATTGGATATGCTGGCTGGTGAGAGAGTTTCTGCTGGTGCATGGCATGCAACCATCACAGGGCAAGGCTACTCCAAGCTATTGGGATGGTGCTCGCGTACAGGTGGATGCCTCAGTGGGTGCTGATGGAGTCTGTGCGGGGCTGGACGTTGCGTGTATTGATGAGGAGGGTGATATGTCTTGGTCAGCATCCAGGGTGGAGTTTTATACGGAGGACGCAGTCTTATTGGGTGATTTGGGTGCAGTTAAATTGGCTCTACAGGAGATTGCGTGGTGCATCTTCATTGTTGGTGGAGATTCATTAGATGGCTACCGCGAATTTGGTGAATGTCGATTCCCGAGTTTGGGCAAGGTGCTTCCTCTGTTGCAAGAAATTTGATGGTTGGCAGGTAGATGGAAGGCCTTTAAGGTTCTGTTCATCCCATGTGAGGACAATCAGATAGCAGATTTTGCTACGAGAGAAACGCGTCATTTGGCGTCCCTTGTTGCATGGCTTCCTCTTGTTGGGGATGGCCCATTGGTAGGTTTTTTTTTGAAGAGATAAGCCCGAAGGCTGGGGTACATCAATTAGGCAAGAAGAGATAATGATAGGTCTATCCTACAAGTAGGATGTCCATCAACAAGCGCTGCAATTCCACGTGCCTGCCTTGCAATAAAATCTGCTCGTTGGTTCTCTTCTCTAGGAATATGTTGAACCTGAAAATCTCGAACACTTCCAGCTAGCCACCAGATCTCCTGTAAGAGAGGAAGGATACCACCTGTAGTCGGTACCCGACCATGCACCAATCCAACCGCAGCCAGCGAGTCACACTCCACCAGTAGGGACCGACCTCCTCTACGCACTGCCTCCTGTATCGCCAGTTTAATAGCTTCCAGCTCCCCGCGAAGCACCGCATCTTCCTCGAACACCATAGTATCGGATGTCGTCCCAACAATATGGTCATTGTCATCTACACACACTACCCCTACACCAGTCAAACCCGACAGTGGGTCAGTGGAAGCATCAACCTGCATATGTACCCCATCCCATGGCTGTCTCAAGAAATTATCTTCTTTGATTCCATGCCCATGGATCAGCATATACTCTCTAACAAGCCATCGAACTCGACGAACAAGGTCCATAACAGAATCACCCTCCTCATTGTATACCAGAAGGCACCTAGATTTCCACAAACACCAGAGGGTGTACGCCGCCATAGATTTTGCGTGCACCACATCCACATTCTTCGAGCTCCTCCCAAGGAAATCAAAGCAAGCATCCAAATCCCATGAGTTAAGATCAACCAGAGCACAGTCCCCCAACACCTTCCTCCACAACTGAGCTACAAAAGGGCACCGAAATAGCAGGTGATCCAGAGTCTCCTCCTCTCCACGACACCGGCGGCAATCTTTGTCGCTGGTCATGTACACCGCCCACAAAGAAGCCATCGTGGGTACCTTGCCATGTGAGAGTCTCCACAAGAAGTGTCGTATGCGCGAACCGGTCGGCGCTCGCCACACCCGCCACCACCATCGATGGAGTTGTTCAATACTCTCCACCGGCGTCTGGATAGCTTCAAGGAACCGATAGCAAGCACCAGTAGTGATCTTACTATCGGCTGAACCCATCCACCAGTAGGAATCCTCTGTTCCTTCCCTGTCCACCGAAACAGAGCATACCTGCTCAACCATCTCCTCCGGTAAGTATCGAGCCAGTCTGTCAGGCATCCATGCACCAGACTCATCAATGAACTCCCCCACCATCTCCGATTCACTCTCCTCATCGACTAGCATCGGACATGGACATCGCTGCACCGCTACTTCCCCAAACCACCAATCCTGCATCAGGCGGAGAGTGCTCCCTTTACACGGTTTCCATCTTAGCCCCAAACTCAAATTCCTAGTCGCACGGCACACTGATCGCCAAAGTAAAGATGCCCCACGCCCAGGCGGCGCCACCGGAAGCCGACCATCCCACCGGTATTTCCCACTGACCACCAACGTCCAAGGCGTACATCTCCGATCCAACAGGTCCACCGCCCTCCTCATACGCATGGCATCCTGCCACCGCCGTAAGTCTTTGAGACCCAACCCCCCCTGCGACTTGTGGTGACACACTTGATCCCAAGCTATAACCGTCATCCCACCCTTCTTTCCTTGCCATAGATACCGGCGCACAATCCTATCAATCTCCTTTAACACACAGATAGGGACCGGCCTAGCCATCATTTGATACACAAGGATGGCCTGAAGAATCGCCTGAGCCATGATAGCCCTGCCAGCACCGGCCATCCGCACCGCTGATCCATACATGAGCTTGTCTTGAATAGACTCCATGAGGAAATTGAAATCCTTCTTAAGTATCCTGGCCGTATCAAGGGGAAGATATTTCCAAGGCCCTGTTTTCTCCTTCATGCCTAACCGGCCAGCAATCCTGCGTCTTCGCCCCTACGAGGTAGCTTTAGAGAACTTCACACTGGACTTCTCCGGATTCATCTCCAACCCCGATAAGTTCTTAAACCACTTAAGAACAGTAAGAAGCTTACGTGCCTCTAGAGACTTAGCCTTTGTAAAGAACAAACAGTCATCTGCATAGAGTAGATGGCTTAACCGGAAGTCTGTCCTTGGATACAGAACCCCTTGACACGCCATTAGAGGAACTTTCATCAATTTTGTCAATACCTCCTGGCAGAGAATAAAGAGATAGGGTGACAAGGGGTCCCCCCTGCCGCAACCCTCTCTCCGAGCTGAAATAGCCGCAGATCCTATCGTTTAGGATAAGAGAGAACTTAGTCGTCGACACACAAGCTATTACCCAAGAAATCCACTGATCAGGAAAATTCATCCCTTTTAGAACCCTTTGTAAGAACTCCCAACTAACTGAATCATACGCGGACTTTAAATCAATCTTCACAGCCATGAGAGGATCACTTTCTGGAGCAACATGTATAGAATGCATAACCTCCTGCGCTGCACCAAGATTATCAAAAGCCGAGCGCCCAGAGACGAACGCTGACTGTTCAATACTAATAAGTCCTTCCATAATCGGCTTGAGCCAATTTACCAACATGGTAGCAATTAATTTGTACCCAACATTGCACAAACTTATAGGTCGGAAATCCTTTACTTTGCGTGGATTTTTAATCTTCGGGATCAAAGAAATAAAAGTGTCATTCCAATGATTAGGTAGCTGTGAAGATGTAAAGAAATCTCGAACCAGCCTAGAAATATCCGACCCCATCACATCCCAATACTCCTTATAGAACTCGGCAGGAAAGCCATCTGGTCCAGGGCATTTATCCAATCCCATTTGCCGTAGTGCCTGCCGAATCTCCTCATCAGAAGGCTCCACAATCAATTGCTCTTGCTCAACAACTGTTAGCTTCGGTAAAGTAGGTAAAGCAATATTAGTTCGTACCCGCTTCCCCGCCCACAATCGCTGGAATTACTGCAGAAAGACCTCTTTAATTGCTTCCTGGTCGGTAACCACAGAACCCGCCTCATTCAAAATCTCTACGACCTTTGATCGATGTCCTGTCGGCTTCAGCAGATGATGGAAATAGCGGGTATTCCGGTCGCCTTCCTCCACCCACTTTGAGCGCTTATGTTGTGCAACGTATGCCTCATGCTGGGATAAGAGCGCCACATGTTTGTTCTCTAGGGCGCGCATTCGAAACTCCTCCTCAAGAGTTAGAGCGCCCTCCTCCTCTTGTAAATAAAGACTGTTCAGGTGCTGCAGCAAGATCTGGTCAGATGTAAATAAATCAAAATCATCACGCCGACTCCAAGACTTGACAATATTCTTTTATCTCCTTGGACCTCCCCGCCACCTGGTACTGTAGAGATCCTCTGCACTTCCTATTCCAAGCATGTCGAACAGCTGAACGAAATGCTGGGAGAGGAATCCAAAATTGTTGTAATCGAAAAGGTGTAGGGCCCTCCATCACCTGCTCAAAAGATAATGTTAGTAAAAGAGGGTGGTGATCCGACCCCAAATACGGTAGATGTCGGATAGCAGCCTCTGGGAACTAGTCTCGCCACACCTGGTTACTTAGGGCACGGTCCAACCTCTCATGAAGTCTCTTCCTCCCAAGCACCCGATTGCAGTAGGTAAAAGAAGGCCCCCTGAAACCCAAGTCAAGCAGGCTATCATCCGAGATGAACCGGAGAAAGTCCACCACAAAGCGGCTATAAGCGAATGGAACTCGTCCTCTCTTCTCTGAAGGGGCAGCAAGGGCATTGAAGTCTCCCAACATTAGATGAGGCCAACCCCTCGCATTAAGTCTCCCGAGGTCCTGCCACAGCGTCCGCCTCTCCTGCCAGGTGCGCGCAGCATAAACAACAGAGATGAACCACTGCCCCAATGTCTCCGAAGTTACCACACCATGAATAGCCTGCTCGGAGAAATTCAGAAAGGTCACATTTCCAAGGCTAGCTTTCCAGATAGCCAATATACCACCTTTCTTGCCTCGTGAAGGGAGCAAGAACATCCTCCAGCCAACACCAAGGCAAGCACTAATGTGAGACATATGCGTCTCCACCACAAGTACATCCAACAGAAACAACAGATCCAGTCTATGCTTTACTAATAGACTCCGACACGTCCGAACTACTCGCTTCGGCCCCAAACCACGAACATTCCAAGCCAGGAGACGAGACATAGGAAAAATTAAACAAAAACTTGGCCCACATCCAGGGCCTCAACCCGGCTCCTCTTAGGCCGCCCAACATCACTTCTATCCTCCAACATCATTTTGCCAGCATCCAGCAACATCCCACAATCACGTTGTGGAGTAAATTCTGGTGGCCAATCATGACTACCAGCACCTTTATGTCATGATTCCCCCTCACCAATCAGGGCCTGTGACAAGGCATGAACACCCCTTGCATGATACTCCATTAACTTCCCTTCTCCAATTGCCGGCCCACCCTCCTCAGCCTTCTGTGCATGGCCCGGCGGACGGTATCCTTTGGGAACAACTAGCGGCCCCGAGCGTCTCGAACCACCATGCTCCTTCCTATACCACCCAAGCTCATGTGGTGTCATCCCAGCAATCTCTTCATCAGACAGCTTAGATGGATCACCATCATCAGATAACACCGCAAAACGGTTTGGCGTTGAACCGTTTAGCCTTCGGTCTCGTCTTTTCAAAAAAAAAATTGATGCATTTGATGTAATCATGCATGCTTTCGTTGTAACATTTTATTTCCTCAATTACTCTATTTCTTGTGAAAAAATTCATTTATTCACATACAAACTTCGATCACTAGCAATCCCACTTTGCCAATGATTTAACTAGATTTCTATATCAAAATTTGGATAATTACCCACCATACTTGTTGGAAATTACTCTCCACCTCTGCCTTAATTTCTCTTCCTACTTCCATCTTGTGAAAGGTAGTTGTTAGAAGAGTCTGAAGCTCCAGAGAGTTTAATTTAATGTAAACCACCTTCTGCGACACATCTCCGACAGGGGCCATTACTCACATTAATAAAAAGCTGGATTTTTCAAGAAAAAGTAACCAAATATCTAAATTACCTTCCTAGATAGATATACACAGTCTTTTTATCTAAGAGGAGGACACCTTTTAGATAGAAAAATGGCATTTTCATTTCCTAGAAAACGTTTTCAATCAAAACAATCTATAAATGTATTTTCAAATCTCTGTTTTCATGAAAACCAAACAGCCCCAAATTGCTGCTCTCGACCTTTTCTTTTTTTCAGAAAACAGCTTTCAACATTTCAAAACAGAGAACGAAAACTAGAAAATATTTGCTAAACCAAACGCCCATTAGCTTCTCCTCTCTGTTCCTTGAGTTCCTAGCCTTTCACTTTGGATCTTAATCCCCATGTACCTGAAAAAAAGAAGATAACCAACCTGTGTGTAAGTGCAAATCTAAGCATTGAGCTATTTTGATATGTTCTACATTGATCGCCTTTTGGAATTAAGATTTGTTGAGCAAAACTTCAGTTTGAATTGTTATCTAGTACTATCAATAAGTGCCACACATCCAGTTTAGGTAGCTAAGGTCATCATCATGTGTGAATAAGTAAATTCTTTGCAATTGCTTAGTATCTCTTCTTCTTTCAAGCAAAACTATAAGAAGAGAATTTTACCTTCCAAGCATCATGACGGTAGCTTGAGGGTTGGTTCCCGGAGAGAAGTTAAACGTAGATCCATCTACGACTCTAAGCGCGTCGACACCGAGAACTCTATAGTCACCATCAACAACCTGACCAACTTGGCAGCCACCATGGTAATGCCATATAGTCAGCACAGTATCCTTGCAGAATTGCTCCAAGGATTTGGAGTCATTGTCATGCTTCGGCAGCACGTTCACCGGAAGATTCAACGTTATGTTGAAGAGAGCTTCCATGGACAGATTCGGGTACCTGAATTTGGAGAATGGCTTGGAATCAATCAACTTCTCAATAGTTTTGATACCTTGTACACATCTTTGAAGATCCTGAGGCTCCTTGAAGTAGTTGAAGGTGACTGAAGGGTTGTCATCTGGGTCTCTGTTCCTTAGCTCTAGATGCCCTCTTGAGGAAGGTCCTATGATTTTCTCAAGGATGAAACCTCCACTGAAGAAGGAGTCCTCAAGTTTGTCCATGGCTTCCACAGCTCTTGCAATGGCTTCTGGGGTTCTTTGCTTTGGAGGCACCGTGGATAACTGACCATTCTGCAATGAAATCACCATACAAGTACTAACATCAGATATTTGATGGATTAGAATGATCATGAAAAGAATACACAAGGATTCGCACCTCACCTGTGGGGATAACATGCCGAAGTTTTTCCTGCTGTGTGTTCCCGGCGGACGAGCGCCGCCGCTGGCCGCCTCGATGTAGCTCCCAAAGTTAGTAATGCCGACGACTTGTATCAACGAGATCTCAACAGGCAACGGCGAAGGCACGTAGATGGCATTCATGGGGTTGTCTGCCATGCCTTTGCCGACCATCGGCTGGTCGAGCACCACATTGATGCCGAACGACCGGAGGTGGTCCGCCGGGCCAATACCGCTCAGCATGAGCAGCTGAGGGCTTCCTAAGGCCCCCGCCGACACAATGATCTCGTTCTTCCCCCCCTTCTTCAAGTACGCCTTGTGCTTCCTCCCATCGGAATCCCAGAACACAACGCCGTGCGCCGCCGGCCTCTGTTTGCCTGTTTAAAAGCACAAAAATTTTAGCAATGGATCTATATAGATCATAATGTTAGGAAAAATGTCACCTTTTTGCCGAAACAAGATCCTGCCGACGGTGGCATGCAAGAGCACGGCGAGTCCGTCCGGGTTGGCGTATTCAAGCAAGTCGGCGGCGGTGTGGCGGTGGCCGTCACGGTCGAATATGGTCCCCCCGACCTTCGTGCCATAAATGTGATCATAGGTGAACCCATTGTACGGCCTTACGCCGGCCTCCAGCAGGCCGTCCCTCACCGCCGACTGCCACTGGAGCATCAGCGGCTCGAAGGCCACGACCCTCTCGACCCACTGATAAGACTGGTTCACCAAGCTAGGATCCCATCCGACCTCTCGCACGTCCTCAAGGCTGGCTCTCGTGTAGAACCCCGCGTTCACGCAGGTCCCGCCGCCGAGCACCCGTGCTCGGGCGTTCACGACGCCGTCCTCGGAGACGAAGCGCTGGGCGGCGGAGCCGGGGGAGTCGTCCCCGAGGGTGTCGAGGAAGGAGGCCAGGTTGGATGTGTTCTTGTTGCCATAAGGCGAGCCTCCTCTCTCTAGCAGCAAGACGCTGAAGTCTCGCGAGAGCGTTGCGGCCAATGGGCAACCGGCGGTGCCGCCGCCCACGACGATGTAGTCGTAGTAGGACACGTCGGGAGCTTCTGTTGCATTCTTCAAGAAACTATGGTACGGAGCTGCTAAGAATCAAGCAATCTTAAGTAAATTCTTTTATTTGAAGATGGTGCATTAACTAATTCAACAATTAGAGAGAGATGGATGAGGATGATGGCTCTGCCTGGTTCTGATTGGCAGGAGTCAAGGAAGAAGAGAATGCAAGTGCTCAGAAGAGCTGCTAGAACTGATGATCTCCAGAATCCGGACAGCATCATCACCACTGCCATAAACTTCAGAGAGAGAGAGAGAGAGAGAGAGAGAGCTCACCAAATCCCACCAATTTATGTATAGAGGAGAGCCATTAACTTCTCATTTATAAGCATGTATGATAGATAGATGCGGTTACAACGACGGGCCTGTGGAAAGGCATGCTCCGCGTCGTCGCGGCCATTGGAAGCTTCTCAACCAACTGAAACTAGATTTTATTTGCTCCATAGAGATCCAACCCCTTCCTTAAACCTTGTGGGCATGCAAACTGAATGCTTTTCTAGCTTGGTGGAGAAAGGGAAGTATAAAGTAGACAGATTTCCCTTCTTAATTTTCTGCACAGAATGACTACACCTGAACTCTTCTGACATTGTTGTACAAAAGTAGGAAGCACAGGTTAAATATGATTTAATGAAACAGGTATGATTTAGTGAAACAGGTAACAGGTGGAAATAGTGGTTGGATCTTATGGAATTTCGTTGTGCCTTAAATAAATGGATAGGCATTGAACCAAGTTCTGGCAAAAGGAACTTATGTTATCTTACAAGCATCTTTTATGGTTAAAAATGGCATTTATCTGAGCAGGGTATCAAATCCCAACAGGACCTCCCACAATTTTAGATGAAGTCGTCATTTAAATTCTCAAACTCTGCTTTTGATACCATGTTATACAAACATTGACTATAAAGTTTGGGAATACAATAAATATCTTGATAGATTCTGTATAGATACAATTATCTTGAGGTAAAAATTGTCTCCAAAGTTTAGCTGGAAGTGACAAAACAAGCAAGTCATAATTAATCTATATACTACTAAACTTGCAATTCTTCTGGCCATTACAGATGAGTACGGCATTTTATACAAATTAGCTACAGACCGACATTCACAATAACCATGCCATAACCCTAATAATGCATGGTTAGACACAATAGTGCTTATCAACAGTCTATTAATACAGAGTATTGTATGTAAGGAAGGTGGCAGCAATGGAGGCAATACAAATTAGCAAAGATGGAAGTAGGGTGACATTCAGGAGATGTTCTACACCCAAGTAGCCTGCCAATGTAATTGTGCCATCGGCTACAACTCGAGCCAATGTTCCAGCCTCGGTTGAGAGCAGCCCACCGTTGTAGGTTCCACGAGCCAGCCGCGATGACATGACCCGAGATAGAAGGGATAGATTAACACCTGCAGCATTTAATTAAACAGCTTGTGAATCAAACAAATGACTAAGGTGAGCTCCTAGTACATTGTCTAGCAGTCATGGTATTAGCATCCATACATTATGAACTGATATGTATCGTGCTGATAAATTACCTACACGGGCCGATAGGTCTAGTGCCGATAAATACATATATCACTACATGTATTAGCTCATAAAAGTTCTGTGCCATCGGCATGAAGTCTGAGACTGGTGCCCTGGACACTGGCACGTATCATGCCAGCTAGCGATCAAGATATGTTCCACTGGCATGGTCATCCTTGGTTAGTATAGTTCAGCACTAATTCTGCTCTTCCTTCATCTGATGTTTTTGCTTCCTTCATATCTCTATTTATCTTATCTTGTGTGACAAAGTTTTTAGTGTGCACAAGAATTGTAAAACATAAAACAAATGTCTTATACCTACAGCTGCATGGCTTTTTGCATCCTCATATTGACATGTTGTACTAAGAAAGACGATAGCTTTTCAACTTGCAAATAATGAGCAAAGTATATATTACCTTCAAGCACTTCAGCAGAAACAAACGTGATAAGTGCTGAGCAGATATACTGCGGCACTGAGTAGTTACTTGTCACACGGAAGCTTAGAATTATACCAATTAAAACCATAATCTCCGATGCCAGCAAGATTTGCCTGCTCGTATAAAGCATACCAAGTCAATAAAAAATGCAAGTGAGAAAGTTCCTGAATGTGGCATGATAAAAAAAATTCATGAATTTCAGCCCAAGGCCTAAGTTAAATTTGTATAAGTTTGTAAAAAAAAAACAAATTAGTATGCAAGTGAGAGATTCAAGTGTCTAGGAAGCATATCAAAAAATGCACCAAGGAATAACAATAATTGTGATCAGCTTGCCTAATCTGCCACAGTATCAGATAGATAGGATTACTGGTATCCACATATAATTTGATCCTACATGAACCATCATAGCGAATCTGAGACATCACACACTTAGGCTTCATATTGCAGGTTAGTAAAATTCATTCATTTCTTCATGTTTACAAGATGAGTTATCAGCTCATATTGCTTCTTATAATCACGCAAGAGATAGTATTCGACTACTTCCCTACTCTATGCACACACTTATCAAAAAATCTTTCTGACCAAGTTGAGAAATTTGCTTAGTGTCTCAATTAGAGTACTATAAACTACAGACGTGCTTTTATGGACAGTTAATTAGCATTCATCATTTGTAGCTTCTAAATCAAAGCAAGTAAAGTGCAACTTGCATCTCCGCAATAGGATATTGTAAAGGTATCTTATGCAGGCTGTACAAACAACAGTGTATACCTATAATCCTTCAACGACAAATTGGTCTCATGGATCTTGCCTTTAAAGTTTTTGTTTAAATAATTATGTGTGCAACAAAAGCAGTTGAAAATAGTGAGTAATGTATAGGTTTGGTGGCCATGAGAGCAAATTTAGGGACCGGGAAGCAGTAAAAATAGGGGCAAGGTCACAGAGCCAATGCAAGTGACAGTAAGCATGTCAAATCAGGGGCTTCTTCGTTCTCTATTTTGCTAACTTCTGAACTATCATCTTAAGAGATAAGATGCTCTGAGTAATAATTTTAGAAGTTCCTAAAAGTATCCAAAGTAGACCTGAAAACAGTGAAAATTTTGAAATATCTATAATCATGGCGACGACTGAAATTAGCATTGCATCGAGCTCTCAAATCTTATTACAAAGTTATCTATGGGTAAAACCTGAGAAATCTTCCTTAGTCTCGTCTATCAATTTTCCTTCAACCATGAGGCATAGTATCTAAAAGCAAAAAGCACATTCGCATGATATAATATTGTCACATAAGAACAGACACATAGAATCTGAAAGCCGAAAAGCACATTCATGCAGTGTAATATTGTCAGCTAAGAACAGAGAAAGAAATTAAGAAAAGTAACAGCAAATAAATTGGAGCTCTCACTAGAAAATTATCTTTAACCATATCTCCCCAGAAAATTAACATATAAAAAACAAAGGATACATGAATACGGAAAATTGCAACACAGGTATTCATGTACAAACAGGATTACATATCCCCTCACCTGTCCTGAAACATGTTTGTTATGTAGCTTCCAACAACTGCATTAACTGGGAGAACCGTCAACCCAAGAATTGCCAAAAATACTGCCACTGTGCTAGTAGTCCAATTGAAGTAGAAAGAGGTGATAACACTTGACTCGGAAAGTAAAACCTCCATCGCGTATTTAAGCATGAAGTAGATCAACAATTGGACCTAGAAAAGTGAAGTAATCAAAGCGAGTGATTAGATAAGCTGCATCACTCTTCAATATACAATAAGAATTTATTTGAACCAAGAAAAGTTGTTGGCTGCAATGCACCGAAACATGAATTTCGAGAGAGCAAACTTGAAATGTCTCTTTCCAGAGAAAGTTTCAATAGACCCCTTACCTTTTCAGGCTTGTTGGGCTTGGTAATTCATGTCTCCATGTAGTAAACTATCACTCAGACACGAAGATGATAAACAAAAACTCAAGGAATATGTCTTATAGCAAAAATAGATATTATGGCCTTTACCAATTAAAGTTTCGTTCATGGCAAGTGCTGATGACTGAAGAACCAGAAAGCAGAAATGTCCCGATAGACAATCTAATTTTCCCTATCTGACATCTACTCAATAAATACCTTCACCGATGGAGTAAGCAATCTGTATGCTTCAGCAATCGAAGTTGCCGCCTTGCCACACTCGTCAATGCCTTCTTCACTGTCATCACATTCTTGATCAGCTTCTTCATCCCTTTTGGCTTCTGTGCCTAAAAGCAGCGGTTGCACAAGACCATTTCCCATATTTTCATGTTCTGCATTTCCTGTTATAGTAAAAGGTCAATCATATCGGATAGATTATTTCCAAGAAAAATTTTAATATTGGTCATAGTCTTTTACCTAGATTTAAGTTACCAGATCTTTTTTTGAATGCTTTAGCTTGTTTTGCTGTCTAAATGTTGTCAGCCGATACCTATAGTTAGGATAGTGTTTTTGAGGTAAACTGTTCTATAAACCAAAAGTGGAGGATGAACCAAACAAATTAAAGCTAGTAGGTAGTCATCAAGGCCCAACATTAAGGATTGAAAAACCAACAATGCTTCACAAAGCTCATAGATACTCTACACACAAGAAGCATATGACTTCCCTATTTCATTGCGTGTTTCCCTTCATAATTGTATACATTTAATATAGGAGAAGAGACTTTCAATTATTGAGTTTAAGGTGCCAAAAACATAAGGTAGATGTAGCAAGACTCAAGCCAGATTTACTGATCCTAGATGAAATAAATAAATAAGTCAGGTCAACTTAGAAGAGAAACAGTATGATCTATTTTAACAGTGTTACAGGGGTTGGCTAGTTTATGACTCAAACATAATCATTCCTTTTTCCACTTTAGATCGAAGAGAAATATATAGCAGAATTGGGCCCACTTTAATTATTTAAATGAGATGTAATAGTAATTCAAACATTTAAGATAATAAGACAGCTATCTCTCTTGAGTATTACCTTAATTATATCTGAAATGGATGATTGCAGTTGGATCAGTCAAGAACAAGCTACTTGAGTCTTGCTGGCCAAGATGGAGTCTTAACACAAGAAGAGTCTCACCTAGAAAGAATCCTAATCCCAGGTTGATTACTGAGCAGAGAAGATCTCTACTAAGAAAAAGAGCTGGGGTTTCCCTATCCGACAGGAACTATGGTTGTCCAAGGACTTTACTAATGGGAGCTTGTGACCTCAGTTGTTCCTAAAGAGTGAAAATTTTGGAGAAACTCTTTGCTTGAGAGAAGGCAGCACATGTGGTGAGCAAAAGCTATGCCTCAGTATGTGAAGAATGTGCCAAGGAAGGTTATAAGCAGCTTGAAACTGTCTTTAGGATGTCGATAATCCAAATATGCTACAAAGAGAGTATCATTTTCCAAGTTGATGTCACAAAGGAGAGAAGGCTGAAGCAGACTTGGATTGAAAATGTAATAATAATTTTTTACTACTTCATTCTTAAAGCATACGATGGTGGAAGGGAACCGATTACAGAAAAGAATTGAAAGCGCAAGAATAAGTCAAATGAGACCCAATTGGTGATTTAATGTACTCAGTTTAGAAGCATTTCTCTTCACGCGTTACATGAATATTCTATCTAAGTTTTAAAGTCATCTAGATACCAGCTTGCTACCTTATAATTTGTCAATTTCCTCCATTCTCTAGCATTCAGACCCCTTTTGTCAAATATACCTCAAGCTCTATGAAAACAGAGCTTTTATCACTACTTGCTCATTGCTCTTTCCAACAAGGCTTCCAAGTTTGTGATCTGACAAAAATTGTCTCAATTGGCTGAAATCGAAACAAAATAAGAACCAAAAAGCATTTCTAGGCCAAGGTTTCAATTACGACCTTTCTGAGAACCCCCTAAATTTTCCAACAAGAACTTTTGTGATCTCCTCTGATCTTTCACCACCACTTATAAGACCTATATGAGATTCCTTGTTTAATCACTTTTTGCTGACCCTTCCATGGAGAATCTAGCTAGATACTTAACTTACCATCTATATTTGAATTTGGCTAAGACCATATTATGAAGACTACCAATATGGCAAATTGTAGGATAAATTTAGAGGAGTCCAAAGTTACCATTTCTTATTTTCTGCCAAAATATATAAAGTGCATTAGTAGTAAGGCGATGATCAACTTCACTAACCAGCATTAGAGTCCTGTGTGGAATTGTTCCCTTCATTCTCACGAACTGGCTCTATGAAACAAATCCACAGCCATATCAAATATATAAACCAGGAGATGGCCATAACCCATCCTGGTAATGTGTTCTGATTAAATGTGATATGGTAGATCTGGAACTTGATTTGAAGTAATCCAGCAAATGCAGGACCACAAGCCATTCCAAGAGCACTTGCACTAACGAAACCAGCAGAAGCTTGCATGCGAATTTTAAGAGGTACGCAATCACTTATGTAACGGCGGTTAACAGCCCTTGCAGAACCCAACCTATAGTGCAGCACTCCATTATTACACGGAAAGAATTCATTTATCGCATAGAACTTCTTTATTAGGATAAGCAGAGAATCACAAATGAAAAGATGGGGAGCATCAAACAATCAAGTTGTTTAGTAAATCTGTATGAAGAGCTGCATTTTTTGTTATCAATCAGCTACTAAATCTTTATCAGAAACATCTAAAACATTAAAGCCCAGATATATCCATATATGAGTTATCTAGAGGACTTTATGGTCTGAAACTTGATATGCATGCATCACTTTGTGCCTCCAAAAAGCACTCCACGTATACTTGTAATGTGCAATCATTGTTCTTCCCAGAACATAGATAAAGAGAGCAGGAAATATTGTGCTTATAGACAAGAATACCTAATTCCAACCAAGCTTAGTATATGTCCCGGGTACTAGAGAACTGCAGTTTTACCAGTGACCCCAAATCACTGACTGCTGGTACAAGTTTTGACACATTTTTGCTGGTTTTACCTACCATCAGCTGCTAACTACTCAAGTTGCTCAACAAAGGCACCCTAGATTTTAGTCACCCTAATAGTAAGAACTTAAAAGTATAACCCTCCAAAAAATCTTTTCATATTATCGACCATTATTATTAGACATGGAGACAGTCATTATGTAGCTTTTGGTTAGCAGCTAAAATCAATATGCTTCACTCATAGAACAATGAAGAGGATAATATTCTCCTCTGTTTGGAACAAGTAGCATAGGTGGGTGCAAAACAACATTCATGAAAACTAAATATTGTCTTCTGGACATGTATGATCGCTGAAGATAAGTAAAGAAATATGGTCCTTGTATTTCATAATCAAATACGTCCAGCTGCCATCCTCACTATCAAAAATACAAAACTCAAAACTCTTAAACATGATTAAACTAAACAAGTAAAGAAGAGACAGAATGCTTGCACAAAATGGGATACATCTTCCTAAATAACAGGAAGCTATGTAACTAAATACAAACTATTCTAATGAGTTATATAGACAAGAGGTGATTTTCAAGAAACTGCATAAGCAAGTTGAAGAAACCTCACCCACATAAAAGACGACCAATTAGAAGAACCGCCAGTGAATTCATATCGTAGGCCAATGCATACAATATATTCCCCATTAGAAGCATAATACTGCTGAACACAAGAGGTCTGAAGTACGATCTGTTAGACCAAGCACTAAAGTAAACTGATGAGAACACTTGTGCGACGGCCATTGACCCAATAATAATACCACAAACTGTCGCAGGAGCTCCAAGGCTCAAAGAATAGTCATCTGCGGTTGGGACAATGATGTATGTATTGACCATATAAAAGAAAGTATTTGCCAAATTCAACATTAGAGATATAAAATGATATCTTTGTGCATCTATTCCATCCTCAGGACTACAAGGTGCATCTTCTTGTATGATAAGCGCATGTTGTCCTAAAAACTGAAGGAAGTTCGTTGAATGAGTCAGCTTCTCCACAGATCCGTTTATTAGATCAATCACTGGGTCCTGCATCGAACACAAGTACCGCCAATATGAAATTAGACAATAGTATAAATCATCAAGCAAATCGAGAAAATGCTGACTGTATCTTTTAATGAATAAAATTGCTGTTTGTTATATTGAGACTTGGATATGACAACACCACACCAAACATGTGAATTCAATTATTTAGACTATTAGATCATCTAATAACATAAGCTAAGAATCTCTCTTCCTGTCTTCACTGCAGGGTATCAAAGCTAGGTTGCACAAGTGGATGTATAATATAAGGGTTATTTGCATATACCTCCCTGAAAAAGGTTTATTTTGCGTATACCCCCTTAAAAAAACAAAATTTGCATCAGAAACCCTGAAAATCTTGATTATTTGCATATAGCCCCTCGGGTTAATTGGGAATGGAATATTCGGTGCGCAAGCTAACGGAGGCTAACGGTGGAAGCTGAAATTACTAAAATACCCTTACCCCTACCCCTATATATGCTTCCTTCTCCCTCCTCCGACCCAACGATTGTTGGGGCAAGGGTTTTTAGAGCTACTGCATGAGCTTGGATGGCAACTAGCATCATCCATGCTTTGAGAAAATAAGACTAGGGTAAAAGATGGAGTGGAGTTCAACCTTTCGAAATGTAAAAAAAAACAATGAGATTAATACCTTATATCTGGAACAGCCCAGAAACTTTCTGCCTTTGCTGTTGGTGCGATTGGATTGCCAGATGGAGCATGACTCTTGGCAATGACAAGTCATATAGGGTGTGTTGTGCGAACCTAAGGTGGAGGAAGAAGATGGAGACTTCTTCATGGTTAAATTGACGAGGAAATCGATTGGAAATTGGCAGAAATCAAGAGAAATAGAGAGAAATTGGGAGCAGTTTGCTGCCGATGAGGAAATAGCTAGGTCGCCGGAGGATGAGGAGATATGTCATCAGAGGATTTGAAGCCCTTGCCCTAACAATCGTCGGGTCGGAGGAGGGAGAAGGAAGCATATATAGGGGTAGGGGTAAGGGTATATTTGTAATTTCAGCTTCCACTGTTAGCCTCCGTTAGCTTGCACACCGAATATTCCATTCCCAATTAACCCGAGGGGCTATATGCAAATAATCAAGATTTTCAAGGTTTCTGATGCAAATTTTGTTTTTTTAAGGGGGTATACGTAAAATAAACCTTTTTCAGGGGGGTATATGCAAATAACCCATAATATAAATAGGTCACAAATATAAACAAAATAAACAGATAGAATAATTTATTTGAGACAATCAAATAATAAAATTACCTTGAGAGTGACAGATGGCTGATCATAAATCGAGTAGTCTCCATGCTGTTCTTGAAGATTACAAAGGTTCCTAGATAATGCTCCTACAACGGCCCCTATACCCTGCTTATTTGAAAAATTAGCTTGAGAAAATAAACGAGATTAATGCATCAAAACAATCCGCATTTCTTCCTTCTTCAGAAAACCAATTTCATGTGGTATTGAAAAGGACGCATTAGAATGAATACTTCCAATAAATATTGGTCCAATAAATTGCAATTACATAAATAAAGAAAAGGCCAACCAAAATATTATTTGGTAGTAAAACGAATGTATAGAGAGTAAGTATTAATAGTATCATATCATAGTAAGATATCATTTACTTTAATCTCTAACTCTAAACTTACCACATGTTTGAAGAATTGTTGCAGTTGAGAGTAAGGGTGATTTGACCGAGTAGAAACGTAATAATCCGTGAATCTATAGCCAAACTGTTTGTCAAACTTTTTAAGTATCTTCCGAATACCAGTAGCATTCATATCAACAAAGTGAAGAAGCTTCAAAAGGTCATAACCCACAGCCCTATATGCTTCTCGAAGTTCAGATATCTCGCATGTATTTTGCTGCCCTAGGAGCAATTTTTGTTGATCTCCCAATTTCTCAATCCTGCTTGCAAGGAGCCCTTGTTGTTCCAATAGGAAGAGTACCATTTTTTCAATCTATAGAAGAAGAAAAAATTCATGTTGACAAGATTAGTGAAAAGAAAATATAACAAAAAATATAGGTGCTAATCGTGCAATCAACATATTAACGACATCACGAATTTAACCAATCAGACAAGTAATCAAAATGGTATCATCTTTCAAAGCCTTCAACTTTTACATAGTAAATAGATTTTGTTTAGATTTATACATCTAATGGATGTTCCTTTTCGCTCTTCCATCAAAGTTTTATGGGTTGCTGGACTTCCCAAATAAGAAAGCATCTTTCAAAGCATCAAATGCAATTGCAATCCAACACAACCACATCAAGCATATCATTTATCAAAGTACATGATGTAGTAAGACTAGACAACATGATGAAATATTCACATCATGAGGTGCACAACACATAGCAATGCACAACATCACTATTGTACTTCCCAAATACCAAATTATCTTTTTAAGCAATAGACATAATAATGCAATCTAACACTAACCACATCAAGCATATCATTCACAAGTATATGATGCAGTAAGATTAGACAATATGGTGGAACATTCACATCATGTGGTGCACAACATCTAGCAATATATACCATCTCATTATTTCAATGACTAAAGATAATCAGTTTTTGCTAGTGGCAAATGATAAGATAGATGTCACAAGCAAAACTTATCTAGCTATACAAGCTTTGAATTGTATTATAACCTTGCGATCCACTCTACCTATTGGTTGCTTAATCTCTTATAGCCATGTAATATCTATTCGTAAGTGTAATCTCATCATAGACAGCACTCGTTAAAGATAGGATATATGGTTAAAGCTATAATTGTACGATAATCAAATTCTAGATCTTGAAGGGCATGTAAATAACTGAACCTGAAAATTAAAGCTTACTAACTAGAAACATATACATGCTAAGGCTTGTACAAATGGTAAAAATTTTAGCAAATGCCATGCTATAGCCAAGCAAAAATTTCAAGTAACTGCACCAAAGTGAAGAAGGATCTTCTCTGGTTAAAAAGGGGGGAAAATACAACAAATTGAAGATTGTCCTTAACAATCTATGGGCTTCAGAACGTCGATAATCCAACTCGTTGTGAACATCTTATAAAAATATGTAGTGTCAAGAATACCTGGTCATCTAGTATCCTTGAGAATTCTTTAAGAACTTGGCCATGATTTACACCATCTGCTTGTGTCTGCTGAGCATATCGCTTTACTCTCTTCTTCATTAACTTATAGTTGATATAATATCTGCAATGAAAAAACTTACACATTGAAAAAAGCCTATGGTAGCAAATACTATGTGCATACTCACGTTCGATAGAAATCAACATCAATCAAGTTACATTTCCACAAACAGCACCTTAAGAAAAATATCTCGAAAGTATAGAGCCATCATATAGGATGAAATCATCTAGAAAACCAAGCATTAACATGATCTAAGAATTCCTGCACACGACATATAAGCATTTGGTTCATAATCAAATACCTTTTGGGGACTTGATTTTGAGTCATAAAAGTGCATCTTCAAGAAAAAAGCATTAAATCATAATTACAAACATACCCTTTCCACTCTTGAACTTGATCCGCTGTCAATTTCTTTCCAAAGTTAACCATTTTGACTTGACTTGATCGTCTTGAACGGATTAGTTTAGACTGATTAGTCTACAGCCTGGAAAAAAGATAAAGGAAGAGTAGAGGAAGTTCAAGAATAGGCATGAAACTTCTGAACCATAGGAAAGCATATAGATATGGATTACAGGAAACTTTTTGGCCCAAATTTAGAAGACAAACCAGAAGCTTTTAGAACTGACATGACCCATTACCAAGTCTACTTCATTGCCACAAGATAAAGACCAGTTAGTAAAAATATGCAGGCAATCAGTATAGTGAGCTTATCTGACCATAATGAATTTATTTTAGTCACAAAATACATATCTATAACAATAAGAGAAACAAAAAAACTACCAATGAGAGTATAGCCGAATCACGCTAATCTATAAACTAGCGACGTGACATCAGTGGTTGTCATCCAAACTCTCATTCATACTGCTAAACAAAAGCTGTTTCGTCCTTCGATTTCAAAGTTAAGGATTAGCTTCTCGAATTTGACATTCTAAAAGTTATGGTGTCAGAAATAGCATAACATTGAGATTGGGAGGCCGACGCACCAAAAGTATGGAGCAAACAACAACAAGACTCTGGAACGAGAAACAGAGAAGACGAAGAAGTCTCACAAACTTTCATAACAATGATTTGAGGCAATAGATAAGCAAACCATCATAACAGCGCCTAAACAACTGCGGCACTTAATCCTCTCACATTTGCAATTAAATATGCAAAAATCCTAAATAAATTAAGCATTCAATTAACTCCTTACTATATAGAGAATTTCTAAACTAACAAAGCAGCCATATGAAGGATCATACCCGCTAACAGCCTAGAATAAATCTCCTTTACTTGGTTGTGGTTGAGCTTTAAACCAAAAATAAATTAGTTATGCAGCCCATTCTAGGTCCAACATAGATTGGGGAAGGAAAGAATCTACTGTTTTATTCCTAAACAAGATCACATCACACTCTCTAGCACTAATCAAGTCAAACAATATATAGCACCCACAGCTAGGTTGTACAGTTCGAGAACAGCGTTTTGAACACATCTAGTGAAGTACAATGTGAGTAGTATCGTCATTGTAGCTCTTAATCAATAGATAATTTGTCAATATTTTGAGGGACTTTAAAAGGCTCAAATGGTATCTGTACATACTGTGTTTTCTATGGCACCAGCCTAAGTAACTATTAAACCATACATGTACAAATTAGCAAGCTACTTGCCCTTTTTTTGTACATGGGGATGCATCATAATCTAATCCAATTTCTCTTTCCCCACAGCACCTATTTTTTAAGGCATCAAATCTACTAAACATTGGCTAAATGCTTTGATAAAACTCAGCTAAATGACTATTTTGTGATGGCATAGGTGTGGCATGATAGTATAAGATCTTGGATTAGTGCATGATCGGTACTTAGGATTTGGACCACCCTCATATCTTCATGAGATCCGAAAAAGTTTTACATAGCTGCCGCTCGGACGAGCTCAAAGAGTTCAGAGGCAAGTACATCAAATCGCTTCATTCTAACTATTACTCCAGAAGTAATAGTAATAGATTCACCGGTAATAAACATTTTAACTCGATCAGAGTTGGGTAGGCAAATAATAAACCTTTTAACTCAATTAGAGTGCCCACAACATTCGCAAATAACTGAAGCCAAGCTTCTGGTTGCTCTCATGCCCCAGTAGTCCAAGAAGTGAATACAACTACCTGCCCATACCCTTGAAAAAGGAATTAGACGTCTTCCTATTGTAGATGATGTTAGTAGCATGCACAAGATCCTCCAGCCAGATTGAGATCCAGAAGCGAATCTAAGAAGAAGATGAAAAGATGGAAGAATCATATGCGTTCCCTCAATTGAGGTTGGGTAGGTCCATGGACAACATCAATTTCACTAGTTTGTATAAGAAGAGTAACAAGAAGCTCTCACTCAACTTTTCCCTCGCTGCTCTCTCCAAGTATTCACTTACTGCCTCCAAGAGGTACGGTTGTCCGTTACTGTTCTCTCTCAAGTAGCTTTCCATAACCCAACCTCTCAAGCCACTCTCAACACCCTCTTGTCTCTCACCTAACCACAGCCACACTAAAAGCCCTGCATACAGGAGTCTACAGAGTTCGAATGTGATTGTTTCTCACACGAAGAGAGACGCTAATTAAAACACCAACAAAGGGTACGCCAAGAACACCAATGTCGCCAACAGGCCCAACATGGTATCTCAAAATCTCATCTTTTGATCTAAAAGAATCAACTCAAATGTTCCTAAAGGTAGATGAAGGCGAACTTAACATCCGAAACGCTCAACAAGATGGAGAAAAAACAGAGCACAACAGTGCCTTTATCTTGAAATCCTAAGCAAGAGACTGAAAATATTCCATTACTAGCCGCATGCTAACAAACGAACAAGATCAAGAACCACTCGTAAAAACTTCCACAAAATACGCGAGCTCGAAGGCGAAAGATCATCACCAGACGACGCTCCTCGACGCTCTCAACCAAACCTTTAAGGCCCGTTTGGATTGAGCATAAATATGCGTCCAAAACACTTTTCACTGAATCCTATATAATTAGTTTTGTCGTTTATATAACTTTTACTTTATCCAAGCGTTAAATGACCATCAACAAGCACCTCTACGAACACAATGGAACCTATTCCAATGTCAGAATCCAAAAAGAAAACAAGATCAAGATCCAACTCCATAAAGGAGAGAAATTTACCGTTGGATTCAATCTCCAAGAATCAAATGAGATCAATAGAGAGGAGCAGGAGACTCACAGATCGCACTAAGAAGAACGATCCGCCAAATGAGACGAGAAAAGGACGCATGTACGCCGCCCTAATGTATGGCGAAGGGCGCTGGTTGCTGGCTCCCTCTCCTCCTACTTATAAGCAACTGGGATCACAGCAGCGCGGACGTCTCGAAGGCGAGAGACGATGTGTTTCCCCGCGGAGACGAGGTATTCTATAGACCGGGTACGTGGCGGCTAATGATTACTATGGTACTGTCCAGCTTCCATATTGCGCCTCCTGTGCCAGCTAACCAACCTTTTGCCACGTGTCACGCTTAGCCACTGTGATTGGGTTCGGATTCCGAATGGGAGGAGAGGTCGGAGGGAGTTTGGATTTGGCCGACAAAACTGGGCAGAAAGAGGACCACGAAAGCGGACGGCTGAAAGATGAGTGAGATTAAACATTATTGCGTTGGGGGGGAAGGCAGGGGCCAGGGGGGGATATATCAGGATATGCAAGTGCTTGGGATTTGGAAAGGGACAAGATTGAAGGGATTTGGAAAGGGACAGATTGAATGGGCTGGAAAGGTGGAGGGGTCCTGGATATCTTTGTGCAGTAATTTTGTTTTTGTTTTTTTTTGTTTTGTAGCTTCATTTGTTGGGGGGTAGTTATATATACGGGGACAAATGGTCTCTTACTTATTACATATAATTGTCCTTTTAGGTCTTCGGTGAGGAAGTATTTGCCCATAAGGTTGAATACATTTTTCTTGAGGCGTTTAGTAGTGCTCTAAGTCACTATTATGATTAGCTGTAAATTTTTAATGACCAGAATACCCTTCTAAGATCCCCGTTCTATTTCCTTCCCTGTGCCTATTCGTATCCCCCTCCCGACGGCATCACGACGGGAAAGGAGGAGGAGGATATGGAGGGCCATGGTCGGGGGAAGAGGTCGGGAGGGCGGAGGAGGAGGAGCTCGGCGGGGGTACGATGCAACCTTGATGGGAGCTCGGGGTGACGATGGGAGGGCGACGGAGGAGGAGCTCGGGGAGGTACGATGGGAGCTCAAGGCAACGCCCGACGAGAGGGCGGCGGAGGATGGGACGGCGACGGAGGAGGTTGGTAGGGTACGACGGGAGGGCGGTGGACGAGCTCGGGGGAGATGGTGTCGGCAGAGGAGAAGAGGTGAGAGGAGAGAGAAAATGTCGGAAAAATAGAAAAATGGGTGAAAAATAACATAAAAGATGGTAAAATAGGAAAATATGTTGGAAAAAATGAAAACAAAATGGTGGAAAATAGGTGAAAAATACGTGAAGGTTCAGAGGAGATCGAGAGTAGTCCACACATTATTTGTGGAAAGTAATTGACGTAACTAGTGATTGTAACTAATAGTGGAAAGTAATTGTTATGCATTAGCTGTCTGAAAAAATAGATGTGAAATACGGGAAAATATCCAACTTGAATTCTAAAAAGTAACTAATGAAACTAATGGAAACTAACTCATGGAAAGTAACGCATGAAAAGTAACTGTCAAAATTATGGAAAGTAATTACCAAAATTGTCATTATAATTGTGGAAAGTAACTACGAGAATTGTGGAAAGTAGGTATCATAGTTATGGAAAGTAACTATAAAAATTATGGAAAATAACCTGTGTAAAGTAATTAGTAGAAAAAAATTGTGGAAAGTAACTTATAAAAGTCATTACCGAAACTAAAAAAACTCATGTCAATATCCAACTTGAATTTTGGAAATTAACTAATGAAATTAATGAAAAGTAACTAGTGAAAAGTAACTACAGTCTTGAAGATGAAATCATGAAAAGTTTATGAATTACTTTCCGAATTAAATAGAGGAAAGTAACTTGAGTTACTTTCCCCATTATTACATTACTATCTACATTGATTACATGTTATTTTCCATAACGGAAAGTAACCAGTGAAAAGTAACTATGCCAGTATCCAACTTGAATTTGTGACAAGTAACTTTGGTGGAAAGTAATTTGTGCAAAGTAAAGCTATTTTCATATTGGAAAATAAAAAGCGAAATTTCCTTCATATTTTCTCGATTTTTAAGCCGATTTTTTAACATATTATTTGTGAAAAGTAACTTTGTCGGAGAGTAATTTGTGGAAAGCAACTTTGGTGGAAAGTAATTTGTGAAAAGTTCTCCTTTTTTTGTTTGCATATTTCACTTATTTTATCCTATTTTCCTTATTTTTTCCACTATTTTTTCCTAATTTTTTCTTCATTTTTCCCATTGTTTTCTCTCTCCCCGTTACTTTCTCCCTCCACCGTTTTCTGTATTATTTTTTCCGACTGCTTAGAGTCGTCGGAGCTTGATCGCCGGCGAGGAGGGACGATTGACAATCATGGAGATCAGAGGAGAGGTCGGTGAAACGGCTTGAATCGTGCCATTTACCGGCGGTTTAGGCGGATCCAAGGTAGCTCGTCGGTGGGTCTTGAGGATGCCAGAGGTCTTGGATCATGCCGTATCTCGGCGGATCTGGCCGGAGGCGGCGAAGGAGATGGGGGAGGGCGGCGAAGGAGCTCGGGGAGGTGGCGATGGAGCTCGGGGCGGCGGAGTTTTCCACCCAACTGAAGCAGGTCTTCCAACTGATAGACTCCAATGGCGACGGCAAGATATCGCCGCTGGAGCTCGGCGAGAACCTGCTTTGCCTCGTGCACGAGAAGTCCACCGCGGCGAGCGAGGCGGAGGGGATGGTGAAGGTGGCCGACTGCGACGGTGATGGGTTCATCGACTTTGACGAGTTCTTGCAGACTATGAGAGAGAACAAGGATTTCGCGCGGATCTGGTCGTAGGTGGCGGAGGAGCTCTGAGAGGGCGGCGGAGGAGCTCGGGGAGGTGGCGGAGGAGCTCGGGGTGGCGAAGGAGATCGGGAAGATGGCCGGACGTCGGGATCGTGGGCGATTATATTTAAGAATGGGGTATTTATGACTTTCTAGCAGAGGAATGTAGTAAACAACTTAAGAAAGGTTAACAGTATCATATTTTTTTTCATATCTTATTGACAAATCTCCATATATTTTTTTCAACCATTATTGACAAATCTCCCTAAAATTTTTGCCACTATCATTAATATCATTAAACACCCATAGTTACTACTTTAAAGTTGATGTTTTGCATTGAATATCTTGAATTCTGTGGCCATTATTACAAAGTATAAATATTCAATATGTAATCTAAGATTAAGGTTATGTACATGTTAGGAATAAGGAACAGCTGTGAGAGAAGAGATTGTAAATCCCAAAATTCACATGCAATATTGAGAGAAGATGATCTCAATTAATATATGTATGTGACAATTGGCGGATGTTTTTCTGAACCACGTAAATTTTGCGTGTGGTCTCCCCGTCTCTTTTTATGTGTTTCCACCTTGATTGCATAGGTCAATTCCACTACTGTTGCGTAGGCCATGAGCAAAATCACTTGATTCCATAGGTCAATTCCGCTACTGTTGCGTAGGCCATGAGCAAAATCACATGTAAGCCTAATACTCATGTTATCATGTAGCTAGATTTAATAGTGCCTCATGTATATAGAATTATTTTAATATAGAGAGAGAGAGAGAGAGAGAGAGAGAGAGAGAGAGAGAGAGAGAGGATTAGCTTCATATAAATACAATATTCCTCTAAATTGTAGATATATCTATTATTTGCCCAATGTGACTGTAGGGAAGTCTTTCAGCTTTCTCGTCCTCTCTCCTATTTTAGCTTAGCTTTGGAGGTGGTCGGTTGGTAGTTAGTCAGCAGGGAGTCAGCAGGGAGTCCTTTTGTATCTATATATGTGAGGGAACTAGCTGTAGGTTAATTATTTGGTGCAACCTATCCACTAAATATAATCAGCTGCCTCATAATCTACGCGCGCACTTCTACTAAATATAATTAATCAAGTTTGAAAAACGTGATGGATAATGTACTAATTAAAGATTGTAACTTTGTTAGGCATGTGTCACACGATTTCCAATCAAGATATAACTTTATGTCTTCCTAGCTTGAGAGTTAATTAATTGGTACGGCAGGATAAATATTTTCACCGACCATAAATTCCCTTTGGATCGAAGAAAATAATTCCTTTTTTTTTATCTCGAGAAAATGGACGCAGGATAAAAGTTTGAGAGAGATAAATTAATGGAAGTGGAGGTTTTAGAGAAGCCTTTAGAAAAAGGGTTTTTTATATATATATTCTCAAAAAAGATTGAAAATACGTATTTACTCCTATATTTTTCATATTTTCATATATATTCCTCAAAAGTTTAAGTGATCACATATATGTCCCTCGGGTTACCTGCCGTGGAATCAAATGGGAATATTCCTTAACGCCGTTAACGGCGTGGTGTCAAATTACCTTTTTGCCCCTGATACTGTTCATCGTCCCCGCCGTCATCTCCGGCGACCTTCGCCGGAGAAAATCTAAAAACTCCAAAAAATGTCACGAAAAATGTCCAAAAATACATGGAAAAACCTGGAATCAACAAGGAACCTTATTTACACCAAGAAGAAGAAAAAAATCGACGATTACCCAACGCTACAGTCGCTGGAAAAAGAGGGTGGCGGCGTCTCCGACGACCTTCGTCGGAGAAGATCCAAAAACCTCAAAAAATGCCACGAAAAATGCCCAAAAATACATGGAAAAACCCGGAATCAACAAGGGAGCTTATCTACACCAAGAAGAAGAAAACAAATCAACGATTACCACTCAAATCATGAAAAAATCCGGCGAAAATCCCTTTTTTTCTTCTATGTTTTTGTCCGTTTCTTTCTCTCTGAAACTCCTCCTTCTAATAGCTTCTAGTGAGAAATAATGGGGAGAAGAATGGGATAAGAAGGGGAAGGAGATCAGTAAACTTGCCCGGCATTTGGCCGCAAAATGGCCTATGTCGGCGGTGAAAACTGAGAATTTGCAAAACAAACCCTAAAAAACCCATAGTTACACGAAAATCTCCATAAATTTACAAAAATCCCCCTAAAATATGATTTAATCATGGTTAAGTTACTTAACCTCACGGGAGTTGATTGAAGGGTATATATGTGATCACTTAAACTTTTGAGGGGTATATATGAAAATATGAAAAATGTAGGGGTAAATATGTATTTTTAATTTTTTTGAGGATATATATGTAAAAAATCCTTAGAAAAAATAACCTCCTCTCTCATTGGTGAATGACAGAAGTAAAAAAATGTATGTGTTGAGCTTAAGCGATGCAGGGTCTATATATATATATATATATATATACACACGCGTTTCAGTCTCGATTGAGGTGAAACAATTAAGACCGCCAACAATAACATAAGGACAATCAAAAACTTATAAAGATGTAGTCGATCATGATCCTCTTAATAGGCCGGTTTGTAGCTTAATTCTCGTCTAATAGACATGAGGAGGTGGGTTTAATCCTACTTCAGCTGTAATTAATCTAGCTCTTTAAGGTGTTTTCCATGCATGGTCGTTTATTATGTACGTGTCCAGGAAGAACAAGGGTCAAGAGAGGTCTCATTCACTGGAAAGAGACTCGACCATCCAAAATAGTCCAGAGAAGAGGTCTTATCTCTTTGCTGGCAAGCAGGGGTATCCGACAAGAACGCGGCGGGTGGGATCATGAAGAGCCACGTACTACATATAAACTCTAGGCCAGATATAAACTAGGACAAGTGAAGCTGAAAGCCAAATGACGACACTGGGATCCAGTGACGTACAGTAGTTAACAGTTCGCCGCAATGTCGACATGATGACTATAAGAAGAGATGACCTTTAGACAATAAGTAGGGATACATGACGACTCCCGTGCATATATATCTGGGGCGGACTTCCCTCCCACGTGCTCCAAAGTCTCCGATTACCATACTCCAGACTCCATACATGATAGCCATGTGCTACAGTACAGCGTACACGCCAGTCCCAGATCACACATGTGACATACGCATGTTACGTATGTCGGTATGTGTACAAAAACAATCCGTTGAAACGTCATAGCAAACCTCCAAACCGCCAAGATTGGAGCCGTGGGGAGATCTTGTAGCAGACGGCTTGCAGCCTGAAACTGAGCCGAGCCAGCTTGTCAGCTGTGAGGATTCATACATCCAATCCGGTCTGACCGTGTTAAATCGAGAGGCTGGTTCGATTGGTTTGTCTCGATTGGTCTTGTTTCACGATCGAGCTGATCGATGCATAGTCATGTAATGATGTATGTTTTTTATTAGACCATTAAAGATGCTCTAGATCTAAGTTTGATCGTGAGAATCAAAATTTAAACGGTTAGGATCAGATATGACTGATCCAACGGTAAGATCTAATCTTAAGCTATATGACTGATTGATGTCCGGATGCACTTGGGGTAATAGGAAAGTTGGAGTTGTTGTACTAGACGTATAGGAAACGATATTTATAAGTTACCATCTTTCTCGTGTACGGGTTAAATTAAGGACAAATAAGATATATCGGGCTCTCTTTGGAAGGATTACATAACATGTATTGATATGTGTCCTATTGTAGTCCACTAGTACGTACGTTTTCTAGTGTTAAGAGATGCACATCATTTGTCCCTTTCGAAAAGCAACTTAATTGACTCGGAGTGGAGGGTAGAATACATGTTTTTATTATGTGCAGCGAGTATGACACGCCGGGTGTGGCTTCACCGTCAAATGTCATTGTTACGAAGCACTAATATTTACTATTTTACTTTTCTTTTCTTTTCTTTTTCTTTTGAGAAGTAAAGTGAAAAGGACTATTAAGTATCAATAAAGTATAGTATTGGCATGTTTGGTATGGGGTTAGAAAAAGTGGACTAAGGGGAAATATGATTAGAAAAAGTGGAGTTAAAGAATGAGGATAGAAAAAAATAGAATAGTGGTGGTAGGTGAAATAAGGATAAAGTAGTAATGATGATATTTGATGTTTAGGGATATGAATGGGGTTAAGCGGGTACCAAACAGGGGCCATATGAGTACATACATGTATATTATGATGGTAAGACTTGTGACCTCCGATATTTATAATGAGCGAAAAAAAATGTACTTGAGAATTTAAAATTTAGAAGAGCGAGCGTGACTTACGACATAGAGACCAGCACATGCATGTAGAGTTACATACAATGGGGTTTTAGCATGCAATGCATTAATTTACCTCCCAAAACTTAGGTAACATGGGATGGACCGAAGCCCCTCATCCCCATGTATGGTACGATGCACGGGTAATTAGGTAAATTTATAGCAAACAATACTAGGGTTAGTATATAAGTACATCTTTGTAAACCATTGTACAACTTAATTGATTTTGACATAATAGTGAAAATCGACCCTCTCTCTCTCTCCTAGCGGTGGATGTAGGCGATTTGCCGAACCATGTAGATATTTTCTTGCGTGGTGTGCTCTGTAAGTTTGTTACTTTGATCATTGCTAGGTACTTCAATCGGCTAACATAAATAAAAGAAAAATCAATTGAAACCTACATGCAAATCAAACCGATCATGGTCACCATCGAACATTTATCTGCACGTGGATTATATGAATATATAATAAGTCCACTCATAAAGATGAATCAGTGAGAAGATCTTATTTTTTGTTAGGCATGCGTACGGCGAGTACCATGCGATGTAGTGAGTTTAAACTCGGCACAGATTAAGATTGCTTGATATAAATAGGATATCTTTGGAATCGGAAGGCTCTGATCTAAGGGACTTTCCGAGGTGTAAAGACTAACATGACATAATTGAAGATTTACCTTTTAAGAGATAGTTCAATCCATGGTTATGATCCTAATCTTCTTTTCTAATCGCACTGGGCATATAATATAATTAATGGTAGCTTAGCGACTGGATATTTTTCGTTTGGCTAAACTATCTCCAATTTCAAAGTGATCCTTAACTCTCAATTCATATGATAAGAAGCTAAAAGCCAATACCGATAGAATCGATCGTTCGTCCGTCAAGCACTTGGATTTTTTTAATTTTCATCTTCTGATCGCAACCACAACTTTAATGAGAATCCGTAAAAGCTAGAGGCCTTTCAATTAAAGCTTATATATATATATATATATATATACAAGTGCTCTTCCTCATCAGCTAGGGCTGTCAATCCGTCCTGCAGCACGATGTTTGCATATTGTGTTGGATGCGACAGTAAGATAAAGAACCAACATTGGAATGGGGGCAGAATATATGACCCACCACAGTTAGATTCAAGATTCCCACGATTTGAGGAACACCATGATTAATTATTAATTTCAAGATTCCCAGATCGAATA